>VSWD01000008.1:9347572-9947572 GCA_033119305.1 Pinctada imbricata
TGATTTATTCCTTATATTTCACGTAGAAATGTAAAAGTGCTTCAATAATTCAAGACATTGCATTATCATTCTTTTATTGACTAAAATCTGTAATAGTACGTCACATAATTACGAATTACATGTATATGCTTGTTTGTTTTTTCACCCTGGCCGGCTGATAGCTAGACGCAAAACAGAATAAAACAGGAAACAGCCTAACTTGGCCATGTACCCTCACCTAAATTATAGTGTTAATGTGTCCAGCCAAAAGCATGAATCCCTGAAAAATTCAACCCCTTACCCAGGGTACTACTATAAAATTTACTATTACCAACGAAATATTCCCTTGTGACACGAGGGGGGGGGGGAGATCAGACGGAATAGGCGCAGATTAAAAATGGAAGCTCCGACTGTGTCTTGTAATTTTTTCTGATTTTATTGTGAATTGTGAACATTGGGATTTGTACATATTATTTTTTTTTAATTGTCAACTTTCAATTGTATTCCAAAATATGATTGCCTCTTTAATTTTCAAAAAGCAGGATTTTCAATAGTCAGAATATCATCCTGGTACCTGGAATTACCATTAAGGAGGGTTTGAACACGAAGATGGCGGCGGCACAATTTGCTTTCTCGCTTCCTAGGAAAAGTACAGTCTTAACTCCCTTAAAACATTTGATACTTTGATTGATATACGCATTTGAGCATCCTGATGAAGTTTGGATAATTTCCGGCGTCATTTGAAGAAATTATGGCGATTTTCGAAATTTAGGACTTTGGGAGTTTTATCCATGAGCAAACTACGACGTCATTTCGACGTAATCGGGAAAAAATGGAGTCACAAACCTTCGCATTCAAAATGCAATAAAAACATTATTAATAAACGTATTGCATTGAAACTTAGCATGTATAAAAAAGAAAATTAAAGCTTCATTACAGTGTATTCGTTGACAAATTTAAGTTACTGGAAAGCGGATGTCACTTCATTGAAAATGGACGATTTTGGAAGAAAAAAATGGAAAATATAAAGCCTTGTAATATTTTAATCCTAAATTCAATTTTTCCTATTTAATCATGAAATCATCCCTGGACATTCTTGATAATTTTGATAGTTTTTGACAAAGATTCATCCACAGGATTCCTAATAATTAACCAGCAACTACATTTGTACATTAAATTGGCCCGAAATTGCAATTTTTTAGTGACAGTGTCATCTTTTATTCAAGTATCCTGCCTATATTTAAAACACAATTCATTTTATCTTTTCCATACGTAAGTGCAATATATTTATGATTATTTTAGAAGTTCAATCAAAATTAATTTCCAATAGGTTTACGAGAACTGGAATGACACTTTCAATATTATGACGTCATCAAGAAATTCACGAAAACGTCGACTAATGTGTATTTCAAAGTCTCGTAGAAAATTTTCCTGTGGATAGAATCAAATGTAAGTTTGTATAGTCAAGGACAGACAAGATATATATAATTTCAGAAATTTTCAGAAAAATTGAATTTGGCGTCCAAGTGTTCAATACCTCCTTAAAACATTCAAATCATCATTAGAATAATCATATTTTGTAATTTATTTATTAAATTATCAACAAAGATGGAAGTATCAATAGATAAAGTATGATGTACAACAAAAATATACTTATATAAATATAATAATGCGGAAGGGTTCCAACGCTATACATTATTGAAGAAAATTTCAAACCAATTTAGTATTGCCATTATCAAGATTCAACGAGGTAAAAAAGTCAAATCTCGATATTGGTAAAAAGGTCTAGTTGCAAGAAATAAGTGATATAATATCATCAAGAAATAAGTGATTTAATATCATGGAATATGAAATATCAATTGTAATCACTTTCAAATTGCGACGTTTAGTTAACCTGATATTGTTTAAAAGAGGCAAATTATCTGGGTCAAGAAATAAGTAATATAATATCATCAAGAAATAAGTGATCTAATATCATGGAATATGAAATATCAATTGTAATCACTTTCAAATTGCGACGTTTAGTTAACCTGATATTGTTTAAAAGAGGCATATTATCTGGGTCAAGAAATAAGTGATATAATATCATCAAGAAATAAGTGTTTTAATATCATGGAATATGAAATATCAATTGTAATCACTTTCAAATTGCGACGTTTAGTTAACCTGATATTGTTTAAAAGAGGCAAATTATCTAGGTCAAGAAATAAGTGATATAATATCATCAAGAAATAAGTGTTTTAATATCATGGAATATGAAATATCAATTGTAATCACTTTCAAATTGCGACGTTTAGTTAACCTGATATTGTTTAAAAGAGGCAAATTATCTAGGTCAAGAAATAAGTGATATAATATCATGGAATATGAAATGTCAATGGTAATCACTTCCAAATTGCGACATTTAGCTAACCTGATATTGTTTAAAAGAGGCAAATTATCTGGGTCAAGAAATACGTGATATAATATCATCAAGAAATAAGTGTTTTAATATCATGGAATATGAAATATCAATTGTAATCACTTTCAAATTGCGACGTTTAGTTAACCTGATATTGTTTAAAAGAGGCAAATTATCATCTGGGTCAAGAAATACGTGATATAATATCATGGAATATGAAATGTCAATGGTAATCACTTCCAAATTGCGACATTTAGCTAACCTGATATTGTTTAAAAGAGGCAAATTATCTGGGTCAAGAAATACGTGATATAATATATCATCAAGAAATAAGTGTTTTAATATCATGGAATATGAAATATGAATGGTAATCACTTCCAAATTGCGACGTTTAGTTAACCTGATATTGTTTAAAAGAGGCAAATTATCTGGGTTAAGATCAAACTGTCTAAAATTTTCATTTAAAAGTGCGGAAAGGTCTTGTAACAAGGAATATACATGTGTATATTGACATACAAATATCAACACTCTATCAACATGATCAACATAACAAAACTTCTGGTAGGCGACACAAAACTGGGACTTAATCAATCCACGAAAGAAAATGGTAACATGAGCACATAAAACATGAACACAGTATCTTTACAAAATTGACGCAATAAGTTTAAAATCACAAATGGCAAAACTTACACTCACTTGAAAATATTAAAAAAAAACAAAACAAAACAACAAATACAGTAGTATCAATGAAAAAATATATACTAAAAACGATATACATGTATAAAGACTTCTTAGCGACCTAAACAACCTTAGGTTTAAAACATTTATATGGCAATGGTTATTATGCAATGATTCAATGGCGATATCGTCATCATGCAAAGCAATGACAAGATAGAACTAATCGTGCTATCGCGTTGGGCTAGATCGCTATACATTATCGCAACGTATTATCCCGTTGTCGAAACATCGCACCATAGCAATCAATTTGATGTCGATAGTACGATTGTTTGCTAAAAGGTCTTATCAGGGTTCAATAATTGCTGTAATGGAATGAACTAGCAACAGGGTATTTCCTTAAATCTAGGATAGAACTTTGAGATCTTCAACCTTCCTATCAAGTGGTAGAATCATTCAGTGGTAATCTGTATTACTATACCGTTTGTCATTCCTACGGAGAAGGGGACATAAAAGTTAACTTTTGTAACAAATAGATATGTCTATAAGCTTTATGAATTATTAAATGATATTTTTGCTGTCGCATTGGAGATAAGCGGAGAACACATTTCTACCGACTATGAACAGAAGTTTGATAAAAGTATATTAGCGAGGATAAAGTATCTTCTAATGCTAGACCAAACAGTATTCAAATAGTAAACAGATGCATTAACGACAAACGGACGGATAGCATGAAAGTGAAGAAACTTATATAGTCCCTAATAGTTTTAATGACATTTTTCATGCTCGCGGACTTCGGACCTCGAACATCGCATTTCGAAGGGACTTTGTCACAAACGCAAAATATAAATTCTTTTCCAACGAACTTAAGAGTACTCTGCATGACAAATTTATTGGTTTTCATTTGTATAAATACATATTTAAAGTTGTCCGTTGTCATTTCGTCAATATGTGTTCTGATTTAACGTTTCTAATCGCGCCTGATTTCTTTTATATGACCCCTAAAGTGCGAAGTCCGGAGTGTGAAGTCCGTAGTGGTCATTTTTCATGCTCGCGGACTTCGAACTTCGGACATCGCATTTCGAAGGGACTTTGTCACAAATGCAAAATATAAATTCTGTTCCAATGAAGTTAGAGTACTTTGCCTAAAGAATTTATTTGTTTTCATTTGTGTGTATAGAGTACTTTGCCTGAAGAATTTATTTGTTTTCATTTGTGTGTATAGAGTACTTTGCCTGAAGAATTTATTTGTTTTCATTTGTGTGTATAGGGTACTTTGCCTGAAGAATTCATTTGTTTTCATTTGTGTGTATAGAGTACTTTGCCTGAAGAATTTATTTGTTTTCATTTGTGTGTTTCATTGTGTTTTCAATATGTATAAATACGTGTGTTCTGATTTAAGGTTTTTAATCGCGCATGGTGTCTTTTAAATGACCCCGATAGTGCAAAGTCCGGAGTGCGAAGTCCGAAGTACGTTAACTTGAAAAATTTCCAGTAAGTTAACTTGAAAAATGTCCAATATATATATACATTGTAAATATACAGATTATAAATACTGACCTATCCATGTTTTTTTTCCGCAATACATCTCTTACGGAAAAAGGCCTCTACCGCGAATACATAATATACTTATTGCAAATTTTATGTGCACATTCTGCGAATGTTCATAACCATGTATTAAACCTTATTCACAAGACATTTACGTGATGTTTATTTTTCGCATGTAAATATGATTGCCGCAAATACTCGCAGGAAATTCGCAAAATGGGAAATTTGAATATTCAATATTTTTTTTGCGAATCGCGAATATCTGGCAATTACCCTACTACTGAACTTGCAATTGTCTTGCGAATATGGAATAAATTTGCATAATCCATATGCATATCCATATGCATAATACATTCAGGAATATGGAATAAATTTAATAATTGTGAATGTCTGGCGATTGTATACAAAATATTTTCCTGCAAATACGTTTTGCTTAAGTACATGGCTATATCAGGAATTTAGTCAAACAAAATTCATGTACTCCCTGACATATGTAATTTCAAATGTATCATATGGCTAACCCTCTGTTTCGCAGTAACCCTTACCCTTACCTTAGGGTTACAACATATATTTATAGATTTTTGAAATAAGTATTTATTTTGAATTCAAAGATTTTGAAATAAAGAGCAATTTAGATTACAATTGTTCTTCTGCAGGACGCCAACTTAAGTTGTCTCGGAAGGTAGGTATTGATGTAAATTTCGACCAAAAAGGGGAACAAAGAAAATATTAAGTAAGCGCAATAAATTTAATAATTGCAAAATAGGGTTGAAAATGCCTTAAGCTACTGCAGGACTTCATAGTATACTTTCTTCACCACTGTAACATAGACGTGATTGTCCTTCTTTGTTACTTTGTATGGCTGTGTACGTCACTTCACATCGCTCCTCTTGACTTGAGCTCTATAATTAGATATAAAAAGTACATTTTACAAATTGTTATCGAACAAACCGTTAAAAATTACGTCTAGTTTCACATTCTCCATCTCCAAAGATAAAATATTCTAAAACTAAGGAGCTCTGTCCTTGCCTGGTTCTTTGCGTCTCTTTCTGTACGTGTCTGCTGTGTTTTACATTGAGTGTTTTGGGGTATTGCTGTGGTTGCTTCAACCGGAGGTCCCCTCCTTTCTCTTATATCTACACTTATTTCATGCTGCAGTGTCGAGTTGGTAATACAATTCCCCACGACCCGATGTTTGAAGTGTTTTAATTTCCATTTCGTGCTCTAACTTGACTTTGTTGTAGCATCTTCTACGCTGGATCTTAGCATGCATTCACGAGCTTGCTACATCCGGCAAAGCACTGACTGTATTTCGTACGCCTTCTGTTTTTATATCCATTTACATATCCATATGTGTGTTTCTTGGGCCCCTGCGTCATGCTGTCTGTTTGTATGGTAATCTTATAATGAGGAGGTTATTTAACACCACTATTATGCGTTATTCGAGACCTCTTGGTAATCGGAAAATTAGTCATTTGTGTTTGATGTGTCTATGTGGTTTGGTGTTCCTTGTACCCTTTGCGTCTCTTTCTGTTCGTGTCTGCTCTCTGTGTCTTGCATTGAATGTTTTGTGGTTTTGCTGTGGGTGCTGCAACCGGGTGTTGTTCGAGATCACCTTCTTTGTTCGGCAAACCTTTCAGGTTATGTTTGGAATTTTGCTCTTCTCAATTCCGGCTTCGAACATTAAGTTAAAAGATACAATATGTTGAAATGGGCACATGGTGCACTTATGTATGATACTCCTAGTACATGATTGGTTTCCTATTTGTCATTGGATGAAAGTAAGGCCGTGAACGTATAAGGCGACATCCATGAATGTTACCGACTTTTAATTACATTTATAAATTATAATTTGTTAAAATATACTAATTATCATTTTGTGGCGAGATTGGAGGGCACCCAAAGCGATGCACCAAAACACCCGATGTGAAAACAGAGTAGACAAGCAAAGCAAGAGACGTAAAAGAGACATACGATATAGAAACATTAAACACAAAAGACTACACATAAACCAACGAAACGAACGTTCAATTGTAGTGTAAAATAACCTCTTCACTGTAAGACGACCACAAATAAGACAGCAAAACGCAGTGCACCAAACAATACACAGATGAATATGTAAATGGATTTTAAAAGAGTGTCACTCGACGAGTCCGACCGACAATCAGAAATGTCAGGTGGTCGAGGCCCTGTCTTCTCCAAAGAGGTTTGGACAGGGCTGGTCATGGAGTCCAGTCGTCACAGTCAGTTAGATTGCAAGTGTTAAGAATTCGCTGGTGCAAAACTGTACATTGGTCAAGTACCATGTCGAGTGTCCGTCTGGTGAAAGTAGGGTCATATCCACGGTGAAAAAGGCGTTTGATAATTCTGATTCTCGATGATTATGCTCTCTATCTTTGATACTTCTAGTTTTGTTTATTATGTCACCACAAAATGCAGGTTGTGAAATACCCAAAGTAATATACTCTGATGATTGTATAGGTCCGAATTTAATATTTAAAGCTGACAATTATTTTTTGTAAAATTTCCAGAAAGTCTTAACTAGGTTATGAAAGCTGAAATCTTGACCTAAAAGGTTTCTTGAAGTTGGTAGTTTGTTAATATCAAAGGAAAATCCAAATCAACTTGTGCGTCTCCTAACACAAGTAATTTGCGATAGATTTTACTCTCTTCGTGTTATTCTAATTTTTTATAATAATAGAAAACAATACATTTTTAACAAATAGAATATTTAAGTTGATTGTACTATTTTAGTATTCGTAATGATTCTATTTTGTTATGGCAGATTCCACAAGAAATTATCACGTTTGGCAGGCCTTATGATTTATCAGTTTTAGTATACATCTGTTTCTTGTTAACGAATCATCTTGTCAGCTTTATCGAACTTATCCAGGATGGCGCTATTTACAAACAGTTATGGCCATTTGAGCGAATCTGTGGGTAACACTAAGACAGAAATTGGGATGGGCTTTGGGTTTCCTTTTTGGTACTACCTACTTGGATAGTATAAATGCATTACATATGTACATGATTCAGAAGATATATGTAAAAATAATTACTACAGCGCGTTTTAACAGCGCCACCTTCAATGCGTTCTACAATGCCTTCTGCACTTGCACTGGAAATGTTCATTAGATAAGTTGTCGTTTGTGTTTCTGTGGAGCTTGTGTCACTGTCTTCTTTCATCTGTCCTACTTTCTTTTCGCGTGAGAAAATTCTGTTTTGTATTTTTTCCCAAAATTCGTAAGCCTTTCGATTGTGGTTTTAGGAATCTGGTTTCGGCTTTTGTGTTTGACTTTCACTAATTAGTACATGCTCTAGCTTAACGGATGAGTTGTGATATGTAAACGCCGTATGATGATAGTCTACGAATATCACCCTCAAACCAGGGGAAATTTACTGAATCCAAATTCATCTCTTTTGTCATACACACTTCTATGAATCTTTTCGTTTACGATTTTGATATCTAAGTCCAAAGTTGCTTTATAAATCCGATCACTTTAGTTGACATAACCCTTTACCTATAAGACTCCTGAATACGTTTTAGGAAGGTAGAATAAATTGCAAACAGAACGCTGCATATTCTTCATTTGGTAACTAGTGTTTAAAAAGCTTTTGAATTTGAAGATGTGTAATATTTGTACCACTTGGTGAGTGTCACTGATGTTGGACCAGGAGTCCCCGAGGACAAATGTATCCAAGTCCGATCAACTTTGGTTAATCTTTCTTCAAACGTGTTCGAAATTTCTTTTCACAAAATTTTCTCCTAATTTCTGAAGTGTTTGTCCTGTAGCATCATATCCCACCCATCCTGCTACGTCTTTCGGTATTAATGGACATAATTTTGGCAGTAGTTGGCCATATTTCATTGTTTGGATTGAGGAGACCAGAAACGTGCATGTCTGGTCCATATTTCTTTACCTGTTCTTTAAATGATGCTATGAATTTGAAGACGTGTAATATTTATCTTAAGGCAAAGATTTTTCGGTTTATGTAAATGTGTTGGTAAAGTCCAAACCTTTATCGTTGTAAGCTGCTGGCAGATAGAAATAAAGCTGGGTCTGTTACAAGGGTCCGTTTCCCAGCACATCCTCAGTAAGCTGCATCTAACATATATGGGTTATATAGATAGTACATATGAGTATATATAGGCAGCACATATGAGTAAATATTTGTATATACGTAGCACATACGGGTATATATAGACAGCACACATGGGTACACATAGATAGCACATAAATTACTAGTTTACATAGATAGCTATTGATAGCACATATGAATATATATTGTCGTTGCAAACTGACCTGACCGGGCGGGGCTTATTTTCGCCTGGTCATCAGAAGAGTTTACTTCTGACAAGGTGATATAACCTATAAAAATTACAGGTAATGAGTATTAATTCTAATTACTATATGCAATTCATAATCTATCTACCCTAAAATTTTATTGATTCGTCTCGGTCGCTTGACTGAATAAGCTTCGCCCGGTCAGGTCACTTTGCTACGACAATAGCGTAAGTCTAAACATATGCTAGTTTTTACTTTCATACTAAGCTTTCATTTTGCGACATATAATCTAAGGTATGAATTAATTCCCCCTCCACAGCTCTGTACCTCCTCTTGGTACTACCATTTGATCCTGAAAGGCGGGGGGGGGGGGGGCGGCTGGGACTTTTTTGTAATAAATATTCTGACCAAGAAAATGTTGAAAATGAATAATCTGACCCTCTTGCTATCAGAAAATAAATATTCTGGCCTACATTTCCTAAAAAGTCAAAAAAACTTTGCTCGGTTCACTCGCCATACACTGTACATAACAATTAATTTTAAGCTTGCTTCGCTAGCGACACACCAACTAAAATTTTCTGGCTAGCTTCGTTTGCCATACACTCAATTTTTTCATGCTCGCTCTACTCGCCCTTCCATTATATTTCATATCTAGCGTTATTAAGCCTTATATTTTAGTCTATAACTACGAGGTTTGTCCCAGAAAAACGTAGACATTGCTTACAATTCCTTTATTTAGCGTTAAATCTAAACAAGATTTTCCCAGATGTAAATTTATGTATCTGAGAAGCATAAAATGTTAATGGTGTTGAAATCTTCTGTTAATATTGAAAATTAATTAAATTATTAGAAGAGCGGTTGGACCGTACCAGAGCAGTCAGAAATTTTCATGCGCCAAAAAAGAATCGATAATAATGCATGTGTAAATAGTACTAAAAGTCTAATCAACAGAAAGAACTGATTTTAGCGGGTACATACATGCTATATTTTCGTGAATGACGTAATAAACAATTTGATTATGAAGAAAGGGGTAGGTTCACTAACTACCAAAATCGGCCCTAAATTTTTGCGAAAAAATAATTTTATGAAAATGATAATTCAGCATCTCTTACATTTATCTCAAATACCTGCCGAAATAGAAAGTAAATATTTTTTCATTGTCAAAACGTCACGTGCGTTAGTTACGACGTCACATTGTGACGTCATTTGCTCTGCATGACGGAAAAAGAAGGAAAATCGCCATATTTTCTGCATAAATCTTTAAAATTAGTATAGGCGCCAACCCTCACCCAACATAAATTTTATGTAGATCGAAAGATAAATTGCAAATTTAACTTTTTATATGAAAATTATTTTGGGTGAGGGCTGGCGCCCTACATATTTTCATACGTTTTGACCAGAATTAAGCCCATTTCTTACGATTTTTCAGCATTTTATGACTTAAAGTCGATTTTGAAGCCATATCTTTCGGTGTATTGCACGTAAATCAAAATATTTATTTGGTATTTCAAACAACCATACATTTAACTTCCTTGATACAATATACAATCGAAATCCAAAACATTCTAAAATTAGGGCCGATTTTCCATGTTACCGAACCTGCTTCTTTATAAAGCAATCCCTCATCAATCATTCAAAAGACGGCGACGTCAAGTTTATTTGCGGAGCAGTAAATGGTACTAAGATATTGTGTTGATCGTGGATTGACCCCTTTTTAGTCAAAGTAAGAGATGAAAACATAAGAAAAGTATGGAAATGTTCGCAGAGTATTAGTATACACGTAGATTATATGTACAAGAGATTTGCCGACGAATTGACAGACAAAACTAAACAAAGGCACAAGGAGAGGGGCGATATTCAGACATTAAATTTCACGAGAGACGTCATTGATGAAGACCGGCATTGAACAGTAAAAGAAATAGAAGAGAGGGTCCAATAAGTATATTTAGTGTGCAGAAAATCCTGTCAAGTGGATTAAATATGTATCTCGTTTATGCTCAATGAGTGCCAAAGTCTATTATCAAATACTAGTATATGAGATGAATTTATGAGTTGCTTCTTAAAGGCATATTCTTAACCGCAGTCGCTGGAATCCATGACGTTACATATCATGCGCCGGTGGACGTCATCCTACATCTTTATTTCTTCTGTAAAAACTTTAATATTGAAGATAAATTATTGATTTTTCATGTACAGAAGCCGATTTGAATGTCAGATTTATCAGTGCAAAGTTTATATAAATGCAGCCCTTTACAACTTTCTTATTGCCGATGTCTACGATTTTCTGGGACAACCCTCGTATATTGTATTACAATGCGTTTTCATTAAAAACATGCATAGAGAAAATTGCATTTGAAAAAAATATTCTGACCGAAAAAAATGTCAGCCCTCTTCCCCTCAGGATCAAATGGTTGTCCCCTTAAATTATTTTGTCTTGCAAAAGTCGTATGTGTTTATTTAGTATCATTTCTGTAACAGTTTTGCAATGCAGTGGTCTCTATTGTGGTGACGGCGGAGGAGTGGGGATGGCTTGTTGGAAATCATTTCCTAGGCCATATTCTTCAAATATTCATCCGTTTTATCCTTGAGAACAAAGGTTGGGTAATGGAAACGAAATGTTCTTTCTGTTCATTAAGGTACTTCGTATATATTTTCCTGTATTGATGATTTACGAGTTTTAATTTACTCACAATTTAAGAGGACATTTAGATGGGTACTCCAGTCTTTGACCAGATGATACATTTCGTTGGACTTCAAGATTTGACCAGCCTGAGTAGGGATGTTCTCCATAACTTAATATCTCCCACAGTAGTACTCCGTATGACCTTATATAAGAAGGATAATATTGGTGTAAACAATACAAGTGTTGTTGTAAAAACAGCATCTCCGACATTTATCTATGGAAAATTACCAAACACAGAAAGCAAAAATCAAGAAATCAAGTTAAAAAAACCAAGTTTACAGTATGAACGTGGGCGTAAAATGACCAAAAGTTAAGATTAAAAGGAATCAGATGCATTGGTATAGTGACATTTTCCGATGTTGTGCAAATCCTGCATCTTTGTTCTTCGCCTCTTCCTGTCTGTATTAAGCCTTACAGTCACATGTAACAACAAAGGGCTAATTTAAAGAAATGGCTAAATTATAAGATTGAATAAGTGATGAACCTGAACAACGTGACAACATACGACAAAAAGATGCTATTAAGTGGAATTTTTTTGCCTTATTCTTTACGAAGGAAATATGTTGCGTATGAACAGTACTCACCAGACATCAGATTTTGTAGAGTACACACCATCAATAAACGCTTCTGGTGGCATCCATCGAAGTGGAAGCATTCCTTGTCCAGATTTTACATAGCAAGAAGTACTGAAGTCAAGAAGTTCATTGAAAATTTTGAATATATCAAACCTCGAATTCGACGTATAAATTATTTCTGCTGATATGATATATCAATCTACCGTATTTTCAAGGGCTACAGAATTACGTATTTCGGTCTTACTTCTCAATATCTCTAGCAAGTCCGAAGTCACCTATTTTAGCCACCATCAAGGGACCCTTCGTCGAAAGAAAACAATTTCTAGCTGCCAGGTCTCTATGTAAAATAAAACAATAGGATTAATTTGTCTAAATTGGTACTTTCTTATAGTATAGTATACTGTTTAATAATTCGGCTTCCAATTGTTTGATCTACCAAATTGATTTTATCAATCGCATTTGATTTATATTAAAATCGATGATTATTATATCCATTTTTTCAGAAATTCTGAAAAAATAACTGATCCTCCAATTTTTTTCTTGCATTGATATGATCTAATGCTTTATTCTGAACTTGTGTATAAGAGTTGCTGGGAATTAGAAAGAGGTAACTCACCGATGTATGAAATTGTTTTGCTCAAGATACTGCCCTGCACTTGCTATGTCTAATGCTAGGCTAAGTTGGATATCCAATAAAAGGGTTGTCTGTAAAAAAGGGTTCAATTTTCAGGCATTGATAATCTATTCGACCGTTTCAAATATTTAAGATTGTGGATATGAAAATCGAAAACAAGTACCTTTTGGTTTCTTGACTCCAGTAAATATTCCTTGAGATCACCGCCTGACAAGTATTCTTGGATCATCAGAATTTCAGAACCATTCAGAGAAACTCCTATGCACTTAACTATGTTTCTATGTTTGAATTTACTGAAACGAATAAATGAAGTGTAAGAAAAAAAAACATACAAGAAAGTAAAACAAGACGCCCAAGGGGTCACATCGCTCACCTGAGATACTGAGGAAGGACTGAAAGTGGCCAATTTATTAGGAGACCTTGTGTACTTGCTTTCTGTAAGGTTTTGTGAAATTCTATGCAGCAGTTGCAGAGAAGATGTCGAAATATACCAGCCAATCAGAGCCCTCGGCGGCCATATTTGATGACGAATCAGAACCCCCCCTCCCCCCCAAAAAAACACAACATAACAAAACTTGGTAAAGGATCTTCAGTGCTTGCTTCCAGTAACGTTTAATCAAATTCTATGCAGTGGTTAAAGAAGAGATGTCAAAAAATGAGTCAGCTAATCAAAGCCCTCGGCGGCCATATTTATAAAGCAATCCGAATGAAAAACATATACTTGTTAGATGACCTTGAGAATTCGCTTCCTGTAAAGTGTCGCGAAATTCTGTGGAACAGTTGAAGAAGAGATGTCGTAAATGGGTCAGCAAATCAGAGCTCTCAAGGGCCATACTGTATACTGCTTTGAATTCACCCAGTCTTTTTTTTCGCCCTAAGAGGATCTCAAATTGATTCGCCCTGTCTTGAATTCGCCCCCTCGTCTCCACATTTTAATATTTTCGCCCTTATCAAATTATCAATTGAAACCTCTTATAGTGTATCCCGACATACACGCCTGAGAGGTCTTGCAGCACTACTAGGGATAGCAAAGTCGGGACACTTGCTACCGCCTCAGGATTGTTTTCACACTTTATACCTTTGTTTGCATAGAACATTGGCTTGGATACGCTGCTGTTAATTGATTAGAAAACATTTGTTGATTTTGTCTTTATATCCGTCAAGATTGAAATTAAACAGTTGTAATTATTATCATTTTAGGCCATTGATCGAATACGGAGACAATGATTCGTTACTTACAGAGAGTGATAATTCCTTATGTGAACGATATCCGTGACGAGCTTGACTTGCCGCTAAGAAAGAAAGCCATGGCGATATTTGATGTGTTTAGTGCACATCGCCACGAAAAAGTACTAGATTACGTTCTCATTTGTATAAATTCAAATTTTCAGGCGAATCTAACGCGTACAATGTACATTCGCAGATATAGCCGTTTGAAAACGTTATTTTTAATTAGGGGTGCGCAGCTCTAATTGATTACACTACAATGTATTGCTTTTTTTACAATAGAGGTATATGGAGATTTAATTTTACAAATTCGTCAATATTATGGTCGTTACTGCATATTTTCAAACAAAACTTTTCATAAAAGATATTCGCCCCGTTTTGAATTCGCCCTCGGTTCCTAGGGAGAAAAGGGCGAAAATAAAACGGGGGCGAAATTTTCCCGGTATACAGTATTTGTTGACTGATCAGCACGAAAAATATAAACATTGTAGAGGACTTTGAGTACTTGGTTCCTGTAAAGTTTCGTGAAATTCTTTACAGCGGTCGATGAGGAAATGTCGAAAATGAGTCAGCCAATCAGAACCCTCGGCGGCCATATTTGATAACTGATCGGTACGAAAAACACAAATTTGGTAGAGGACATTGAGTACTCACTTCCTGTAAAATTTCGTGAAATTATGTGAAGCGGTTGCAGAGGAAATATCGAAAATGCTTAAATTTTCGGACATAGTAACTTTCACACTTTTTGGGCATATTACATTGTTTAGAATTGAGGATCACTTACGAGGGCTAAGTACCCGAAATGTGCTTGTCTGGTCCATGCTGCCAATTAATCTGTTCTTAAATCATGCTATTCAATTTGAAGACGTTAAACATTTTATACCACTTGGCGAGTGTCACTTGTGGTGGACCAGGAGTCCCCGAGGGCACATGTAGCCAAGTTCGATCAATTTCGGTTGATCGTTTCTTCAACGCATTCTAAAATTTCTGTTACCCAAATTTCTTGAATTTTCTAAAACATGGGTCCTGTAGCATCATATCCCATCCATCCTGCTACCTCAATCGGTACGTTTTTGGACATTGTAACTTTCACACTCTTTGGGCATATATATAACATTGTTTAGATTTGAGGATCATTGAGGAGGGTCAAGTACCCGAAACGAACGTGCATGTCTGGTCCATGCTGCCAATTAATATGTTCTTAAATGATACTATTTAATTTGAAGAAGTTAAATGTTTAACGACGGATTGACGACGGACGGTGCGCTATGACAGCTCACTTGAGCTTCGCTCAGATATGATAGTGATTCGACATGATTGTAAATTATATCGGTATAGGTCAAACCTTTGAAATTATTTAATAGGTTATTCGAGTAAAGTAATTCGATTTTATTCAAAATAATTAATTATTGATGCCATACACCACGGGACAACTATATTTGCTTCGAAATGAGAAAAAAGCATTTTTTTTAGAAACTCAACGAATGAGACTTTCTCTACTGCTGTGCACAATCCAAATTAAAAGACACAAGGAAGAGTAAAGAGAACTAGATATTGAAGGGAGCAAATGAAAAAAAAGAAGGGAGGAGATCTCCAACAAGACCCCTTTGCAGCATCAACAGTAAAACACCAAAACACCCGATGCAAAAACACAAAAGACGAGTACAGCATGAGACGGAAAAGAGACATACGACATGTAAACATCAAACACAAAAGACTACACATAAACCGACGAGACCAATGGGCAACCGGTGCCGACTTTGGACGGCCATCTGTCACGCAAGTAGCAAATGGTGTGGTTATCCTGGATTACGTGCGCACAACCCTCTCACTTCTCCAATTACCCAGAGGTCTCGAAGAACGTACAATTGTGGTGTAAAACAACCTCCTCACTGTAAGATGACATCACACAAACAAGACCGCGAAACGCAGAGGCCCCAGAGACACAGATGAATATGTAAATGGATATAAAAAGAGGGCATGCGTAATAAAGTCCGTGCTCTGCCGGCTGTAGCGAGCTCATGTATGTAATCACCCGAGGAGTCCGACTGACATTCAGAGAGGACAGGTGGTCGGGGCCCTGTCTTCTAAAGAGGTTTGGACAGGGCCCGTCATGGAGTCCCGTCGTCACAGTCAGTCAGAGTGCAAGTCTCAAGGATGCGCTTGTACAAGACTGTAGATTGGTCAAGTACCAAGCCTAGTGTCCGTCTGGTGACATTAGGATCATATCCACGATATAAAAGGCGTTTGATGATTCTGACGCATTTTCGATGGTTATGCTGCCTACCTTTGATCCTTTTTATTTTGTTTATCATATCACCATAAAAGACAGGTTGTGTAATACCCATAGTAATGTACTCCGTTGCATGTATAGATCCGAATTTTAAAAGAAGTTGACTGTAATTCTTGTAAAATTTCCAGAAAGTCTTAACTAGTTTATGAAAGCGGAAACCTTGACCTAAAAGTTTTTTGGTAATTTGTAAATTTCTACTGTGAAAATCCAAAATATCAGTACATGCTCTAGCGTACCGGATGAGCTGTGATATGTAAATGCCATATGACGGTAATCTTGGAACATCACCGTCAAGCCAAGGGAAATTTACTATGTTGAATCCAAAATCATCCCTTTTGTCATATACACTTGTATGAATCTTTCCGTTTACAATTTTGATATTTAGGTCCAAAAAGGGTGTTTCTGTATTTGAAAGGTTTGCCTTGTTAAGGGTTAATTCTTGTGGATAAATTTCATTCTTATATAATTCAAAAGCAGGATTGTCAATGGTTAGAATATCATCCAGATACCTAGAAGTATTATTGAAACATTTCAGCTCATCAAATTTTCTTTGCTTTTGAAGATTTTGGATAAATTCTTTTTCATAAGTGTATAAAAATAAATCTGCAACAAGAGGCGCACAGTTAGTACCCATAGGAATTCCTACAACCTGCTTGTATAGATCCTCACCAAATCTAACATAAATATTGTCCAAGAGGAAGGACAAGGCATTACACAGGTCACTACATGTCCATGATTTGTATGATTTGTAGTCTGTCGAGGAAAAGAAACCCTTCGATTCAGATGTACAAATGTAAGTTTTTCGCTCTCGATCAAAACACCATTTAATGAGATTAGATAATCGATCATTAATTTTGTCATGAGGAAGTGTGGTGTACATATTAGAGAAGTCGTATGAAGAAATCGTATTTGCTTGGAAATTTACAGATTTCATTTTTTCAATCACATCTCCTGAATTCTTAATAGACCAAAATAAATTTACATCGTTCCTGTTTAGAACCGTTTCACAATATCTAGTTATGTGTTCTTTAATAGCAGTAAGTGCTGACGTCAGATTTCTAGACAAAATTGTAGTGGAGCAGTTACTAGAATTAGCAATAAATCGAAATTTGTAAGGAGACTTGTGCAGTTTCGGTATGCAATATAGTGTTGGGAGATCCAATTTAGAAATAGAGATATTGAATGAAGACAGTTCACTGTTATGCTTGCCTAAAATGTTAGATGCACTTTCATTGCTTTTGATATATGTATTAGTAGACGAAAGTTCCGAAATCAAAGTTGATATGTAGTAACGTTTTCAAATGATAATGGTGTTGTTGGCTGCTTTATCAGCTGGTGCAAAGACATATTTTTCATGTAATTCACTTAGTTTGGATTTGAAATATCTTTCTGATTTGGAACGTGGATTTTGAAAAAGATGAGGGTTTTTATGGAAGTTATCTATTCGAATATCCGTTATATCTAAAATGAGGTTTTTCCAGTCATTCAGAGCATGCGGTTCGACTCCTTCTGATTTACACCATCTTTTCGTATAATTATCTAAGGCTTCCGTAAGCACTTCACGGCATTTGACAAAATCTATCTTGGATGGGATTCTATACTTAGGTCCTTTTTTAAGAAGACCACGGAGCTGTCTGTCTTGGATAATTGAAAAGTCACCTGTAACAACATGGCCAGCTGGTTTGTAGAGATATTTAGAAGTTGCACATTCTCAAGAAGCAGGACACGATTCAAGTATGTCAGGATCCGTTGTAACTTTATTATAGTTAAAAACAAAGTTTCGAATAGGTTTCTTGTACTTATAACAAATAAGAGGTGGCTCTAAATTTTCAAAATATTGAGGAATGGTACTTTGTACGCGATGATCCCGAAAAATATTAGAGATGTTTAGAAGATCGAAACCTTTGTTAATAAACGGGATTTTTATGAATCTTCTTTTCGGTGAGGTGTTTTTCACAATAGGATAAAGTTTATACTGAGCGAATGAGACAATGATATTAAGTCTGAATCAGTCAGTGTTTCTTAGGAATGCAACCTCTGCTTCATCCAAGATAGATTTCAAGTGCATAACTGGTATTGACGACAGAGCATGTAACAGCTCATGTCTTCCGCCATTGCGTGCTATAGTAAGTAAATCGTTGAGAGAGCGGTATATTCTGGATCGTTTTCTTTTTTGTCTGTTTCGTCTTTTCCCGTGTGACCTGTATTTCCTTTTCGTGTTTGGGCGAATTGAAAAGATGTTGATATTGGTAGAAGCTGAGGAAATGTTTCCTTGTCCATAGATTTGATCGTTTAAACCAAGAGGGTACGCAGTCTGAAGTTTGGTGATCCAGGCAAGTTCAGCTTGTAGTCGGCGTTTTTTAATTTCGGTCTTACTTTCATTTTCACGTTTTGGAAAAGTCTGAACTGGGGTAATGGTGATATCTGAAATAGAATGATTATATTTAACAAAGTGATTATAAAGAAAGTTTCTGTGTTTTTGTTGACGTGAGGTTCTGATCTTATAAGAATGGTTCCTAAAACGAGATTTTAAAGGTTGGCCTGTCTCACCTACATATTGTGCGCCACATCCCCTGGCATTTCAAGTCATTACGTAAATAAGATCTTGAGATGATCAATCGATGTCCTGGTCTACCTCGATTTTGAATTTCTGCCCATTTACACTGGATGTTATTATGGAGTCGCAGTTGATGAGGTGACACAACGAGCATCTTTTACTTTTGCACTTAGAAATAATTGAGAACCTTCTGTGTCTGTTGTTGAATGTAGAGCCTGCAGATGGAGTAGTGCGTAAAATACGACTGTGGGGTCTAAATTTGAGAGGTGATAAGAGTACTCTTGGTGAGGAAAAAAGTTTTTTACTGTTGAATGTCGATGATGGTAAAGTGACTGTAGTGACAGAGGGTAATCTCAAGGGGGTTAGTTTGATACGAGGCGACCTTAAAAATGCCATAATGCGATAATGGAAGAAAAGTGAATTAGAGTCTTACGTAGAAGACACTACAACAAAGCCAAGTTAGAGAACACAATGAAATTAAAACACTTCAAACATCGGGTCGCGGGGAATTGCTTTACCAACTCCACACTGCAACACGAAATAAGTGTAGATATAAAAAGAAGGGAGGAGATCTCCAACAAGACCCCTTTGCAGCATCAACAGTAAAACACCAAAACACCCGATGCAAAAACACAAAAGACGAGTACAGCATGAGACGGAAAAGAGACATACGACATGTAAACATCAAACACAAAAGACTACACATAAACCGACGAGACCAATGGGAAACCGGTGCCGACTTTGGACGGCCATCTGTCACGCAAGTAGCAAATGGTGTGGTTATCCTGGATTACGTGCGCACAACCCTCTCACTTCTCCAATTACCCAGAGGTCTCGAAGAACGTACAATTGTGGTGTAAAACAACCTCCTCACTGTAAGATGACATCACACAAACAAGACCGCGAAACGCGGAGGCCCCAGAGACACAGATGAATATGTAAATGGATATAAAAAGAGGGCATGCGTAATACAGTCCGTGCTCTGCCGGCTGTAGCGAGCTCATGTATGTAATCACCCGAGGAGTCCGACTGACATTCAGAGAGGACAGGTGGTCGGGGCCCTGTCTTCTCTAAAGAGGTTTGGACAGGGCCCGTCATGGAGTCCCGTCGTCACAGTCAGTCAGAGTGCAAGTCTCAAGGATGCGCTTGTACAAGACTGTAGATTGGTCAAGTACCAAGCCTAGTGTCCGTCTGGTGACATTAGGATCATATCCACGATATAAAAGGCGTTTGATGATTCTGACGCATTTTCGATGGTTATGCTGCCTACCTTTGATCCTTTTTATTTTGTTTATCATATCACCATAAAAGACAGGTTGTGTAATACCCATAGTAATGTACTCCGTTGCATGTATAGATCCGAATTTTAAAAGAAGTTGACTGTAATTCTTGTGAAAGACACACAAAATATCAACGCAAACAGACGACATCCCTAATTATAATGAAGTTATTGAAAAACATTATTTATTGTAAAAGAGCAACCCACAGCTTTGTAGCAGCTTCTCTCCCAGCATTGCAAACAAAATACTTTTGAAGACAGGGCCCCATGACGGACGTTGTTTATATATAGTTGAGAAAGTTGGACTAGAGTTATAGATTATGAGCTCGCTGCAGCCAACCGGACAAAGATTTGTTTCCCAAAACATGTGCTTTTGAATATTTTTACACCGTCATATTTCCTGAATTAGAATTATTCATTCTATTTAGTATTTATTCCTGTGTATACTTAAAAATAGCCAGTAAAATAACGATGTCTTACCTTAGCGTGAATGCTTCAAGAATAAATTCTGTCCTGCTGTCTTCGGAAGAAGTTGGAAGTAATTTCTGTAATTGTTATTGTCTATATTGAAATATATGTTCTATCATACAATGTTAGTGAACCATATGAATAAGAATTGCAATCTATGTTTTTTTTCTAACAATTTCCTAGTTTCTCTTTTATACTTTTAACTCACTGTATAGGTTGCTTGTGAAGTTGAAATGGGTGAATTGATTGGATGAGTATAGAAAAGAATATGAAGATAAATATATTTCGAAAAAATGTACTAGTGTGACAAACTTTTGAAAAAAATGTGTTTTACCTTTATTGCTACTATTTGATCTTTCCTCTGTGAGGAATCTCTGATCAGCATCCCTTTGTACACTTCTCCAAACTGCCCTCCTCCCAGAAGACTACCAAAAATAAAAAAAATACATATTGGTAATACAGTATATAAATATTTAAGAACAAGCAAACTAATTTACTTAAGTAATTACTTTATTTGATTTATTTCCGTTGGATAGAAAAAAAAATGGACAGAAAATTGTATCATTGCTTATAACGCATTCGATTCGCTGTTGAACTGATGGAGACTGAGGATTTAAAGATACATTTTGTACAGTTGTGTTTTATAATCATGCACAGAAATGATGCATGCAAATTGTCTGCTTTAAAGCAATGTTATTTCATGGCGTCTTTGTATATCTCTGGAGAGGACATAGGAAACTGTACCACACGGTATTTTACCCAAGTCTGTAACGTTACACGTATTCAAACTCAAAGCATCATTGAAGAACAGATAGATTTGCAGCATGGACCAGACATACAAGTTTCGGGTATTTAACCCTCGTCAGTGATCCTCAATCCAAACAATGAGATATTGCCAATGACTGTGAAATTATGTCAAAAAAAAAAAACAAAAAAACAAAACAAAAACAAAAACAAAAACTTCGCAAGACGTAGCAGGATGGGTTGGATATAATTCAAAAGGATCCACTTTTCTCAACTTTCGAGAAAATTTTATTAACAGAAATTTTCGAATCTGTATGTTGCAGAATGTTGTAAATTTTATTTTATTTCAATAATATGAAATTAGGTTTAATTGTTCATCTTAAATATCTTCCTATATTTGTATATCCATTTTTCTTAATATGATACAAACTCCTCACCACTGTATACGCAGTCTTGTAGGCGAAATGGTTTTTATAAAATAATTCAAACATCTCTCCGAGTACCAAGTATAGTTCGGGTTCTTTTCTGTCAACAGGTTGTCAATTCTCCCAAACACATCATGTGGCAGTGACGGTAGTAGGGACTCATCAGTAATGCTGCTATCAGACGTTTCTGTCGATAGGTATCCGTTGCAAGGATAGTTTAGTATCCGTTTTAAGATGAAGCAATGTCTGTAAAAGAAAACTGAAAAGCAAGAGCGAATTATTTATTACTTCACGAAAGTTGAAGTCCTAATAGGCAAAAATAAGGCAGTGACTCATTGTTAGTGTGAAGGATAAATATAATACTGACTTTACTTATCTTTCTAAAACATACAACTAGATTCGGTAGGAACTCTCACCCAGACTTATTAAATTTGTAGGACCTGAAATTTGGGACGGTTGTGCGCATGTAATCCAGATAAGCACATCGTTTTTGACATCAGACGACCTTCCTAATTCGATTCCCATTGGTCTCCTTTGGTTATGTATAGTTTATGTGTTAAATATTTTAATGCCATTCTTGTCCCCGCGTTCGCGAAAGCGCGGTGACATTAAAACCGTCCCGTCCGTCTATCTGTCCGTTTCTTCGTCTGTCCGTTTCTTCGTCTGTCCGTTCGTCACAAAACCTTGTCCATAACTTTTGAATGGTAAGTGATATGGCTTTCATATTTCACATGTGTATTCCTTGTACCAAGACCTTTCCGTGGGTAACAACATTCTGACCTTGTGACCTCGTCCTTGGAGGTTCACTCACATTTAAAAACTTTGACCTCGACCATAACTTTTGGATGGTAAATGATAGAACTTTCGTATTTCACATGTGCATTCCTCTTCACAAGATACATTGTATTTCCCTTGGCAACAAAAGTTTTGACCTTTTGACTTTAGAGTTTAATCTTTTGATATTTAGAATTTTGATAATTAATGAGATATATCATGAAAACTTTAAAAAGAATAAGGGGAGATCACAATTCCTTGAATTTGATTTTTCCTTTTCCTTTTTTTCTGTCTCTTGCTGTGCTTATTCATAGTTTGTGATTTAACACTGTGTTTTTATACCCCGTGATCGATGAATTTTTGTCCACAAAAGCTTTTTTTAAACGTGGCCATACCTGTTGAATGACAAGTGATAGGGCTATCATATTTCACATATGTACCCCTTGTGACAAAACCTTTCTATTGATACCAAAAGTGACCTTGTGCTTGGGGTATAACCTGCTTTTGAAAAAAAAAACCTCTAAGCTTGGCCATTTTCTTTTGAATGGTGGGAAGAAGGGGTTTCATATTTCACGTGTACATTACTTTTGGCAAGATGTTCCAATTGGTAAAAAATGGACTTTTTGGCATTGACCTCTGAGTATGACCTATCTTTCTGACAAAGATGCAGACGGGGCCATTCGTGCTTCACAAACATATGTTTTTTTGCTTATTTTTTATAACAAAGTGTTGTTTTAGTATTTTGCTATGGGTGCTGCAACCGTGTATAATTGGTGATCCTTCCTTTCTTTTGTTTGTTTTGCAATGCTGAGCAATATTGCTTGAAAATCCATTGGGACAAAACAGCTCTTTTCGTTTTATTTCCTTTCTAATAGTATAAAAATGAAAATATAATAGGATCCCCTTACCAATAAAGAGTATCACAAAGACAACAAACACGGTTCCTACAGCTATAACATGGGGCAGCCAATTAATCTCTGTCTTCGCATGGTGCACTGAAACTTAATGATAGAGCATATTTTTCAATATTGACAAATTCAACTACTAGGTTGGTATCTATGCTGATGAATTGCTTAGCGACCAAGGATATCGTTCTCCTACTTTTGTATTTAGTATTTAGGCATTTGATTTGAAATGTATTTGTAGATTCCCTGTCACTATATTTTATGAAATTTCTACCAAAATCAAGAGGTATCTCCTAGATGACATAGCTCTGTCTTTCGCAGATTCTTTGGCAGAAATTTCAAATTCCGTTTAGATTTTTGCTCTTCATACTATAATATCCTTTTTCTGCCCTTAGCATAAGGGCTGAGACATTACTTGATGAAATGCTCATATAGTGCATTGAAATTTTATAACAGAGCGTGTATTTCAATATTGACAATTTCAACCCAAGCTCTGCAAGTGTATTTCTTTCCGCTGTAATTAAGAAAAGTTTCAAATATCAATATGATGTTTTTAAGAATGATTATTGACACCCATACACCATCCTTGTTCTCTCTTACTAGAAACAGAACTCAAAATATGGCCCAGTTTCATCTCTAAGTATAGCAAAGATTCGAACTCTGATATTTCATAGTTAACCTTGGTGAGAATGTTGTGTAATAAAGTGACACCCCCTGAACTTTCAAATTAATTCTTTTTCTTCATGATTGATGTACTCAATTAAGCAATATTTCTCAAGAATGGATTCAAGTGCTTACCGTAGTCAAGGCAATGAGTATTGAAAAAGATGTCGTCAAAAGCTATTGAGTCCCCGAGAAAAAGATACTTTGCAAAAATCTGTACTCGAAAGCTGAAATGTAAAATATCTAAAATGTATGCATCTTCCTTTGTTTAGGATGAATATGATTTTGATTATTTTATTACGTATGTACTTGGATAACACTAAGACAGAAACTGCAATGGGCTTTGGGCTTCCAGTTTGGTCCTACCTGCTTGGATGTTAAATGTCTTCAGATTCAATAGCATCATTTAAAAACAGTTAAATTTGGGGAATGAACCAGTCATGCACGTTTCGGGTACTTAACCATCGTCAGTGATCCTCAATCTAAACAATGTTATATGGCCAAAGAGTATGAAAGTTATTATGTCCAAAAATGTACCGAAAGACGTAGCAGGATTGGTGGAATACTTTTCTTACATTAGATATGTTATATGATTCGTGTGATGTATGGATATAATAAGAACCGAGCGTTTTCAATTCATTCTACAATGCATTCCGCACTAGCGTTGAAGAAAGTTCACTAGACAAGTCTTCCTACGAGTTTCTGTTGAGCTGTGTTATTATCTCCGTCTGTTTGTCCAATTTTTCTTTTCGTGTGAGAACATTCTTTTCTGAATTTTCCACAATTCGGAAGCCCTTTGATTGTAGTTTTTAGAATCTGGTTCCGGCTTTTGTGTTTGACTTTGATTCAATGAATTTATATTGCAAATTTTATGATTAAAACTCGTAACCTATTCTACTTTAGGACAACGACAACGATAGGTGGAAAACACCCGTAAAGGGTTTCAGCATTAGACAGAAATTACACAAAATAAACAAACAATAACTTGGTGGACAAAAAGAGAAGTCTCAAACAAAGATTGTAAAAATCAAAGCTTTACAATTCTGCTTGAAGTACAACTGATACATGTAAAAAAAACCCACTAGATTGTTTACGAGGACTGTGGTTGAAATGAACTGAACCGGAATTAATAGGGTAAGCAAATGACATAAAATCAAACATTTGAAATATAATTCTTCTAAGAGTCGGAATCAATTCATACTTAGACTTTCTCAGAAATTGTAGAGGAAATCCATGGTTTTTGGGAAATAGCGGGTGCAATTTCAAAAGTATTTCTTTTTGAAGCCTCTTAATGACGGTTGCGTTCCCTTATTAAAGTCATCCATAATGGGTTTCACTCAGAATACGTTCATTGTCGGATCTTTGCTCCCCAGAGTGCATAGCAATAAATATCTGACTTCAGCCTCATGGGTTTTTAAAAGCAATATTATTCATGTATTTGATGCCACAAATATGATGTAAATATGGATACCAAGGGATACCTTGTCCATATCACATTAAATTTGACCTCTTTCGCAAATGCATGTTCGTTATTGGAACGTAAAAATGTATTAAACAAGGCCATTGTGACACGTTCGGGCATGTGTGTTTTTATTTCAGAGAGAGGTCGATTCAATACAAGCTAAAGACAGAGTGCGTAAGTCCCTGCTACATAGATTACAAATGCAGATAAATCTTTTATAGATTAAAAGATATTCCCGTCAAAGAATAGGGTTGGGGCTAGAAACAAATCAGCTTCTTCTATTGTGTTAATTTGTCAATGAAATAAAAAAAAGATAAGCAAATGAGCATGCAAAATACTAGTAAAAATGAATCTGCACTGTTTTTGTTATTTGAAAATTAACACGAAACGACAGAATATTATTTTTTTTACGATTAAAAACGATTAACTCCCCAAAATACAGATATAGAGTAGACAATATTAAATGATCAGCATTTTCTGCAAACATACCATGTTCGTTAAATTGGTAAAAATAGTCAAATCCAAATTCAAAGCAGTAAAAATATAGAAATACTCCAAATTTATACAGGTTAATTTAGTTAAAACATGTTAAAGAATTCCTTGTCCCTTTTACGTCAACAAGACAGTTTTCATTGATGACTTCAAATTTTCATTTGCATACTAACTTTGTATGTAGTACAACTCTTAACGTTCTTAAGAATACTCATCTTAAGTTAACAATATAAGACATGAATTGAGATATGATAGATTCAATGTTTCGAGCAACGTAATTTTGAAGCCTGCCTCATCGTTTCCTCTGCTATTTCCGTCCGTCTTACTATTATTATCAATGATAAACTTACCTTGTATTTTGTGAAGGGATCTTTACGTTGTAGGTTTTCCATGATTTCTCTGTCAAATCGAATTTCTGAATTTCATGACATGACTTGAAATTAATATCACAAATATTGATCCCCCATGTCATTAATCCACTGGAATCTAAAAAGGCTGCTGCCACTGACACAGTTACCTGTTAAAAACAGTAGAAAGAGTAAACATAACATAACATTTTATTAGCTTTTCTCTCTTGTTTTGCAATGTTTGATTTTTTCTGTTATGATTCTTTTGAATTCTGTTCTGTTCACGAAAATAAACACATGGCAAGGACAATTCACCGACACACGTAATTACAATGTTTAACGTCTTCAATAGCATCAAATTGTACAGGGATATTTACAGCATGGACCAGAAATGCACGTTTTGGGTACTAAACCGGACACAGTTTAGACTTGAATAACTTGAGCCACAATAGGAACAAAGAGGACCAAACAAAAGGACAACATCAAAACAGTTAACACAAAAGGCGTAGTTATCCGGATAACGTCCATTCGACCCTCCCACTAGCACGTTTACCCAGTGGTCTCGAAGAACGTTCAATTGTTGTGTATAATAGCTTCCATAAGGGCCAAAGTAAATCGACAGATGGACGGGGTCCTATCTTCTCTAACGAGATTTAGACAGGGACTGTCATGGAGTCCAGTCGTTACTGTCAATCAGAATGCAACTACAAAGAATGCACTGATACAAGGCCGTAGACATGGCAATTACCATGGCTTGAAAGGTGATTCATGATTCTGACGCATTTTCGAAGAAAATTCTATCGACCTTTTATGATCTGTATTTTGTATATCTAGACACTATAAAAGGAAGGTTGTTGAATTCCTAAAACAATGTACTCAGTTTAAGGTATAGATAAATTCTTTTCATTATATTTCGCATGTAGTAAATTATTGTAACATGAGGGGACCAGTGGCCGATCTAGAATTTCAGAAAAGAAGGGGTGGGGCAAAATTCAGCTTAATAGAAAAAGCAAAAATAAATAAATAAATAAATAAAACGACAAGCGCGAATATTAAGACTTAAAATTTTATCAGGATGGAGGGGATGGATAATTGTTAGTGCATGTAACACGAAGTAGTGTAAATTTTTTTTTACAATTGCTTTAGTTCATATGAAAAGAGGCGAGCTCAGCGATCCTGAAATTTCAAGATATGAAGTATTCATTCTGTTTTTCAGTAACAAGAGCCCCAGGGGGCACAACGCTCACCTGCTACCCATGCACGCTCTAATTGACATACTGACATTGAATACTGATAGTGCCAGTACCAGGATTTTAGCCCACAACCTTTCTAAAAAGATTTTTGCCGGATGCAGAGAAGTTTTTTTTTCAGACAACCTTTGAAAGTACAAAAAAGAAAAAAATAGCCACATTTCAAAACAATAACTTTTTTACTGATTTGAAAAGACGGATAAAGTGGTCCAACGTCATATGCCCAGCTAGTATAGTTCAATTATGCAACATCAAAAATAAAATCATATTGTACATTAATGTGCAGCAGAAAAAGAATAAAACAATGAAACGATTTCATTAATTAAGTTAATTTAAAATTGAACACAAAACCTTTCATTATTGATAGCTAGCATGCCAGAAATTATAAAGCCTGTGTTTGTGAAACGAGAATGCCCCCCGGCGGCATCTTTGTTAGTATAAAGGCCATTTTCTGTTAAGTATGTGAGAGGTCAGGGTCAGCGCAATATTGGTATCAATGGAAAGATCTTGTCACAAGGAATACACATGTAAAAATTAAAACCTATATCACTAACCATTCAAAAGTTATGCCCATGTTAAAGTTTTTGAGAAGTACGTCAAAGGTCAAGGTTATGGTCACGAGGTCAAAAATTTTGGTATCAATGGAAAGGTATTGTCACAAGGAATACATATGTGAAATATGAAACCTCTATCACCAGCTTCCATTTAAAAGTTATGCCCAATGTTAAAGATTTTCGGAAAACAGACAGACAAGCAGACAGACGGACAGGCCAAAAACTATATGCTCCCGAATCTTTTATTCCAGGGGCATAAAAAACAAAGATTTTTCGGTTTTGCCTTTATTCATATTAAAGTATACTGAAATCTATGAATGCTTTTGAATAGTATTGATTTCATCTCAAATACATGAAACGTACAGTTAAAATCGTTTTAATCCAATATTTATCAATTCAAAAAGAAGGGAGGAGATCTCCAACAAGACCCCGTTGCAGCATCAACAGTAAAACACCAAAACACCCGATGCAAAAACACAAAAGACGAGTACAGCACGAGACGGAAAAGAGACACACGACATGTAAACATCAAACACAAAAGACTACACATAAACCGACGAGACCAATGGGTAACCGGTGCCGACTTTGGACGGCCATCTGTCACGCAAGTAGCAAATGGTGTGGTTATCCTGGATTACGTGCGCACAACCCTCTCACTTCTCCAATTACCCAGAGGTCTCGAAGAACGTACAATTGTGGTGTAAAACAATCTCCTCACTGTAAGATGACATCACACAAACAAGACCGCAAAACGCAGAGCCCCAGAGACACAGATGAATATGTAAATGGATATAAAAAGAGGGCGTGCGTAATACAGTCCGTGCTCTGCCGGCTGTAGCGAGCTCATGTATGTAATCACCCGAGGAGTCCGACTGACATTCAGAGAGGACAGGTGGTCGGGGCCCTGTCTTCTCTAAAGAGGTTTGGACAGGGCCCGTCATGGAGTCCCGTCGTCACAGTCAGTCAGAGTGCAAGTCTCAAGGATGCGCTTGTACAAGACTGTAGATTGGTCAAGTACCAAGCCTAGTGTTCGTCTGGTGACATTAGGATCATATCCACGTTATAAAAGGCGTTTGATGATTCTGACGCATTTTCGATGGTTATGCTGCCTTCCTTTGATCCTTTTTATTTTGTTTATCATATCACCATAAAAGACAGGTTGTGTAATACCCATAGTAATGTACTCTGTTGCATGTATACATCCGAATTTTAAAAGAAGTTGACTGTAATTTTTGTAAAATTTCCAGAAAGTCATAACTAGTTTATGAAAGCGGAAACCTTGACCTAAAAGTTTTTTGGTAATTTGTAAATTTCTACTGTGAAAATCCAAAATATCAGTACATGCTCTAGCGTACCGGATGAGCTGTGATATGTAAATGCCGTATGACGGTAATCTTGGAACATCACTGTCAAGCCAAGGGAAATTTACTATGTTGAATCCAAAATCATCCCTTTTGTCATATACACTTGTATGAATCTTTCCGTTTACAATTTTGATATTTAGGTCCAAAAAGGGTGTTTCTGTATTTGAAAGGTTTGCCTTGTTAAGGGTTAATTCTTGTGGATAAATTTCATTCTTATATAATTCAAAAGCAGGATTGTCAATGGTTAGAATATCATCCAGATACCTAGAAGTATTATTGAAACATTTCAGCTCATCAAGTTTTCTTTGCTTTTGAAGATTTTGGATAAATTCTTTTTCATAAGTGTATAAAAATAAATCTGCAACAAGAGGCGCACAGTTAGTACCCATAGGAATTCCTACAACCTGCTTGTATAGATCCTCACCAAATCTAACATAAATATTGTCCAAGAGGAAGGACAAGGCATTACACAGGTCACTACATGTCCATGATTTGTATGATTTGTAGTCTGTCGAGGAAAAGAAACCCTTCGATTCAGATGTACAAATGTAAGTTTTTCGCTCTCGATCAAAGCACCATTTAATGAGATTAGATAATCGATCATTAATTTTGTCATGAGGAAGTGTGGTGTACATATTAGAGAAGTCGTATGAAGAAATCGTATTGGCTTGGAAATTTTCAGATTTCATTTTTTCAATCACATCCCCTGAATTCTTAATAGACCAAAATAAATTTACATCGTTCCTGTTTAGAACCGTTTCACAATATCTAGTTATGTGTTCTTTAATAGCAGTAAGTGCTGACGTCAGATTTCTAGACAAAATTGTAGTGGAGCAGTTACTAGAATTAGCAATAAATCGAAATTTGTAAGGAGACTTGTGCAGTTTCGGTATGCAATATAGTGTTGGGAGATCCAATTTAGAAATATAGATATTGAATGAAGACAGTTCACTGTTATGCTTGCCTAAAATGTTAGATGCACTTTCATTGCTTTTGATATATGTATTAGTAGACGAAAGTTCCGAAATCAAAGTTGATATGTAGTAACGTTTTCAAATGATAATGGTATTGTTGGCTGCTTTATCAGCTGGTGCAAAGACATATTTTTCATGTAATTTACTTAGTTTGGATTTGAAATATCTTTCTGATTTGGAACGTGGATTTTGAAAAAGATGAGGGTTTTTATGGAAGTTATCTATTCGAATATCCGTTATATCTAAAATGAGGTTTTTCCAGTCATTCAGAGCATGCGGTTCGACTCCTTCTGATTTACACCATCTTTTCGTATAATTATCTAAGGCTTCCGTAAGCACTTCACGGCATTTGACAAAATCTATCTTGGATGGGATTCTATACTTAGGTCCTTTTTTAAGAAGACCACGGAGCTGTCTGTCTTGGATAATTGAAAAGTCACCTGTAACAACATGGCCAGCTGGTTTGTAGAGATATTTAGAAGATGCACATTCTCAAGAAGCAGGACACGATTCAAGTATGTCAGGATCCGTTGTAACTTTATTATAGTTAAAAACAAAATTTCGAATAGGTTTCTTGTACTTATAACAAATAAGAGGTGGCTCTAAATTTTCAAAATATTGAGGAATGGTACTTTGTACGCGATGATCCCGAAAAATATTAGAGATGTTTAGAAGATCAAAACCTTTGTTAATAAACGGGATTTTTATGAATCGTCTTTTCGGTGAGGTGTTTTTCACAATAGGATAAAGTTTATACTGTGCGAATGAGACAATGATATTAAGTCTGAATCAGTCAGTGTTTCTTAAGAATGCAACCTCTGCTTCATCCAAGATAGATTTCAAGTGCGTAACTGTTATTGACGACAGAGCATGTAACAGCTTATGTCTTCCGCCATTGCGTGCTATAGTAAGTAAATCGTTGAGAGAGCGGTATATTCTGGATCGTTTTCTTTTTTGTCTGTTTCGTCTTTTCCCGTGTGACCTGTATTTCCTTTTAGTGTTTGGGCGAATTGAAAAGATATTGATATTGGTAGAAGCTGAGGAAATGTTTCCTTGTCCATAAATTTGATCGTTTAAACCAAGAGGGTACGCAGTCTGAAGTTTGGTGATCCAGGCAAGTTCAGCTTGTAGTCGGCGTTTTTTTAATTTCGGTCTTACTTTCATTTTTACGTTTTGGAAAAGTCTGAACTGGGGTAATGGTGATATCCGAAATAGAATGATTATATTTAACAAAGTGATTATAAAGAAAGTTTCTGTGTTTTTGTTGACGTGAGGTTCTGATCTTATAAGAATGGTTCCTAAAACGAGATTTTAAAGGTTGGCCTGTCTCACCTACATATTGTGCGCCACATCCCCTGGCATTTCAAGTCATTACGTAAATAAGATCTTGAGACGATCAATCGATGTCTTTGTCTACCTCGATTTTGAATATCTGCCCATTTACACTAGATGTTATTATGGAGTCGCAGTTGATGAGGTGACACAACGAGCATCTTTTACTTTTGCACTTAGAAATAATTGAGAACCCTCTGTGTCTGTTGTTGAATGTAGAGCCTGCAGATGGAGTAGTGCGTAAAATACGACTGTGGGGTCTAAATTTGAGAGGTGATAAGAGTACTCTTGGTGAGGAAAAAAGTTTTTTACTGTTGAATGTCGATGATGGTAAAGTGACTGTAGTGACAGAGGGTAATCTCAAGGGGGTTAGTTTGATACGAGGCGACCTTAAAAATGCCATAATGCGATAATGGAAGAAAAGTGAATAAGAGTCTTACGTAGAAGACACTACAACAAAGCTAAGTTAGAGAACACAATGAAATTAAAACACTTCAAACATCGGGTCGCGGGAAATTGCTTTACCAACTCCACACTGCAACACGAAATAAGTGTAGATATAAAAAGAAGGGAGTTGTGCTGCTTGTGCAGAAATTGGGCCAGTTTGTTTTCCAAAAAGCAGTGTATGGTGTATCAAACCTCATGACTCAGTGAAGCCACTTGAACAAATAATTTTCAGTGAATATGCTGAAATGCGGCGCTTCTTGCCTATGCATATTTCAACAGGCGAGAAGGAGCGTCGCATTTCAGCATACGCTGTTCAACAACTCAAGTGGTTTCTCTAGGTTTCGTAGTTTGAAACAAATTAAAAGGCCCATGAAATTGTTAAGGTTGTCCAACTAGCAGACCTAAAACATCGTTATTTACTGTTAAAAAATTGTTTTACCTCATCAAAGGTCTGTTACACGGACAAGTTGTTAGCGGAGAGAGTTCATGAAATGTATCGGTTGCATAGGATTTGCCGACAAAAAGTTATTTGGTCCGATAAAAACTCATCATGTATCTATTATTTGAACAGATAAAAATTCCCAAATGTCTTATCACAGGAACCTGTCATTTTATGAGAGAAAATGTTTTATTATTCACAACCTCAGGCCTCTGTGTTCCTCTTAGAAATATTATACATACAAGATGTCGAACACAGTGGCTTATGGTTGTAAATAATAATTTATTTACTCTATTTAAACAACAGCTTTCTGTGGTCCAACATTTCATAGGAAGATTTCAGGAACTCTGAACTGAATTATTTATTTCAAGAATTTCACATATTAAATGTCCTATGCAGGCTTTCTTCTCTACCTTGATGAAAAAGTAGGGAAAAAGTAGGAGTAGTCAATGAAAAAAGTAGGAGAAAAGTAGGAAAAAGTAGGAATTTATAGGGAAAAAAAAAAGAAATTTTCAATCACTTTTAGCGACAATTTTCAGTAAATATGACACACAAATCACAGCAAGCAATGATCTTAGACTGGTAATGTTCATCTTTGAGGAAATCACAGAGAGAAATAAGGACAGATTGATTTTTCAAGTAAAATATGCAGAATGGGCGAGCGAAGCGAGCTCGAATTTTTTTTAAAACTTTGAAACAGATGTCAATGACAAGTGAAGCAAGTAATTTTTTACTTTTGAGATGAAAAAGTAGGAATAGTAGGAGGTTTTGAAGAAAAAGTAGGAAAAAATAGGATCAAAATAAAAAAGTAGGAAAAGTAGGAAATAGTAGGAAAAAGTAGGAACAGTAGAAAGCCTGATATGCATTCTCAAAATCCGGAGGAAGAGATTACTCATTAGACGTTTCTTCAAGAAATCAGTCCGTAAATTACTTCATCTAAGAGAGTCTAAGACAGAGGAAATTCGAGCAAACTTTATGCATGATAACAAGTTGCAAGTGTTCCAAGTACATGAATGATAACCATTATGAAAGTGTTCCAAGTATAATGCACATTTCATTAAATAAAAATCTATTCCGTTTGCACTGTATCTCCTGAAATGTATCACAGTACTAAAGGTATCACATTTCTACATGGGGAATCCCCTTCAGGTACACGGCAAAACATGGCCGCTTTTGAAATCTTGTTCCGGACTTTAAAAATAAAATTCTAAATAAGTATAAAGAATTTAAATAATTGAATCATATCACATAAAAGGTCAATCAATAAGACATTGAAGCATGTGTCACTTGTTGAATTATCAGCTGTAACTATGGATGAAAGGTCGATCAAAAAAAGATTAATCATACAAAGAAGGTTTTTTTCCTGTAGTTGCACCTGAAGCATTGGGCATGGAAAACATACATTATACCTATGTACAATCTTAAAAAATATTCCTTAAAAATCCAAAAGTGGAGATCTTGACAAAATTCGTTCACTTGTAGGGTACCATGCATGAGTACCTCATACCTACAAATTGTCATGACAATCTGAAGAGTGGTTATAGAAAAGAAGCAGAAAATGTATGAAAATCACCCCCCCCCTTCCTTTTTACATAAGAAATAAATTCATAAAAAAATCAAAAAAATAAAATTTAAGCATAAAATACATATCAAAGCATTAAGTAAGTTAAATATGATAAATATGTACTAAATGAGTGTGTAAAATCATACACTTATTGAGTTATTTAAAGAAATAGTGCAAAAATGTGCATTTCTGACTAAGTCCGAAAAGACGTCAAAAACGCGTCAAAAATTTGACTTCGAAGTGGAACCAAAAATAACAACACTTCTTAAGACATCTCTAGATCATCCTGATGCTTTCGGTTTGTCGATACATGCTTCGGTTCTGAAGAAGAAGTTTGTCAAAGGAGGGTACCCCCCGTGACCTACTTTTGGATGTGGTGGCGCCACCTGTTGACAGATCCGGACGAAAAACAACAACACTTGTAGGGGACCATGAGTACTTCATACCAACCAAGTTTCATCAAAATCCCTTCAGCCATTCTTGAGAAGAAGTCGAAAATGTGAAAAGTTTACGACAGACAGACGACAGACGACAGACGACACACGACACACGACGGACGCCGGACGCCGGACGCCGGACGGATCGCTATGACAATAGCTCACTAGAGCCTTTGGCTCAGGTGAGCTAATAAAAAATCATATACAACTTTATTCTATATGCCGTCGAGCGGAAGTAGCCTGAAATTTTCACATTTTGTGTAAGGAATACGATTTCTTTCTCTGTCTATGATTGTTCAATTTTCATGCTATATATTTATTTGACCAAAAGGGGGAATGGTATGGAAAGTTATAACCCCATTATCCACCTGTCTGACCTGGCCATAGATCGGCCCATGAAAATTAGAGTAAAACACAATATCAAAGGAAGTTGAAGGCAAAGTGAGGATGGAAAATAGGCAACTAGTGGAAAATTAAGTGCGGCGAGCGAAGTGAGCCGAAATGTTTTTTAATGGAAAGAGATAAGGCATAAAAAAGAGTATTTAAAATTAATAACTTTAAATAAAAAAGGGGTGGGGAGGGTTTCTAAATCCGCCACTGGGGACGTAAGTGTAATGTTACGAGAACTTAACCGTAATCTTAATAAAGTAATGAGTTCACTAGCCCTTGATTAAATAGTCGAGATGCGTATGAGTGAACCAATAAAATAATACACCAAAATAACCAATGAATTATACCTCACATTTGGCTGGACGCTTCATTACGAAATTTCCAGGTTGTAGAATATTAGTGAAGACAGAATCTTCTGCAAGGCCGATACCACAGTTATCTGGAGTTTTATCCAAATGCAGGAAATGACCTGAAAAGTAATAGATTCAGACAATTTAACTGTTAACCATAGTATTTATTGTGCAAGGAAAAACTGTGCTGATTTCAAGAAAATGAAAATAAAAATGAGCCGTCGCCATTACTTTTTTCAAGTGCCAAGTAGCATATTTACGTGAACGCAAGTTTTATTTTAATGAATGAATGAATGAATGTTCTTTATTTCCTCCATAATTGAAGAGCAGAATTTTGCATTTCGACTTTATTTTCAAAAAACATATGGTTTATTCGAAAGCAATCCTGATAAATACACCTTTTGAAAATCATTTAGGTAACCACCTTATAGATCTTCATTCAACATCTCTATTTCTCTATAAATCGGATCTCCCTACAATATATTGCATACATGTAGGAAAAATGCAAAAGAAGGGAGGAGATCTCCAACCAGACCCTGTTGAGTAGCAACAGCAAAACACCCGATGTGAAAACACAAAGAAGAGCAAAACGAAAGATGAAAAAGAGACATACGACACAGCAACATCAAACACAAAAGACTAAACACAAACCAACGAGACCAATGGGCAACCAGTGTCGATTTCAGACGGCCATTTGCTACGCAAGTAACAAATGGAGGGGTTATCAGGATTGCGTGCACACAACCCACTCACTTTTCCGGTTACCAAAAGGTATCGAAGAACGCACAATTGAAGTGTAAAACAACCTTCTCATTATTGGATTACTACACAGCTAAACGCAGGGGCCTAAGCAACACAGGTGAATATGTAAATGGATAAGAAACGGGGGCGTACGTAGTACAGTCCGTGCTTTGTCGGCTGTGGACGAGTTTATGCATGTTATCACCCGAGGAGTCCGACTAACATTCAGAGAGGACAGGTGGTCGGGGCCCTGTCATCTCTAAAGAGGTTTGGACAGAGCTCGTCATTGAGTCGTCACAGTCAGTCATAGTGCAAGTCTGAAGAATGTGCTGGTACAAGGACTGTAGATTGGTCAAGTACCAAGTCTAGTGTCCGTTCTGGTGACATATGGTCATATCCACGGTATAAAAGGCGTTTGTTAAGTTCTGACGCATTTTCGATGGTTATGCTGTCTTCCTTTGATCCTCCTAATTCCTGTTTATCATATTCACCACAAAAGACATGTTGTGTAATACAAGTCTCCTTACAAATTTCGATACATTACCAATTCTAGTAACTGTTTTACTAAAATTTCACCTAGAAATCTGACGTCAGGACTCACGGCAATAAAGTAACACGTGGCAAGAAATTGTGAAACAGTTCGAAACAGGAATGATGTGAACTTCTTTTGGTCTATTGAGAATTGAAAAAAAAAAAGATTGACAAAATGAAATCTAGATGTATATCTGAATCAAAGGGTTTTTTCCTCAACAGAAAACAATTCACACAAATGAAGGACATGTAGTGAATTGTGTAATGCCTTGTCCCTCCTCTTTGGCAACATTAATGTTTTATTTGGTGATAATCTCTACAAGCATGTTTTAGGGATCCCTATAGTTACTAACTGTTCGCCTCTTCTTGCAGATCTATTTTGATACCCATATGAAAAAGAATTTATCAAAAATCTTCAAAAACAAAGAAACTTAATGTTATGAAATGTTTCAATGGTACTTCTACGTACCTTTATGATATTCTTACTACTGACAATCCTGTTTCTGAAAAATATAGGAATGTTATTTATCCACAAGAATTGACACTAAAGAGGGCTAATGCTACAACAACAGAATCACCATTTTGCACCTAAATATCGAAATTGTAAATTGAGAGTTTCATACGAGTGTGTATGACACAAGAGATGAATTTAGATTCCTTGATGACCGTCATACGGTATTTACATTTCACAACTTATCCGGTACGCTAGAGCATATGCTGATGTTTTTGATTTTCATAATAGAAATTTACAAATGACCAAGAAATTTCAGGTCAAGGTTTTCGCTTTCACAAACTAGTTAAGACTTTCTGGAAATTTACGAATTGTATTGTCAACTTCTTTTGAAAATTGGGTCCATACAAACAACAGAGTATAATACTATGGGAATTTCACAACCTGCTTTTTACTGTAAAACGAGAATATTTAGCGCTCGATTTATTTTAACGCCATTAGCGCAAAGGTATGGTTGCGCTAAATTAAGGTGTGCGCTAAAATTTTAAGATTCAACATCAAATTTAAAGCTGAACTAAGTCTTTAAAAAACCCCATGACGTAGTAAATTTTTTTAGGGAACGGAAATTGTTAGAAGTGAAACTAACAATCTCCGTCCCCTAGCTAAAAATACACTTGGTCATGTGTTGATTTGAACTTTCCCCCTGATGACGTTTTGCATACTAATGTATCGTGACCCAAAATCCACTACCTCGAGTAATCGAGCGGTATATAAAGAAGCCTGGACGCGTGGACATTGTCATTTGTATGAGATGTCGTCTACCTGTAAAGATGAGTTAAGAAATTAGAAAATATCATAGAAAACCATACATTGAAATAGAAAATGGATAAAGTAATCATGAAATCTTCAGTTTTACTGAAATAATTAAAAGACGGGTGCGTAATCTTGGGAACTTGTGGAAGGGGATGGGTGGAAGGGGGTTGTTTTAGAACGGGATGGGGACGGGACCGGGTGGGTAGGGTTTTTTTCATATGTTTTATATGAAATATTGCGAACCAAAAAGATGAATTCAAAATATCCATAGTTACATGTATTTACAATCTCAAAAAATTATATGCTACGGTTTACATTGATCAAAATTTGGTACATATGTGAAATAGTGGTGGGGTGGGATGTTGTTGGATTCAAGTATATCATTCAAACCAACAGACATGAAAGTAAATTGAAATGACAAGCAAAGGAGATCAAATATACATGTAGATGAAGAGGGAGCCCAATGTTTATGATCAACCAAGACATGTTGGGCCGGAAAGGGGGGGGGGCGGTTAAGTTATTGAAAATTTATATTATCTGAAGTGAAATAGTATATTGATCAGTGTTTACTGCTAAAAGTTTACATCAAAGAATGGCATGCAATTTATTAGACGGAAGATTAGTTGGGAGGGGGATGCCGGTGTGTTTGTGTGTGTGTGTGGGGGGGGGGGGGTGGGGGGGTGGGGAGGGGGATGTTATATCGAAACATTGTCATGCAAAAAAGCACAATAAAAGTACATACATTAACATACTAAAATACGATAGTTAAATTCTTCTATAATATTCTATTTTCATTACATACGATTTTGTTACATATACCTGTATACTGTGAAAGGCAAGTACATAGCTGTTTCTCTGCATTTTCCTCGTTTCAAAGTTTCTTTTAGAAAATGTAATTATAATCAGCTTAATTTCGAGAATACAAAACTGCATGATAATTATAGTGTTTCACTTACATGATATTTTAGAAAATACAATCCAATACAGGCCAATGGTCAGTATACAATTTTCTACAACAAACATGACCTCATTGTGTAGACACATGTGAAAATCGCGTGTTCGATTAGACTATTCGCATAATAAAAATGGGCTTTTATAAATTCATATCAATTAAAATATACATGTATACTAGTTACTGAATATTTGAATAAGCTTCATTATCCATTGGAATTTATATCGTTTGTATGATTATTTCCATTGATGTGTTAAAGGGGGGGGGGGCGTGGACGTGGAGACCTTGGGATGCAACAGATGGAATTCGCATCGGAAATGGGAAAGAAACAATTTATGGAATTCTTGACAATCCTATTTATCAATAGTTTATAGGTTTCCTTTGTGTTGAAACTATTTTTCGTCGAACAACTCTACCTGGGACATGTCTTGTATCCGTTTCCTCCCAATACCCCCATCTCAATAACTACCCCCCCCCAATCAAATTCTGTATAGCCCTTTCTTTTCAGGGCCGGGTCCAAAATTTATGTTGAGGGAATGGGGAGCATAGTGGCCTTACAGTCTACACACTTTCCCGATACCATAACCATGACTAGGTCAAAGCTCCAGGTCAAGGTCACTAGGTCAAATGTTAAGGCATAAATTGAAAGGTCTTTTAATGGGCAACCTTCATGTATAATATAAAGTTTCTACTGCGCAATGTTCCTCAGATTTTGCTGCAACCAGAAACTTTAACCAAAATGTTGACGACAGACGGACAGACAGACAGACAGACAGACGGACGGACAGACAGACAGAAAGACAGTCAGACAGACATACAGAGAGACAGACGGACATCGTCAATCAATTAAAAGTGGCGAGTTGGAGGGGTTTTAATTGTTTGGTCTAAATCATCCATGAACGATCATCGATCATATGCACTACTCTGGAGCAGAAATGTTGGAAGAAAGAGTAAAATTACTTTGAATTTCTATGAATTTTTTTAAATCCACATTAAAAGTATAGGAATTGGAATTTAAAATTAATTTCATCTGAAACTCATCAAAGCTTTTATACATGCATTCGCATGGTTTCATTTTTGAATAGCTATTCCTTTTTTCCCTTTTATCAATGATTTTCGAATGCATGAGTTCCCCAAAACTACTGAACCTCTCGTTCTCAGCGAGGCATGTCTGTCTGTAGGCATGGTCCATTTAATATAAGGGGGGGGGGGGCTTTGGATTTTTTTGTCGGAGCATGATTATTTTTTTCGCCCTATACCGGAGCAAAATTATTTTTTTCTTGCAAAGTTGGAGCAAGGAATTTTTTCATAATAAGTGATGTGCAATATATAATGAATGTTTGTGTTTTAATAGAAATTCTTGATTTTTATTCAAAACTCTAATAAAATATTACTTTATTTTTATGAAAAATTTAATTCACTTATAAACACAGAGATAGAAGTATTTACAATATAATCCTCAGTAAACAAAATTTATATCTTGTAAGAGAGTCTGAGGGGAGGATTTTCTAGACAAATTTTCGAATTTAGAATTGTAAATTAGGGGAAAAACTGAAGTTCTCCTTCGAAGCTTGTATATGAAATTAGACTCTATGGTGAAACATGCATCTATTGCATGTAATAGTAATGCATTATATTCATGGTATATTTATAACCCTCTATGGAAGCCCTTTTTCCCCATTAACATGCATTCTTTTGATATTTTCAAATATAATCTTTGCCATCAAAAATTAATGTTTTGATAGAAAACTACAGCGAGCGAAGCGAGCCAAAATTTTTTTTTATATAAATTGAAAACTGTGACGAACGAAGCGAGCCGGAAAATTTTCAGGAATTTTTAGCGAAATTTTAAGGTAGTTCTTCAAATTCAGACTACTTGTGAAAACAAGATTATTTTTTTCTGACACACCATAAGCAAATTAATTTTTCCATCAAAATTCAGAGCAAAGTTATTTTTTTCGAAAAAAAACCCAAAGCCCTCCCCCCCCCCGAATATCAAATGGACCGTGCCTTAGTTTTTCGAATTTTATGAAACTTTTATTGTATATATTGAAATAAGTTTTGATATGTGAGTATATCTTAGATTTATAAAGATAGAGTTTTAGTCTTGATTCCTTTTTACACGTCGAAGAGTACATATTACATTCATAATATTTTAACTTTTCTGGACTTTTTTTCTTCATTGTTGAATCTATTGTACTACTTTTTGGTACTAGTATGTGAATATATATGTCGGTGTAATTCAGAGGAAGTTCAAATTAGTTTCAATTGACCTATTTGTACAAGGGTTCTTGTTCTTTCAAGTTTTTCCTAGATTAAAGAATTCAGACTTTTTTTTACTGTTACATGTATCGCAAATGTTGAACTGTGTTTTGGTTTGTGATAGATCATGTTCAATATTTACTGAAGCTGACCTAGTTAGCTCTACTGGTCTCAGACCAGTCGAGCTTATGCGATTACCCTTCGTCCGGCGTCCGTCTGTCTGTCTGTCCGTCTGTCCGTAAACAATTCTTGTCCGGACAACTCCTCTGAAACTGTTAGAGATAGAAAGTTAATTCTTTTTGCATTTTACTTGGACCATGGTCTAGTTGTGCACCTGACATTTAGTTTCAGTCCCTGACCCCCATGGTCTTAGAAAATGGGCGTGGTCATTAAATTCTATGTAATCTTGTCCGGACAACTCCTCTGACACTATAAATGATGGAGACTTAATTCTTTTTGCAATATGATGGGTCAATGGTCTTGTTAGGCACCTGATATTTTGTTTGAGCCCCTGACTCCCAGGGTCATAGAAATGGGTGTGGTCATTTTCTCCTATATTACTCTATGTAATCTTGTGTTCACAACTCCTCTGACACTATTAATGATGTAGACTAAATTCTTATTGCAATATTATGGGTTTCTGGTCTAGTTGTGCACCTGATATTATGTTTGAGCCCCTGACCCTTAGGGTCTCAGAAATGGGTGTGGTCATTTTCTCCTATATAAGTTAATGTAATCTTGTGCTTGCAACTCCTCTGACACTATAAATGATGTAGAATTAATTCTTTTTGCAATGATTGGTCTGTGGCATAATTGTGCACCTGATATTTTGTTTTAGCCCTATACCCCCAGGGTCTTTGAAAATGGGTGTGGTAATTTTTCCTATATAGTTGTGCTCTCTACTCGTTTAAAGCTATTAATGATGGGGAGTTAATTCTTTATCCAATATTATGGATCTGTAGTCTTGATGTGTCATTGATACTTCATTTGAGCTAGCAGCCCTTGGCCCCTAGGATCTTGGAAAATGGGTGTGACATTCTTTTTTGAAATACTTTATCTCGGATATTATGAATTATATGAGTGCAATTATAGTTGCAGTATAATGGATATGTAGTTTTGTCATGCTACTTATAATTTGTTAGAGCGCCTGCTCCCTATGGTCTTGGTTTAAAAAAAAAGGAAATTGATGTTTTAGAAAAAAACGACCAGGAGAGCTACAGTCTCGTCAGAGACTTCTGGTTTTAATAGAATTATTACCCTTTGACTTTGTTATTTCATTACAGTTTCAGATTTCTTGTCTTTTCTTTAATGATACTATTACAGATACCGAACTGGTACTTGTCTGCACATGCATTGAGTTCAGTATTGGTCTCAGATTTATACCGGTAGGGGATTTGTATCGTTTTACGATAAAAAAGGTTGTTGGTTCTAAGTAAAAATAAAATACTCCCAATATGTATAAAATATTCTAGTCCATGAGCGTGTGTTTCCTACAGAAGCCATTTCGTACCATGTCATAACTCGTAGTTGCGAGAAAAATTGTGGTAGTTACGAGAAACAAAATTCGTAGTTACGAGAAATGAATTTCGAAGTTACGGGAAAAAAATCTCGTTGTTACGAGAAAAAAAAATGGAGGTATAAACTATTCATTTTTATCAAAAATCGCTGAAAAAGGAAAAACTCAATAATTTCACCGTCTTTTGGACAAATTCACATCAGATTCTGAAGCTTTAGACATGTGTAAAATGTGGTAGACTAACGTAATTTGAAAGTTAAAGGTTGATATTTGCACTTATCTTTGGAAATTTTGTATTTTTTTTGGAAATATGGTATCCCCATATAGATCCGATTTCTTCAAGATACCCCAGAGTTGGAATTGCTTAATTTGCAAAATTGAAATGTGATGACTGAAAACATTCATTAACTACTTTTGATATGAGTAATTGTCCAAAGTATGTAAAGACTCCAAAAAATTGAATAAAATAAAGCATTTCCAATTTTCAGCATTTTTATAAAATTTGTTATTTTTAACCCAAAATTTCCACGAAATACCTGAGTTGGTAAAGTGTATACATGTAAATCAAATTCATTCTTGAGTAGGGCCTTTATACTTTCAGAAAATACTTTCAAATCCCACAAACTATGGGGGCCCTCCCCCTCATTCTTGTGATTTGTCCAAAATTGCTGCGTTTTTTCCGTTTTCAAGTTGAATTTTACTAATAACCATATATATGCCCATATGGGGACACCCCACCCCTACACTGACAGCAACGACTTGGAAACAGCCCCCCCCCCCCTGGAAAATGTATAGATCGCTTTAATTCATCAAAATATGAGCCATTTTGATTTAGATGTATCACTCCTTATATAGAACATTAGGATAACGAAATTGTGATCTTACTTATTATTTACAAGACAAGTATTACTAAAGCTCCTATCGAACACGCGGTTTTTTCACATGCGTGTAAAATGGTAACATGTGTACCGATCATTTGTAATATAGGATTGTATTTGCTTTATCAACATGTAAGTAAAACCATGCAATGTGCAGTTTTTTATTCTGATATAATTTTAGAAGATTGAGACAATGGACTTGTTAAAAATAAATTTTGAAATTAGGAAATTTTTGTATTTTAGACGTTTAGTAAACAGGTACAATGTAAATATAAAATGTGGGTCACTAAGTGTATTTATGTAATTGTGTAAGATACAGCTATACTGAAAATGAATGTTTCATAGGCAGACATAGCTAAGAAGCATTTCAGTATGTAAAAGAGTGTTGTAATTTTGAATTACATTTGGAGTATGCATTACTTCCTCCCTGTAACGCGCACCTCCCCCCCCCCCCCCACCCGCGAACTCGAAACCTCACAACGCTTCTTTTTCCCAGATCTTTTTTCGTCCGGATCTGTAAATTACAAGCAAATAATATTTCGCTTCATATATTTTATTTCAACGCTTTGATTTTGGGCTACCATTCGATCACCCCCCCCCCCCCCCGAACCCCAAACCCTCTTGATCTGTCCAAATTTTGAAACATTGAGTTTCCTACATGCATATGCATTGTGATAAGCTTGTGATCATGTTATCTTTGTAAATAATCATTTGTTATTTACTACATTTCATGATGAATTACTTGTAGCAAATCTCCCCCCCCCCCCAACTTTTCCAATCTGTACCTTAATTTTGATTTTTTAAACATGGTACTTCTATATATCATTATGCATACGCCTTAATTTCTTTTGGCGGTGCTGTATATGTGAAACATGTACCGGAACCCCCCCCCCAACTCCCGTCCCCCGAGTTCCCCTCCCTCTATCACGTACCCGGGGCAGATCTCATTCATTATATTTATATATGAGAAATAATTTTATTCTTATTTGAAAATCATATATTTTAATGTATGATTTTCTATGCAATTTACTAATTTCTTAACTCATCTTTACAGGTAGACGACATATCATACAAATGACAATGTCCACACGTCCAGGCTTCTTTATATACCGCTCAAGTACTCGAGGTAGTGGATTTTGGGTCACGATACATTAGTATGCAAAACGTCATCAGGGGGAAAGCTCAAATCAACACATGACCAAGTGTATTTTTAGCTAGGGGACGGAGATTGTTAGTTTCACTTCTAACAATTTCCGTTCCCTAAAAAAATTTACTACGTCATGGGGGTTTTTAAAGACTTAGTTCAGCTTTAAGTAAGAAATTTAAGGATAAAGTATTCGACAGTTTATTCAAAGTGCATTACACCATGTCAGCGACATGGTCTATCCGGCAACGCTTGTAGTTGTTATAGCTACATTGTAATTAGATAATTGGATTAATGCTTGGGTAAATAATGATAGTACCACGTCGTGATTTACAAGTACATGTATTAATTAAATTTGTACTGAGTAGATCATGATTGTCTACGTGTCGTTATAAACAATTATGCAATATAAATAAAAAGAAAGTTGGACGAGATCATTTTTAAACAAACAAACAAAAAAAAAAAAAAAAAAAAAAAGGACCTTGTATTTCATCGCAACCTTACCAAAATATTTTCATTCCAACCAATCAGAAAGAAATCTGCAGTCGTAAATTGTAGTCATACCTAAATGCAGAAAGAGACGTTCATATTTATTCTTTCTAGTGAAAGAGTATTTATAGATGGCATTACGGTATTTTGATAATGCAATGTACATATCGTAAAAAGAAAAAAAATCCATAAAAGATGTTTACAAACATAAGGCCATACCAAATTAATTAAATGTTCTTTGGATTTCCCGCACCATATTTTTCAAAATTCAAAAAATAATATTATAAAAATAAAATGCTCGCCCGCACCATTAAATTTCTGGTTGAAGATTTTTTTAGGGTCGGTTCTGATTTCTGCAAATCTTGAAGCTTCTAGAAGTCTCAGATTGTGCAAAATTCGAAGATAATTATTCTTCTTGTGTTTAAAAAAATTTGTTTGAAGCAAATTTGTTGTCCCGTACACATAGTAATGGAAGTCAAGGAGGGGGGATGTTCGAAAATCGTTTACGTACTGCTATGTGCCAGGCTTTCTAGTCACCAGATTCCTATTGGGATTCCTTTTTGAGTACTGAAAACATCAGAAATGCATTTCTTGGGTAACCTATATCAAAAATGAAATTATTTCATTCGCTCGCACCTTAAAAACTGCAAAACCTAAAAAAAAAAAAATTATATTTTCGCCCGCTCGCACCCTTTTTTTTTTACAAGAAAATCCGAAGAACATTTAATTAATTTGGTATGGCCTAAATGCAAACATAAATGCAGCAATTCTGGCATGTAGTCAATAGCTCTATGTACATAGATGTATATCGCTGTGAACTTGTACAATATATGTACAGTCTTTAAAGGCATGTATTTACACAGATTGAATAAAATCGGAATGTCAGTACTCTTTTGTAAAAGCCGTTTCCTTTAAATGACTCATGACGCCAAGCCGAAAAATTGGGACGATACATACATTTGTATTCATCCATTCTACAGAACAACTTTAATTATTTCCTTTCATCACTTTTAATAGAATTGATATTCATTTTGTATTACCAACGATCGTCCAAACATGAGACACGACGGATAGTTTTTGCCTGACGTTACAAAAACTACGATTCATCGACGGCAAATTGCTACCGACGATGTCTGAGATATAAAGCCCTAAAGTCTTTATGAAAATCTTTATGCGAGTCAGGATGAAATGTTGACTGATGTAAATTTAGAATCGTTACTTAATAATGAGGAAATCCCGAAACTTAGTGAAGATGACAAGTTAAATTTAGAAAAACCTATCTCAATTGAAGAAGTAGGAGAGGCTGTAAAATTACTTAAAAACGATAAAAGTCCCGGACCTGATGGTTTCTCAGCTAGGTTCTTTAAATTTTTCTGGCCTAATCTTAAATTTTTTCTTTTTAGATCAGTAGCAGAGGGTCTGGGTAGGGGTGAACTTTCAACAACTCAAAAAATGGGTATTATCTCTATTCTCCCTAAAGGTGACAAACCTAGACAATACTTGAAAAACTGGAGACCTATATCTTTATTGAATATTACTTATAAAATCATTTCTTATTGTCTCACTGCAAGATTAAAAACTGTATTACCATATCTTATTCATGAAAATCAGAAGGGGTTTTTAAAGGGGAGGTATATCGGAGAAAATACTAGGATTTTATACGACATAATGAAGACTTTAGAAGAAAAAAATGAAAAGGGATTACTTTTATCGATTGACTTCGAAAAAGCTTTTGATAGTGTATCATGGAATTTCATTGATAAGGTATTTAATTTCTTTAATTTTGGACCAATATTTCGGGGTTATCTAAAGAGTTTGAACAAAGACTTTAAATTATGTGTCATACAGCATGGTATTTCTTCATCTTTTTTCTATGTGGGACGTGGGTGTAGACAAGGTGATCCAATATCTTCAAATATTTTCCTTTTATGTGTAGAGATTCTTGGCATTTTAGTTAGAAGTAACAAAAACATTAAAGGTATAAAAATAGGTGAAAAAGAAATAAGAATTAATCAATATGCAGACGACACTAGTTTATTGTTAGATGGTTCAGAATATTCTTTAAGGCACTCTTTAAATTTACTAGACCAATATGCAAAATTCTCGGGTCTTAAACCTAACATTGAAAAAACAAGATGTTTATGGATAGGTAGTAAAAAAGACAGTAACGATAGACTATGTGAAGAATTTCCACTTATATGGTCAAAGGATCCATTTACTTTCTTGGGTATTATTTTCAGTATTAAATTAGATGAAATGGAAAAATTGAATTTTGATTGGAAATTACATGAGATTAAAAATTTAATGATTAGTTGGTCTAGGAGACTACTTACGCCTTTTGGAAAAATAACTGTTATTAAATCTGTCTTAGTTTCGAAACTCACTCATCTCTTTATAGCATTACCAAATCCATCTGAGCAAATTATTCAAAAATTAGAAAGGGATCTCTTTAAATTTATTTGGAATGGTAAACCTGATAAAGTAGGGAGACAAATTATTATGCAGAATTATATAGATGGTGGTCTTAAAATGATCAACTTGCGCTGTTTTATCAGAGCAATGAAAATTTCATGGATTGTAAGATTAATCAATGATGAGTCTATCCTTACTGAACTGTTTGAATATAGTATTCATGAACAAAAGGGGAAAATTTTCAAATTAGGGACAGAATTCTTAAAACACATATCTAAAAATGTAAAAAATCCATTCTGGAAAGATGTAATTAATGCATACTATGATCTAAGAACTATTATTAATGAACAAAATAATGAAACAAATTTAGTATATGGAGAAATCTGGTTTAATAAAAACATTAAAGTTGACAAAAAGAGTATATTTTATAATAATTGGTTTGAAAGAGGTGTAATGTATATTTACGATTTATTCGGTACAAATGGAAGACTGCTCAGTTATGATCAATTTTGCGCAAAATTTAATTTCAGACCACCAATTACACTCTACTATGGAATCATAAATAGTGTTTTAAAAACATGGCCAAAACTTAGAGATACTCAGTTAATTACCCTACCAAATTTCAAACAAGAAATGTGTATAATTCAAAAAAGTAAATTTAAGAAAAAATTATTTACGAGCTATTTCTTAGTAATGTTAAAACTGAAAAAAGAAATTATCATATGGACAAATGGAGAATGGAAGAGAATTATGTAGTGGAAACTTTGGATATATATATATATCAAAGATAAATTTAATCCCAATTACAATAACCTCAGATACTACCTTGAGATGGTTTCAATACAAAATAATACATAGATGTTTAGCTACAAATATTATCCTAAAAAAATTGAATATATGCCAATCTGACTTATGTACTTTATGTCATAATGAAAGAGAAACTATTTTCCATATACTTTGTGAATGTGATATTGTTAAAAATTTTTGGATGCACTTTAAAAATTGAATGAATTCGAATGAAATTGTATCCTTAGGTAATTTTGAGATAATTTTTGGAAAGTTGAATGATGATACATGCATAAATCTAATAATTATTCTAGCAAAATATCATATTTACAAACAGAAGTTGAAATATTCTCATCCTTCAATTACTAATTTTAAAGCTGAAGTAGAATATTACTATAAATTACAAAAATATATATATATTAAAAATAATATGGAAAATGTTTTTGAGAAAAAATGGTACCAGTACTCCATTATTAGAGAAAATGCAAATGGACAAGTTTTATGACCAATGGATTTGTTTTATTACATTACTCATTTACAGCTGTATTTTGAGATTTTTTTTATCATATTCAGTTGAATGATTATTGCATATAGTTACACAGGTGTCAGTGCCTGACATTTTAATATACTAGATAAATTGCTACTTCATTTCTTCTTCTTTTTTACGAATCCAAATGATCATGCTATTATGTTTTTGTTTGTATTTTCTTTTTCACACATCTATATCTAAACCATCTGACTTCTTCTATCACATTTAATGTTTTTTTTTTTTTTTTTTTGGTGTTAATACTTTAATGATGTACACTTATTTTGACAAACATTAATAACCTCTTCAGTATAACTTACGTTAAGCTTTTGGCTATCACAGATGAATAAAAAAAGGAGAGGTACACAACAGTATGTTAGGTGTTGAGAGATGAAAGAATGTGTTTGAATGTGAATGTATGTAAGGCTGAGTACATGTGACTGGTTGAATGATGAGTGAAAGAATTTATCCACATAATATAACTTAATGTTACATGTATTATGAAATGAAAAAAAAAAGTCCTAAAGTCACTGTGCGCTAAATTTATCGACCAGATGGTGTCAATGTGCTAAACTTAGTTTGCGCCGTAAGTTTGACAATATAAGAAAAATAAGAATTATTTAAGGCAGACAGAAAAAATTGTGTCAGAATCATCAAACGCCTTTTATATTAAGGATATGATCCTTCTGTCACCAGACGGACACTTAGTTTGGTACGTGACCATTCCACGGTCTTGTATCAACGCATTCTTTAGAATTGCACTCTGACTGACTGTGACGACAAGACTCCATAATTGGCCCTGTCCAAACCTCTTTAGAGAAGACAGGGCCCAGACCACCTGTCCTCTCTAAATATTAAACGTCTTCAAATTCAATAGTATCACTTAAGAACAGATAGATTTGCAGCATGGACCAGACTGTCAGTCGGACTCATCGGGTAACCATATGCATGAGTTCGCTACAACCGGCAGAGCACGGACTGTATTTCGTATACCTTCTGCTTTTTATATCCATTTACATATCCATCTGTGTGTTTCTGAGGTCCCTGCGTTTTGCTGTCTGTATGCTCATCTTACAGTGAGGAGGTTATTTTATACCAATATTAAGCGTTTACGATACCTATGGGTATTCGGAAAAGTGGGATGGTAATACAGGATAACCACACAGTCTGCTACTGACGTTGCAGATGGCCGTCCTAAGTAGGCACCAATTGTCCATTGGTCTCGTTGGTTTATGTGTTTGATTTTTTCTTGTGATTTGGCGTTCCTTGTACCATTTGTTTCTCTTTCTGTGCGTATCTGCTTTGTGTTTTTACAGTAGGTGTTTTGCTGTTGGTGCTGCAACTAGGTGTTGTTGGAGATCCCCTTCTTTTTCTTAAAAGCGCATTGCAATGCTACAAATGCATTTCTAGGGAATATAACTCGGAAGGAACACAAGGAATATCGTAATAACGTATTATATCATGGCTTGTAGGAGATATTATACAATTACTGCACAGTGATGAGGTCGATATGATGATTTATGGAGTGATAAAACCAATATCGACCGAGGCCGAAGGCCTCCATAAATATCACTGCATAAATAATCATATCGACCGATTCATCTGTGCTTTAACTGTTTTATCATATACATGGAAACTGGAAAAGAAAAGGGTAACTTTAATGTTTTGCTTCCTTAGCACTGCTCGCTTTCACTTTTTTCTTTCAGATAAACTTTTTGTATTCTAGTAAAATGTTTTACACTTCATCTTATTATTATTTTTTTAATTGAAAATGCTGCCAAATATCATACTCAATCCAGTTAGAAACACACAGTTTGCTACCGACTACGATTTTCCTCTAATACACAAAACCGGAAACGCTTCAATATTACCGGTTTAATACGACGATTAATCGTATTGCACGTGACCGCGTTTTGGCCAATGGCAAAGCTTATAAACGGTTAGGTAAATTAGAGTATATGATAAAATCCTTTATGGTGTGTGCATATTGAATACAATAAAATACAAACCAGTCCCAAGGTTTAGGGTATGATCAGTTCCGATCCTCGTCTTTTTGGCTGTCCTTACTTTAAGGTTACATTTCCCAGAATCTCCGATTATGAAATTTCGATTTGCGAGTAGAAGAAAATGGCACTTCCCTCTACTGTTGTTAAAATTTTCGAAATCACAATTCCACTCCGATACTCTGTCAGCTGTGTCACAAAAGAAAATTGTATTTCTCTACATTTTATCAAATGTAATGGAGTTAAAAACCTCCAACAAAAACAAAATCAAATTACATAGATTATAATTTCTTTTTAACGGTGTTTTTGAAGATCAAAACATCAACATTGATATGCATGTACATGCTTTAGGAAGATGCCCTTTTCAAATTCTTGAAATGAAATAAGTTTAAACGTATTAATTTTAGTGCATTATATGCGTTTCATTTGATATTTGCACTAGATATGGCAATGAGATATAGAAAGAAACGGAATAGCAGGGAAACAAATATGAAACATAACTAAATCCATGTATATTTATAGATATACTCTTACAACAAAGGGCTGTTTCCTCATCATCACCATCTAGACAGTCCTTAACAAGATCACATTCGGCTTCTTTATCGATACACACCCCGGACTTGCATGTGTATAAGTTATCCTCGCCACAATCGCTGTAATTTCCTTAGAGGGAAACAGAAATATATCAATCATTCATACAACAAATAGGATTCAACGTGATTTACGGCATGTTTTAATCAAATTGTGGGAATTTCATATCCTTATTCCCTCTCCCCTCGTTGAAGAACTCCATCAAAGGAACGAAGTTAACAAGCACATATATATGAAATTCAAAACGTGCAAAATGAAGCCGGGCAAAATATGAAATGATATTTCAGACGGTATGTTTGTTTATTTATATAAATGCTTGCAAATACCAGTTTTTATTTGAACAGTACAATGTATTTAGAGCGTCAATTACTGTAAAGGAATTGTAATAAAGTTAATCCTTAACCTATTCCTCTTTGTAACATGTTTTAAACTCATATGAATTATATAGGCCATTATTTTTGTATAGCAGATGGTAACTTTTGCATTTTGTCTCATATGTACTAGAACATTAAAAAAGGTTCTACGTACCTTTTTCCTGGTCTCTATGACAATTGACAAACGTCATCTCATCATATAAACATGAACTTTTCATTTTTACTTGAATCAGGATTCCGCCATCTGTTCTTCCTATCTGAGTAAGGAATTCTTTTTTACCATTGGACAAACTGCAATTAATCAATATCATTTGCTCGTTTTAGCATTGATTAAACAAAATATTAGAGTAATGGATCAGGAACACTTTACTGTCAATGTCAAGCTTACCTTCCTTTCGGTCCTACTTGCTTATATATGCAACACGACCCATTTGATATTTGAAAATATATAAGCTTTGCAAATTAGCTAGCACATTTTGTAAGCGGAACCTACAATGTGTTCCGTACTTGCGCTGCACTATGGAGATTGTTTATTCGATAAAGTTGTCCTTCGGGTTTCTATGGAGTTGTGCACTCATCTCTGTCTGTTTGTCCGATTTTTATCATTTCTGAGCGAAGCTCACGTGAGTTATTGTCATAGCGTATCGTCCGCCGTCTGTCGTTAACTTTTCAACATTTTCGACATATCCTCAGCATTCGCGGCAAATTATTTTACGAAACTTTACAGGAAGCAGTTACTCAAGGTCCTCTACAAAGTTTGTGTTTTCGTCGTGCCGATCGGTCAAGAAATACGGCCATCGAAGGCTCTGATATGCTGACACATTTTCGACCTCTCTGCAACCAATGTACAGAATGTCAAGAAACCTTGCAAGAAGCATGTACTTAAGGTCTCCGTCTAAATTTGTGCTTTTTGTTCCGATCGGTGAACAAATATGGCAATCGAGGCTCTGATTGGATGAGTCATTTTCGACTTCTCCTCTGCAACTGCTGTATAGAATTTCACGAAACCTCACAGGAAGCAAATACTCAAGGTCCTCTACCAAGTTTGTGATTTTCGTGCCGATCGGTAAACAAATATGGCAGTCAATGCAATGGCTCTGATCAGTAGAAGCATTTTGGTCACTTTAAGTCAGGTGAGCGATGTTGCCCCCGTGGGCATATTGGTCTTTTCTCTTGTGGAATTTTTGTTTTATATATTTGTAAGCCTTTCGATTGTTTTTTTTTAAATTCCAATTTCGAGTTTTGTGTTTGTTTTTCATTCACTGATTAAGTTTTTTGTCTCTTCTGAAATTACCTCACTCAAAATTTGAAACAGCTCTTTCTTATAAAAATATATGAAATAAAAAAATGAACTTCGGGGCGCCACACTTGGCTTTAAGTACCACTGATGAGGATTTCTTACTCGGAGCATACATGTTTTGTGCAACGTTTTCATAAGACGTCCAGAAAGGAAGTACCAATCGTAGTTCAGGAGTGAAAAAACCAGGGGAATATGGCATAATTATTTATGTCTCCATTAGTTTCTTACTGGAAAGATAATCTTTGTTAGCAGAGCTGGACATTTGTTTTTCCTTCTATCATAATACAGAAGTGTTCCAAGTCTTTACCTTCTTGAAGAAATTTTCATACCAATTTCAATGCACCAGACACGTGTTTCGCATAGTTAATCCTCATCAGTGATGCTTCCAGCCAATATGATTTTCATGTATGTATGTATGTATGTATGTATGTATGTATGTATGTATGTATGTATGTATGTATGTATGTATGTATGTATGTATCCGAAAGTCAAACACAATGCCACGATCTAAATAAAAATTACATACAAAAAATACACAAATTTGTACTTCTAATCAGAAGTGCGTACAATTTTAGGGTGGTACAAGTAATTTTATACGTTATTATCTTATAAGAATACAATCCGCACACTCACCTTTTATTTGTTTCATGGGAAAGAAGTCTAAATTGTGAATTCCTATGGTGTGCAATTGCTGTAAAGCAGCCATCACCTGTTATTCGCAATGTACAACCAGGCCCCGTCACTGGTAAAATGGGAGAAAAGAACGACTTCATGTATGTTTTCCATAATTTCGTTGAACGTTCTGTAAAATGAATCATCAACGTTGTAATCAAATGTAGACAAGAATCAATAATTAATTCATGTTTGATATTTGAAATTCATTTTACTTACAACAACAAGCCGTCATATGAACTAACTTCACAGTATGTTAGGATAAATTTATTATAATTGCACTGACACAAGGCATACTCTCGAATACCTTAAAAAAAGTAGACATTGAAAAGTGCATAAAATACCCCAATCTTTAAAAAACTTTTTAAGGATCCTTAAGAGAGGGCTCGGGAATTGTTGTTACATGTTACTGTAACCGAAGCACTTAATTTTCATTTTGTTGAAATACGTTATATTTCATGTATACTTAGGGTTTCCTGTGTTTGCTCACCAGAGATTTCCTTGTTATAAAACCATGAACAATGACCATTCCGTTTACATCCGACTGTAAAATAAGATATGAAAATTATTCAGAAGTTATGAATTGTTCGACTGTCTTATCTCTCCTTCCTTCATTTTTCTTTCTTCAGATCAATGGGGTTCATGACATTTTGTGTATATGTGTCCAAATTAACGATTCTAGAGAGATGAAATAGTATGAGCAGATCAGCTTCTATCTATCCCTATCTGCATTTGTTTATATGGAATTGTAATTGAATGCTTTCTTGAATAAATACTGTCTAAACCAAATTAACGATATTTTTCACTGACTTCGAGGTTATCATATTAACAAAAGAGCTGTATTAAGCCATTATCTATTCATCCATGTGGATTCCGTCTTTTGATTTAATTTTGTTTTTAGAAATCATTGTTCTATCTATGTCAGCTGTTCAAATTCGGTGTAGATGTACCAGAGAACATTTTCTTGAAAATGAATCTTCAATGATACGTCAAGCTAAAAAAAATTCAGTGAGTGTGGTTCAGTACAGATAAAAAGATAATGGCAGCATGTTTACGATGTATTTAGATTAAATTTCAATTTTCAAATGCTCTTTGCTCTCGAGGAGAAATCAAACGATGTTACATCACTTAGAAAAATATCAGAAAATGACGTAATTTTATAGAATCGTGTTCTTAAAATCATCTCAAATGAGGAAATCATTGTTCTCATCGTTAAAATATCCATAAGAAGTGAAATTGTATTTTATCAAAATCTATTTTCAAACTCCTGTTTACTGACATGGTGTTGTCCATTAATAGCTATTATGCCCTATGGAACTGCTCTGCTTTCTGACTTTTCTCTCGGAGACAATCATTCTGATCTGACATCAGAACCCTTTTAACTGAATTTGTAGAATGGCAATAATTTAATTATTTTCTGAGTTAGCCTCCATTAACAGATTTTGATTTACTAACTGAAAATATTTTCTAGGAAAATACTCTTACATTTTGCAAATTCGCCATGAAACTCTTTACAACCCGACATGGAAATATTTGCTTCACAAACATCACCGTGAAGCTGAACTGCAAATGGCTCCTTCTTTGTTCCAATTTTATAGGAAATAAATGTCCACTTGCTGTGAATTTAAAAATAGAATTTACAATTTTTTTTACACTAGTTCAGCTTATAACGTTTTTTTCTTCTGTGGGTTAAGGTGTTCGAATTAACGATAATCTGTGTAATATCAAGTGTTAAACGTCTTTAAATTCAATAGCATCATTTAAAACCTGATAAATTTACAGCATGGACCAGACATGCACGTTTCGGGTACTAAACCCTCGTCAGTGATCCTCAGTCTAAACAATGTAATATGGCCAAAACGTATGAAAATTATTACGTCCAAAATATAAGGATACTGACTAAAGCGTTTAATTTAAACATTGCAGGAATCTTCAGTGATTTTTCTGTTTCTTATCTGATAAATGACCGTCCTTATATACTGAATACTTCGACGCTCAAAACTTTGAAACCATTGAAAATATCAATAAAAGGGCGAACTTTTGACACAAACTTATAAAATCAAGTAGCGTGCCAGCCCTCGCCGCGATAATTATTTTTATGCAAATTGATAGTTTTCTTATCGACCTCTCAAGCTGCATAAAATATTTTGGGCGAGGCCTGGCGCACAGATGAATTTTAAAGATTTGTGTTTAAAAAACGATGATTTCTCGATGTTTTCCGTTATTCAGGGAAAATGACTTCAGAATATGACGTCATGTCTTACGCATTTAACGTTGCGGGGGCCAAAAATTATGACGCCGTGTTTCCTCACACATTCAATATTGCATTAATTTTTTGTTTAATAAAATCAATCTTTATCCGAATTATAGGGCAGGTTTGTGGACTTTTGCACCTAGTCTTTTAAAGATAAATCGTAACTACCAAAGATAACCACACACATTGCTACTTAACTGGCAGATGGCCGTCCTAAGTCGGCATCGATTGTTTATTGGTCTCGTTGGTCTATGTGTGTTTTTTTGTGATTGGTGTATTGGTGTCGTATATGGTGTTCCTTGTTACTTTTGCCTCTCTTGCTGTGTATGTCTACGCTTTGTTTTCACTTGGGGTGTTTTGGTGTTTGCTGTGTACGTCTACGCTTTGTTTTCACTTGGGGTGTTTTGGTGTTTGCTGTGTATGTCTACGCTTTGTTTTCACTTGGGGTGTTTGGTGTTTGCTGTGTATGTCTACGCTTTGTTTTCACTTGGGGTGTTTGGTGTTTGCTGTGGATGCTGCAATCGAGTCTTATTGGAGATCCCTTCCTTTCATCTTATTTTTTTAAAAACCTACCTTTCCTTATAAGCTACATCGGATGATATATTTGCAGTTGGTTCCAATGTATTATTTACATAGGTTAGAAGAATCAGTTCTGGCACAACTAGGTGTTTCTTGTCGTCTATCCTTACTATTACTAGGGAGCATGATTCACTGCCACCAAACATCATCGGTGATTGCACAACTGAATTCGATTGACCATCGCTAGGAATTTCTTAAATAAAAAGTATAAAAGTCAATATGATACCTTCTTTAGTGATCGGGTAAGTGGTATTGTAATCAAGTCAACCTGCACATACCAAATCGCTCTTCCTCAATACAATTTGATCAAACAATTCAGTTTAACAAATTGATAACCACTGGGTTGAGCGGATGGTCAAAAACTATAGTTACGGTCGTCCTAATACGGCGGAGGCAAAAAAGGTGAATTCCTTTCTCTGGATTCTGATGTTGTGATGCTGTTTTACGATTAAAACATAGATGAAAATAAGATATAGTCATGGCTAGGGCTGCGTATCGCGGGTCAAATTTGTACCGCGATATTTGGAAAAATATCGCGATATATTGCAATTTTTTATAACATCAAGATTCCTTACGATCTTCATTTTTCTACTTCAATTTTGCTTTCACAATTTTATTTAAAAATCTGAAAATGATTCCATTATATAAGCGTCATTTAAACTACCGTTATTAAATAAATGACTGGAAAGGCGAACGTTCGTGCATTTCAAGACACCACAACGTTGTATCTTAGCGTAAACAATATGCCAATCATAAACTAGTCATGCTAACATGGTCAAGTCTTTTTTCCAAATTATTATTAGTACACCAATGATTCTTTACTGTTGTCCTTGACATGTGAAATGTGTTGATGTACGTTTTCAAAGGTCAAACAGGCGTTATTTATTTCTTGCAGTCTATCAGGCTGTGTAGCATAGTACGGACGCTTCGTCTAGTTTAAAAGTGGCTAGTCAGAAAATTGTAGAACTGATCATAATCTTATGACCGCTGTTATCGGACGAAACATGGAAACTTAAATCTTAAATGCGAGATATCATAACGACACGGAAACGAGAACCTTTGTCAATTTAAATGACCCTATTGATGTATTTTTAGAATTAATTCGTGTTCACTCCTAATTTTCAAAGAAACAACACGATGATTTGAAGATAACAAATACCGTCAAAAAACCGGTTTTTGAAAACAAATACCGTGGTCCGTATTGCGAAGCCTCGTACCGCAATATACCGGTACCGCGATAAAACCGCTCAGCCCTAGTCATGGCTCCCACAAATATGTGTCTTCCATGCGCTTCATGGGTTGATTTCAAACAAAGAACTAAAGTAATGCCAAATAGCATTACATAAATGTAATTGTGAGACAATTTTTCAAAATGTCTTTGTTTTTTTCACCTTGGGTAAGGAAAAATTATTTGGAATAATGGTAATGAAGCCTTTAAGTTTTAACATACCAGAAGTTTCAGACACACATTGATTTCTTCCATTATCTATCCAGTCACATGTGTCCTTCATACAAACTGCATCTGAAAGTAAAATTGCTTGATGAACGAACAAAAAATAATGTTGCAAGATGTTGGCAAAATGTTTTATTCTAATGTTTTTGCCTTTTTGACTTTGAGACTGAATAGCTGATGGGTACTTCTTCGATGTTTAGTTATATTTGTTATAACATATGGAAATTGGAAGTATTTTTTAATTGTTTCTAATTGTTTATTGTTATGGTAGTTGTATTTCATTTGTTTGTATCTTGAAAATCAGTTGATAGTCTTTAGAGTCCGTTGTGTCTTGCTTCCGCCTGAATGCATGTAATTTGGAAGGTTGTGAAATAACTGAAATTGCACTAAATGAGTTAAAGAAGTTCCTGACAGTAATCTCAACAGCACTCACAAAAGAGCACAAAATTAAGCATCGACGGACCCCTAGCAAGCTAGAGGTGGGACCAGGTGCCCGGGAGGAGTAAGCATCCCCTGTTGGTACTCGAAATAAGGACGAATGATGATTTCTCGGATTACGATAAGACGTACATGTAAGTTTTAGGGCAAAGGATAGTCTGTTTAGGGATAATCAATCTTTTTTATTCTTTCCTTTCACTTAATTTCTTAAGTTTATTCCATTTTGTATTGATAGAAAATATTTATGACAAAGCACCTTTTATCGGAATCAGATGTTCAGAACTCTGAACGACCCTGGTCATTATTTGGCACACAATCAAAGAAGTCAGATTTTACGTTTTCAAAATTGTCTGAAACACTATCAATGCCCTCTTGTATTTTCGTATGGGAATTTTGCATTTTACTCTGCTTATCATCAAGTATTGTTCAAATAATTAAGGATTCCGACTTCCGTCGGAATCCTTTCTGTTATTGTATTGTCTTTTCTTTATTCTTATTATTAAGGATTCCGACTTCCGTCGGAATCCTTTCTGTTATTGTATTGTCTTTTCTTTATTCTTATTATTCTTATTATTATTATTATCATTATTATTATTATTATTCTTACCCCCAAACCAATCCAGAGACTTAACAACAAAGTACCGAATCATATGACAAAATGGAAAGTATCATGTGAAAGAGCAAATAAAGATCTAAATTTAAAATCTTTTTCTTGTCAAAATGTTCACATATGCCCCCGCTAGAGGTCATCAAAGTTCAAATCTTTAAACTCTTGTAACTCCTAAACTAACCGTATGATTTGAACGAAATTTGTTTTAAAATGTTCTTTGGGAAATTTGCAAACTTTTATACGCTTACATGCTCGATAAAATATTTACGGTTTTCGTGCTATTTTGAGTTGAAAATGGAACTTTAAATTGGCACAGTGCCAATTTCTACAGTTTTTGAGATTTTGAGTTGAAACTTGGATGGTAGGCTACTTATAGGTAGTCATTGATGATGACCTAGTTTCAAGGTCAAATTATAATTCTCAAGGTCACAACAAACTTTTGCCTATAGAACAAAGACTATTTGACCTTGACACTTCAAACTTCATAAATACAATCATTGACCCAAGCCCTTTCACCTTGACCTTGGCCCAAGGTCAAATTCTCATTCTCAAGGTCACAACAAAAGTTTTCCTATAGAACAAAGACCATTTGACCTTGAGAGTTCAAACTTGGCGAAAATATTCCTTGCATCAAGTCCTTTCACCTTGACCTTGACCCAAGGTCATTTGTTCGATTTCAAGGTCACAACAGACTTTTGTTGATAAAATATTGAGCTTTGAATAGATGAAAAGAAATCTTGATGATAATAAAGTAAAATGCTTATCTTTCATCCATGACCTTGGTTCAAGGTCAAATAAACTTTTTCAAGGTCATAACAAACATTTACTCTTGTAGGATTGATAGGATTTTGTTCTTAAATATTTATTCTTCACACAAGTAGTACTTTTTATTTGAACTTTACATAGTAAGATAGATAACTCTTTTATTCTTGTTCTCTGTTTCCTTTTTTTTATCTTAGTAGCATTACTTGTCTGTACTTTCATGCTGTTGTCATTCTCTATTTATAGAAATTTTCTCATTGCTAATTCATTGTGCAATTCTTTTTGGAATAGTTATTTAACAGGATTCAAAATGGATAGAATAGATCTAGGAGTTTAAAGCCTTCCTAAACTTGAAAGGTATTTATCGTTTTTTTCTTCTTTTTTGTCGATAAATAGATAAGAGTCCCAAGTTAGACATAAGCTCTTTTGACTCATTTCCTGAAGTGAATAAGGTACTAAAGCAACTATTCTTTTTTCATCTTCTTTATTCGAATTTTAACATTTCAGTTCCGATGAAGGTCAAATAAAGGAGGAATCCGTCTGTTGCTTGCAACAGTAGCCATCTAGTTCTTATTATTATTATTATTATTATTCTTACCCCCAAGCCAATCCAGAGACTTTACAACAAAGTACCGCATCATATGATAAAATGGAAAGTATCATGTGAAAGAGCAAATAAAGATCTTCATATATATTTTATTTCTTGTCGAAAAGTTTACATATGCCCCCGCTAGAGGTCATCAAAGGTAAAATCTTTAAAACCTTATAACTCCTAAACTAACCGTGCGATTTGAATGAAATTTGTTTTATATTGTTCTTTGGGAAATTTGCAGACTTTTATACGCTTACATGCTAGATAAAATATTTACGGTTTTCGCGCTATTTTGAGTTGAAATTGGAACTTTAAATTGGCACAGTGCCAATTTCTACAGTTTTTGAGATTTTGAGTTGAAACTTGGATGGTAGGTTACTTATAGGTAGTCATTGATGATGACCTAGTTTCAAGGTCAAATTTTGATTCTCAAGGTCACAACAAACTTTTGCCTATAGAACAAAGACTATTTGACCTTGACAGTTCAAACTTCATAAATACAATCATTGATCCAAGCCCCATCACCTTGACCTTGACCCAAGGTCAAATTCTCATTCTCAAGGTCACAACAAAAATTTTCCCATAGAACAAAGACCATTTGACCTTGAGAGTTCAAACTTTGCGCAAATGTTCCTAACATCAAGTCCTTTCACCTTGATCTTGTCCCAAGGTCATTTGTTCGATTTCAAGGTCAAAACAGACTTTTGTTGATAAAATATTGAGCTTTGAATTGATGAAAAGGAATTTTGATGAGAATAAACTAAAATGCTTATCTTTCATCCATGACCTTGGTTCAAGGTCAAATAAACTTTTTCAAGGTCATAACAAACATTTACTCTTGTAGATGTTTGTGAGAATTTTGTTATTAAAAATTTATTCTTCACACAAGTAGTACTTCTTCTTTGAACTTTACATAGTAAGATAGATAACTCTTTTATTCTTGTTCTATGTTTCCTTTTTTTATCTTAGTAGCATTACTTGTCTGTACTTTCATGCTGTTGTCATTCTCCATTTATAGAAATTTTCTCATTGCTAATTCATTGTGCAATTCTTTTTGGGATAGTAATTTCAAAGGAATCAAAATGGATAGAATAGATCTAGGAGTTTAAAGCCTTCCTAAACTTGAAAGGTATTTATCATCTTTTTCTTCTATTTTGTCGATAAATAAATAAGAGTCCCAAATTAGACATAAGCTCCTTTGCCTCATTTACTGAAGTGAATTAGGTACAAAAGCAACTATTCTTTTTTCCATCTTCTTTATTCGGATTTTAACACTTCAGTTCCGAGGAAGGTCTAATAAAGGAGGAATCCGTCTGTTGCTTGCAACAGTAGCCATCTAGTTGCAAAAATATATTTGCAAATTTAAAAAAAAAAAACAAAAAAAAAAAAAACAAAAAAAAAAAAAAACACTATTCGTAGCAGCATTAGCCAGAATTAGATGTTCTTGGTTGTTCTGAACTCATTGATAAATATTTTAAAAATCAATCGGAAATGTGCGCAAGTTAACACAATGACAAATATGTAAATAGAAAGGGTACAAAGCTTAGAAGGATTATTTTATCATGTAATATTGATGTCTTATGCCCTTATGATACAAAATACTGACGACTGTATTATGGCTATATCATAAAAACGTGATATAAACCTCTATCATTTCTCATTCAGCATATTCTCGGGAGACGTGTCGTTATTGTGTTTACTTTTTTCATCAAAACATCGTTAGTAATTACAATAAAAATAACGTAAATTTGCAGTAATAGTAGCAAGTGTCAGAATCTGAAGAGAGTTTTAAAATATTCCTTGTGGTACAATAACTATTTACGGCGACAGAAGGAGAACACCGCATGTAAAAGAATTTTTAGATAAATAAAAGATCAAGAGAATATATCAAACAGAATACAGTTATAAATGACACTTTTATTTATGAATAATGATTATTTGCATGAAACCTGAAATTTAGAAATAAAAATTTATAGAATTTTGTCATTGTTTTTTCGCCAATGTTTTCAAAGGGCATATCCTGCCGACAAAAGGGTTCAAAATACAGGTGGTTTCTGAAGCGAAATATTTTGCATATGATGATGGATATAAGACACCATAAAACATCTCCCATTGACTAGATAGAGATGACCAAAAGATAAAAGTATAAACTTTAAACATATAACAATAGTCAGACTCATGAAAACACTAAAAACGAAGTGTAACAACTCTGCATCCAGAGAACAAACTTTTAAGCAACATCTTTTTCAATCGGTGTACAAGGAAAAGGGAATGATCTCCAGCATAACCACCCTGTATTCACCCAGCGAAACAAACCCACAAGAAAGTGACACATGTATAAATGGCATCATACAAACCCCAAATCGCAAAAAGACACAACAACACATCATACAACAGAACATCATACAAAACAATCGTAACAGATGCACAGAAACATCAAACATTGATGACAACACATACAAGGAAGGAGACCAATGTGCATCCGGCGCCGACTTTGGACGGCCATCTGCTTTTAGCGAATTGTGTGGTTATCCGGATTTCGTGCGCACATCCCTCCCACTATTCGGACACACAGAGGATCCATAGACACACAATTGTCGTATAAATATAAAACTTCTCACTGTAAGATGACATCACGAACAAGATATAGTTAAACGTAGTGGCCTGTTGTAACACAGATTCTATGTAAATGGATCTAAAAAGTTATATGGCATGCGTATAACAGTCTGTGCTCAGCTGGCTTAAGCGAGCTCAAGATCAATCTCACGAGAAGTATGACGAACTTTCGAATAGGACAAGACATGCATGCTCCAGCCAATTCTTTCTCATCAGTGATATAACATTCATTCGGCGAAAGTTGAAAAAAAAATTATTCAAGTACAAAAATAAACATTAGATAAGTACCTATCAGTTATTCAGTTTTAAAGTCGAGAAGGCAAGGCAAATCATTAGATTTCCATTGGAACAGTTGCCAGCCTCGGAAAGAATAACATTCCGAAGCGAGACCAGATGGTCGGGGAGATTTAGTGTCTCCTGATTGCACGCGTCTCCTGATTACATGTCAGCGTCTCCTGATTACATGTCAGCGTCTCCTAATTGCATGTCAGAATCTGCAGTATGGCATCCCTTCAATCAATCTTTTATCATCAGGGATGTCCTGTAAGGTTTGAAGACCAACCGGAAATGAAATAGCCGTGCACATCCCCATTTTTCAAAGGGCAAGGGGCGGTAAGGGCCAAAGTCAGCTCAATTTCAAAACTGGGACAAACATTGAACATTGAAAATACAGGATTTACAGAGTATAAATCAATCTAAATTTTGAGAATCGGACATCTCGTTGTGATTCTACACCAATTTGTAGACAGTATGGTCAGCTATATTTTACACTGATTTAGACGTCATATGACGTTACGATAACACATTGTAACGTAACGTTGTCTGTAGGTAATTTGCTGCTATATTCTAATTCCATTTGGGCTATTCATTGTGTTGATAAATTATCAATATCACGACACAATACTAGTATATGTACCTGGTAGGTTTCACCATAATATAATGAGGGGTATTTGGACACCCCTTTCTTGACATATGGAAATCTTAAGTGACATATTAATGTTATAATGATATTTTTCAACAAGGCCTTAAAAAGTATGTGTGTTTCCGATGTTTTACAAAAACTGACAGAGTGACAGGGTATCGGCAAATCCCATTTCAAAAATATCCGTTTTACCTTAATTTATGACAGGGGATTCGCCGATACCTGTCAGTTTTTGTAAAACACACGCATGGTAACCTCTAATTAGAGAGATATGAGTGGGCTCCGTTCCCCTGTTTGTGGTGGTCAACATCAGTGGCGGATCTAGGATTTCAGAAACGGGGGGGGGGGGGGGGGCAAAAAATTGTTCACAGAAAAACTGACAAGCAAAAAAAAAAGGTTACGTGAATCATCTCATTAAGAAGGGGGAGGGGTTCATTCCAACTGTATGTATGCATGTACAAGATTTCTTCATGCATTTACTTTAGTTTGTAGGTAGACTGGCGGGCGTAACGGGCCGGAAAATTTTAAGTTATCATAATGAATTTTTCTTTTAATTCAGTCATCCATACATGTATATACAATTTTATTCTATATTGGCAAGCGAAGCGAGCCGTAACATTTTTGGAATAGATGGTTACATTTTGTCATAAGAATACAATCTCTCTCTCATTTTCCATGCTTTATTTTTGTTTGACAAAATGGGGATATTTGGGAAGATTAGGGCATTGCAACCCCACTATCCACCTGTCTAACCTGGTTCGATCGGCCCACGAAAATAAAGCATTTTGTAATTATTCAAGTGTTAATTTGATTTTGAATTTTGTATATGTTTATGCAAAAAATCCGTTCAAACGCGATCATAGAAAGTTGAAGACAAAATGAAGACAGCTAATGAAAAACTAAGTGCGGCAAGCAAAGCGAGCCGAAAATTTCCCCAAAAGTAAAGAGATTAAGCATAAAAAGAGTATTCTGAATCAATACTTTTGGTGAAAAAGGGGGAGGGGCCGGGCCCCCTGCACCCCCTCTAAATCCGCCACTGAACATTTTCTTTTCTAATAGAAATCTTTTTTTTTTTCTTGTATTTTAAAAAATTCGCTGGGTAGCTACCGCTCGCTAGGTTCAAGAATTACCTCGAATGTCTCAATTTCAACACAACCTTTTTGATGCACCCCTTAAAAAAAATAAATGAATAAATAAATAAAACATTGAAATAAATAAATGATTCAAATATACGCATTGACATGGGATTGATCGTTACCTATGTACAGTACCGCTCAATAAGACTTTCTTGATTTTTATCTCCTTTTTTCTATGAACCATTTTCTTTAAAACTTGTCCTCGGCCCCCTTTCTCTGAGACCCTACATCCGCCACCGCATGATTATATAATTACACATGATGTTGTTTTTACATAGAAAAGGGATCGATTAAGAAATTCAAAAATATGCTAATAAAGTTTATTCAAGAAATAACAACTAGCTAGTCGTTGTTTATTGTCCAGTAATTCCATGAGTCGCATGAACCAATCAAATTATCACCGAGCCGCGAAGCGGCGAGGTGATAATTTGATTTGTTCATGTGACGAGTGGAATTACTGGACAATGAATCACGGCTAGCTAGTTGTTATTTCTATTCTGATATAGCACGTGAATGGGCGGAGCTTAGCGCACTGGAAGTTTGTTGGAGATTTTACACCAGGCGAGTTCTATGGTACATATAGGGAGAAAATTTCAAGTCATATTAGAATTGTATTTTAAAATCAATAATTTAAACATCATAGCGCCACCTACAATACCTTCCAGTTTAGCACTCAATAATTTCCACTGTATTGCTTGAATCATGTTACAATCGAAAATGATACACGGCAGATACATTTCCCTGAATTGGCAAAAATAAATACATCTCGTGGACGGTAAATCATACGCGTTGGTGTCTATTTTACATGGCCGTCAATTTTGATTTTAAACGGAGGGTTGTATTTCATATCTTCATTTAATATAACAGCTTGCAGTTTGTTTGGTTGATTTTTGTGTATGCTGGGGGGGGGGGGTGTTTATTTAGTTTTCTCCTTTTTTTTGGTTTCTTGTACGTTTGTTCAGGGTTTTTAAAATACTTTTAATTCGTTGATTCTGGCTTAAAGCTTGTCATATTTTATAAATGCCGACTGTACCATTTTAGATACTCTGTTATTTAGATTCAATATGCATATGAAATGATCACTTTAACTTTATTTTTTTTTTCGCAAAATACATGCAAAATCAAAACCGCGAACATATATGACGTCATATATTCAGCATGACGTCATTATGTCGTCCTGAATATCCGTTACGTTAGGAGGATAATAAACATTTGAACGTTTTTTTTTTGTCTGTATTATTTGATTTCGTGCATTTGGGAATAAATAATCAATATCGTCAATAACAACAGACCAAAATATATTGAATTGTATCGATTTTACTCAAATAATTATTGTATCATAGAAATAAAAAGGCGTTTTTCTGTTTCCAAAAAGACCCGCTCGCATGGCAACAGTCATTGATTTCCTTCCGTTTTCTATGTGGCCACATGAAATCAACAGATTCATACATTCACAGCATTTACAAAATACTTAATAATATTCGGATATACAGAAAAAATATGAACTTGTCGTTTTGATGTGACCAACTTTTGAGTCTAATTTTGCTACCACATTTGAAAATATATTGATTTTTTTTGTTCATTTCCGGTTTCATAGGTAATTTCAAAGGGGTATAACTCTAACGAAAAAATGAAATTAAACATTTTTCATGTTGAATCTATTAAAGACAAGCTTCCTTTTACCAATTTTAGTATCAATTTCAATACTTTAAAATCTTCGGAATTAGCTACGATTTTGGGTCTAGAAACCCCCTTACCGCCCCTTGCCCTTTGATTTTGATTACCAATTATGAAAATTTGAATTATGTCAACATTATCATGTCCGATGTGTATTATTTGAGCAGTCTTTTGCTTGTCTTTGCCATCTAGAAGGAAGTAAATGGTTCTCCGACTTTACAGTTCTATCATGTTTTGTTCCTGTGTACTGTTTATTAGTTATACCAAATCTATGCACCAAATTGTGGCAGTATCACTGGTTCGAGAAAGATTTATGAAGTATTGGACACACGGTACAAACTTATTTTCTTTGGAAGTGTGGAGCAACTAAACACACTCTCCGTGAAGGAACTTTTTAAGAATAATTATTCTTTCCTTCCAACTTCTGTCGCCTGAAAGATTGTTTGTTTAGGCCCTTCATCAATTTGACATTATACGCTATTTTTTCTATTTCGGAAACTTGTCATTCCATCCAAAAATATCGAAAGTAAAGATGGTTAACATCCTAGCACTATCCCCTCAATGCTATTTCGTTCATAGATTTTATTTAACCATGGTTTTGAATCGACCCTACATGAAACAGTATTTCGTATGCCTTCTGTTTTTTTATATCCATTTACATATCCATATGTATGTTTCTTGGGCCCCTGCGTCATGCTGTCTGTTTGTATGTTGTATCTTAAAATGAGGAGGTTATTTCATACCACAATTGTGCGTTATTCGAGACCTCTGGGTATTCGGAAAAATGGGAGGGTTGTGCGCACAAAATCCGGATAACCACACCGTCTGTTACTTGCGTGGCAGGTGGCCGTCCCAAGTCGGCACCGGTTGCCCATTGTCTCGTTTGCTTATGTGTAGTCTTTTGTGTTTCATGTTTCTATGGTGCGAGTTGGTGTTCCTTGTCCATCTTATGTCTCTCTGTGAGCGTCTGCTCTGTGTTTTTGCAATGGATGTTTTGAGGTTTTGCTGTAGGTGCTGCAACCATAAACGTTTACCGTATCTTTCAGCAACGTAAATATTTGGTAATTCTCATTATTTCTTTGTCTTTTCTTTGTTTTTTATTTACTGTGAAAAATGCCCTTTTTACTTTGTGACTATATCTTAAATATTTCTATCATCTAACACTGCAAATTAAAAATGAAAACATTATATTTGATTAATTTTTACGGTAAATTATTCAAGAATATTGGTTCTGCACGTTCAATACCTTGCTTAAAAATTCATTTGTTATTGTTCCTTGGAATTCTAAAGTCAATGCGTTGCATATCTTGATAGAAATCTACCCTGCCTCATTACTTTTCGAACGATGGAGCTTAAGTAAAGGTCACAGCATCTTTAAAATGTTGAAATTATGTCAACCTATGAAACCAGAATTTAATCCTGCTATTTAATACCCCGCTTTTGGTTTTGGGACCGACCATGTTTATCATGAAATTACAATAGAAAATAACTGAACAAATATTTAGATATTCTTGGATAATGCTTCGAGGCAATGTCATGTCTTTTGCTTTTATAGAATGTAAATTTTCGTTCCATAACGATTACCCATCCTTTATTTAATCATCTATAATATCCTTTGTCAAGGGGATGGTATTATTCAGCGAAGTCATAAAACTGCGTCAGATGTATTCATGATAAAATAACGAAACAGACTTACGTCAAAAGTGTGATTAATCATGTAAATGTCAAGACAATAATAGTATTTTAATATTCGAAACAAGTGTCTCGTGCATGGAAATTGGTTTGGAATTTTCTTCCAGAAGGTATAGAGTTGGAACCCTTCGACATTATTAACCATATGGATTCAGAGAAGGCAGTCGTACCAGATACCCCCATAATTCTACTGGATAAGCTAAGTGAATATAAACGTTTCGCGAAGATAATAAAGATAATCCGTTTTAGAACATAAATTCCATATCATTACAAAAAAGACAACTATGGATATAATTTTACCCTGGCCAGCTTTTGAGAGAATTTGCATCAATTACACCTTCATGTTTATAAATCATGCTAAGGTCTATCTTGTAGCAATGTTATGAATAAGGAAAACATCATAGCAAATCATAAAATTGTGATCTAGAGGTACTAGTCACATAGCTGGAGGTATCTCCCCATCTACTCATTTGTTCCTCAATTCGTATTATAGTCCCCATAATCCATTAATAGGATGTATATGTATATATACATATATGTGAGTTAAGTGGGATATTCTTAAAAGGTAGACGGTAGTCTTTAACTTGTTTTCCAGATTCCTAAGTTTTATGTTCAAAAGAAGAAAGAAAATAGAGTAAAGCAGAGAATGAAAGTTCAGTACAAACCCGAAATAAAAATAAAAAAATCACAATCAAAAGGCTTTCCGAGTACAGTTTGATAATTAACTTTATAAGTCAGCAAAGACTAATTTCTAGCCTCGAGAATTCATGATACATAAACCATGTTAAAATGAGCATATGATGATAAAAAAGTTTTGCAGCGGAACATAGATTTCAAACGACATTATTGTTAAATAATTCTGTTTATGTTTGATAAATTTCATGTGACTTGTTTATTTAAGAAATGACTGTCTTACTTTTGGTGTTCATGGGTGTATAATTCTGGTTGGACACGTGCAAATTTTCCGAGAATCGCTTCGCGATTCACGGAAATTGCACGTGACCAACCAGAAAGACAGTCATTACTTATATTTACATTCATTCTAATTATTGGTCTTTTTTATTTGCAAGCACGTTGCACATTTTGCCTGTAACAGCGTCAAATGTAATTTAACGTTAGTAAATTCTCCCTACATGCAAAACTTGAATGTGACGTCACAATAGCAACCCAAGTTATTGGAATATAATTCTAGTTGCCTAACGGACGTTTGACATGGGGAATCTACTAGTAATGTAAATATTTACTATTGTAGATTATTATTATTATTATCTGTGTATAGTTTACATGTCTGTGGTGCTATTCAAAGAAACATGAACATATAATTACTTGATAAAGAATCAATTATTGATTTTTTGTGTGTAAAGTGAATCTAAATTTGTAAAATTAACAAATAAACGAATGACCCGTTTATCATTTTTATCGTTAATACTGAAATCAGGAAAATAGCACACCGAGTCATTATCATCCGACAACGGTCATTATCGGAAAATAACGACTGGCGCACAAGTCAATCAGAATCGACGTTACATCTTGGTTATATAACATTGTAAAATAATTGTATTCATGTCTGATGAATTTTATTAAGTCAGTCGACCTGTAAATTGGTTCGTGCTGCTTTTGATTTAGGAAGAAGGCCCTACAGTAACGCGTAGCAGCGAAAAATATGCCTAAACTATGCTTTAAAAAAAACTTTCGTCCTCGCTGCGGAGATGACTGTTGGATATTGTCATTTACACTGTATTTTGGCATTCTTGTGAACGTATATGCTATACTCTATTTTTGTTTATAAGTTAAATTTATTGACATAATTTTTGGTCCGCTGAGTTCTTTGATATAAGTTTTCAAAAGCAGACACTTTTTTTTTGCTCGTAGCATTCTGTAAATCAGACTGGACACACCCCATCCCACTGTAAAGTAATGCAGAAATTTAAATTCTAAAAATAAAGCAAGAGGGCGCTAGTAAAATTAATTTGGACTGCTTATGAAAAGAACTTTGGCTGGAAGCATCACTGATGAGAATTTAATATTCGAAACACGTGTCTGGTGCACGAAAATTGGTTTGAAATTTTCTTCAAGAAGGTATAGAGTTGGAACCCTTCCGCATTATTCATCTGCCGGTCTAGGGCAAAAGAACAACTATTTCTGTTTCCACTCGCCCTACCTACCTTTTTTGGCAGTCATCTTACACAAAGTTGATAAATCTTGTAAGATAAAATAAACCGTCAAAGTGTAAGATGCGAGAAAACAAAAAAGAAGAATTTTATGTTTGCATGGTTTTAATCATATTTTATTTTTCTCTCCGCTCGCACAAAAATGCTTTGCTTTTATTCATATTATTTGATTATAGCAAATGTTACGGGACAAGTAAAACTGGTAGCATATATACTTTATTTTTAAACCATCTATTTTCATTTCATCTTACTTTCAGTTTAAATTAGAGGGACAAGTTTTTTTTTCTCCACATAATTGATAATGCGATATGAAGATCAAAGCAACTACACAGTCATTGCATTGAGTCAACGATGGATAACACACAGCTGTCTTACTAAATGCAGTTGAGAAAAGAAATCCCAAATCCCCTATGGTTCAAAACGTATTTCAGAACTTTTCAAAACGTCAAAATTCCATTTCAAAAAGAGGACACCGCTTCACTTTTCCTGTAGGATCAATACAGTAGCAAAACTTAATCAAATCTATGATCAAAGAGCAGTGGAGGAATGGTGCTAGGCGGTTTAATTTCAATGATATTTTACGTTGAAATGACAAGTATTCCAAATACATGTACATCCAGCAAAGTAATATATCTAATGTCAAATGGAAAAAGAAGCAACACAAAGCGTCTTTCGGTTTGATAAAAAGACTGAAGTATATAAATAAACCCCATAGTTTACTGATATTTATATGACATTGAATTTTGACTCTCCCCGGACATCTGGTCTCATTTCGGAATATTGTTTATTTCGGAGTTCGCAACTGTTCCGATGAAAAATTTAATGAATTTGCCTTACCATCTCTTTTTTAGACTGAATAACTTTGATGTTTATACCAAAGTATATGAATTAATCTAGTGTGTCGCCCCTTGTTTTTTTTTCATAATTTTCAGTCGTTTGTGATCGTCTCAAAAAGTTGTATGATGTCAAAGTGAGTATTAATTCTTCACTTACCTGATAATTTCAGGTATAGAACAAATTCATTCACATAAATTCCCCTTTGGTTTTCTAGAACATCATGATTTTTTACGAATAAAGTAAAGATCAAGTTTTCTTCAGACTCCCTATTGACACAATCATCTTTGACGATATTGATGTCTGTTGTTTTGGAGTCAAACAACGAATTTTTGTAACTTCTTTCTATGCATTCCGTAGTCGAGATGTCCAAAACTGAAGAAATGTTTACATCCATGAATTGAAATACAGGTCCACATTTCTCATTGATATTAAGCTGCCTTAGTACACCTGTTACAGAATGATTGTGTCCACATTTAGTCTTCCATTCTAAGTGACCTTCCGTAACAGAAAAACCATAAAGAGACCTCAGTGTGTCAGATGGTAGAACGATCTTCAGTGATGAACTTGTGACATCGTTTCCGTTTCTGTACTCAAATTCTGAAAGGTTAATACGAAGATCATCCGAAATAGTAAATCTGCAGGCACAGGAAAAGAGAATCAATGCAACAGCTGCACTCTCTACACTTATCTTTCTACTCTTTTGCAGCATTTTGGAAGTTTATTTGCAATGACTTAGACGAAGTCTCTTAAAAGCACGCAACTAATCAAAACTGACTATTTCTATAGGTTATACCCACAAAACTCATAGTGACGACCGATACAATAATATCCACAATCGATGACCTCCACTAAGTTTTAATTTACAAGCTCTGACAAAAACATAACATTTGGGATTAACTTTTCATAACTACGTTTCTGCGAAAATAATTGTTAAGCTATGTCAATTATTTTGTAATATTAAACCAAATTTTTCATGCACGGCCCATTGTTGTTGCGATGGTACGATATATCAATAACATAAAAATTGTATTCATAGGTCCAAACAAATGTTTAACAATTGGATCGATTCTCCACTGATAACAATGACGATCACGTCTAAAATATGAATTTTTGATACATCCTCGAGTCTCTATCATTGTTCTTTGTTTGTTTCTAAATCACTCGTCATTTTCCGATGTGTACCTGAATATCAATTACGCGTAAACATGCACAGTTATTTCTTTTTGTTGTACCCTTCAGCCCACCTAGTTCGTTGACATGTTACACGTATAAGTCAAACCATAATTCCTTTTTCATTGTATTTAACAGCGAAGAGGGACACTTTTATCAGTCCATATGGAGAAATAAAAACATTAGTCGTTAAAAAGTGGTAAATATGCGATATATTGATCAAGACGTCGTTTATATAAGACAAATTAATTTCATTTAATGCACACGCTTTTTAGAAAATGTTTCCTAAATTAGGTCACTTCTTGTTTATATTCTGTTTTGCGTCCTTTTGAAATTGTGTAAGGTACCACCCAGCCAGGGAGAAAACAAACAAGCAAATTAAAAAGTTACAATTTCGTATTATGTGACTCTGTGAAATCTGTCGGTTTCATTTGATTATTCACAGAACTTAGTCAGCAAAAGAATGATAGATAATGCAATGTATTGATTCATTGCAGTTCTTTTACATTTTTACACGAAAAATGATTATTTGTAGAAAACATTTAATTTGCAAAAAATTGTACTGTTTTAATTTTGTTTTGTTTTATGGCTTTGAGCTCAAAACCTACCACCACGATGACACAAAACAGAAAGAAATGGCTTTATACTTATTTCATAAAGTATGGTTTAAGGTAGTCCCTTTCTTGTATCGTAATGAAATATCATTTAAGGTTTTAAGATTTTAAATATTGTTGATTTCAGGAAGAGTTGTTTGTTTCTATGTTTCATACGTACATTTATTTGTTGAAGCTATTATTGCTATTCCATCAGAAGTTAAAAAAGAACTCCAACAATATATACCGCAAAAAAAGTTAAGTACAGGTCCACTTAAGGGTCAAGTAGTTGAAAAACCTTTAAATTTTTGCAGAACTTTTTTCTCTTGAAATGTCTTCAGATTAGCCTCCATATTAGTGTTCTGAAGGAATGTTCCTCTGCTTGGATGGTGAAGAAAGTTAAAGGGGTAGCAAGTTCGGTTGAATTATATAGAGAAAATTTTCCCGCCTTTATTTCCCTTCATAATCCTTTATGAATTATGAGGTGAATATCTCGCTTCACCATCGCTACCTTGAAAAATGAATATTATATGTTTGATTTGTACCACATTTATGTCTCAAAACTGAAATAAAAAGTTTTGCAAAAAAGTTTGATTTATCACCCCTGCGTGATTCTTACGTGGACCTATACTTAAAATCACAATGATTAACCTAATCTAATGAACTATCTCCATAGTCCAATACAAATACGGAATATATCGTGAGTAACTCAGTTCATTTATCAGTTAAGTTAAATCAATTTCAAATATTACATAAATTATGTAACATATAAAATGCAAGTTATAGCATCTAATTGCCAATATTGAAAATAGATGTTCTTTAGTACCAATTTTATTCTAAGTAAAAAGGTCCAAAAAGCAAGCTTTAAGGGTTTTTAAATTTAAATTTCTCTCGCTGTATTATTAAAAAAAACCCAGGACAACCTGATTGCGAACTTTAACTGTATTTAGTGTTAAAGATACTATGTTGTGCCTCTTTTAATCTAAAATTTCAAACGCAATTATTTGTTACTTGTGTCACACTCCATTTGGTGTTCTATTGTGAGTGTTGTTGAGATTATCGTCAGGGTCTTCTTTAACTCATTTGTGTCACACTTATGCCCTTTGCCGTGTGGAGCTCGTAAAAAAGTTCCCCGCGAGGGGTTTGACAGTAAGTGTTTTGAATATTTTTCCCTGACATTGTCGCCATAGCACTTTATATATAGACAGAACCATAGTCAGTGCATGTATTTAATATATTTTCATTTTCGTGCGTGAACCTTGACGGCGGGTGCGGCTAGCCAACAGGGGATGCTTACTCCTCCCGGGCACCTGGTCCCACCTCTAGCTTGCGAGGGGTCCGTCGATGCTCCATTTGGTGTTCTATTGTGAGTGTTGTTGAGATTATCGTCAGGATCTTCTTTAACTCATTTGGGCACCAGCGTCTCGTTTGTCCTTTATCTAACATTGAGGATGCTATATAATACACAATAATTGTGCATTCTTTCATTGAGACAGCATGGTAACCATACAAGTTGAGGTGTTGTGCGCACGTAATCCGGATAGCAAAATAATTTAGCTTGACAATTATTTTCGCAGAAACGTAGTTATGAAAAGTTAATCCCAAATGTTATGTTTTTGTCAGAGCTTGTAAATTAAAACTTAGTGGAGGTCATCGATTGTGGATATTATTGTATCGGTCGTCACTATGAGTTTTGTGGGTATAACCTATAGAAATAGTCAGTTTTGATTAGTTGCGTGCTTTAAAAAAGACTTCGTCTAAGTCATTGCAAATTAACTTCCAAAATGCTTCAAAAGAGTAGAATGTTTTCTGTGCATATTTTTGTGATTTCAATTTCATTGCAAAAGGAGATATTTACTCTCCCAGGGCAAACAATTTTACTCACCGTCCGAGGGTTTACTTGAGCTTGATTTATGGACTACTCAGAGTTGCTATCTGCTCTATTCGTTATCTGTTTCCATGAGTTTTCATCCTCTGCCCTCATTGACTTTTGAGTGTTGTTGAGTGTTGTTGGAGTGTTGTTGACTGTTGTTGGAGTGTTGTTGAGTGTTATTGGGTGTTTTTGGAGTGTTGTTGAGTGTCATTGGAGTGTTGTTGAGTGATGTTGGAGTGTTGTTGAGTGTTGTTTGAGTGTTGTTGATTGTTGTTGGAGTGTTGTTGAGTGATGTTGGAGTGATGTTTTCGTGTTGTTTGAGTGTTGTTGAGTGTCATTGGAGTGTTGTTGAGTGATGTTGGAGTGTTGTTGAGTGTTGTTGATTGTTGTTGGAGTGTTGTTGAGTGATGTTGGAGTGATGTTTTCGTGTTGTTTGAGTGTTGTTGATTGTTGTTGGAGTGTTTTTGAGTGTCGTTGGAGTGTTGTTGAGTGTTATTGGAGTGTTGTTGGAATGTTGTTGGAGTGTTGTTGAGTGTTGTTTTAAAAACCCCTCCTTTCTTTGAATGACTGATCGTATTTGGTATTTCCATCCAGATACTGTTTAAACTGAAAGACTTGGTTCTGTTTTAGGAATTCCTGGAATATGAATTATTTACTAATTGATTTATTTATTTTCGTAAAACACATACAAAAATTTGTATGTGTTGAGAGTAAATGCATGTGTATCGGAAAGGTCTAATGTAGCTTGTGGTGTTAAAAGCTTTAACACTCAATTATAGAGTTAACCATTCGGAGTGAACGTTCGGTTAAGTATTCATTTTGATTTTCAAAACTTTTGTATTAAGTATCATTAAATTGTGTAAACAAGCGAAACTACGCAAATGTGCAGCAATTGGAAAAGATAGCAAAGAAATTATGGAGCAGCACCAGCAGAAACCGATTAAAAAAATTATTTCGTTTTGCTTTTAAAGCACATCACTGATAAGGGATAAATACCGAAACGTGCATGTCTGGCCCATGCTGTTAATTTACCTGCTTCCAATGAATTTGAAGACGTTTAACACCTTTACCTTTTCTTCTTGGAAAAATGCTAAGTTTCGGAACAAGTTCCAGATAGAATATTACTTACTTAAAAAAAATCATACTTCTCTCGTATGTTTGTGGCATACTCATTCTACGTTCGAGAGGAGATCGATACTCATCAACTCTTTGTTGAAACGATATATTACCATGATAGTAGAATCAAATTTTATTTTGATCCGTCTTTTCCTCCGATTTGTCAAAATGTTTCCAATCAGGTGAAAACTCTTTTCATCTACTGGAAGATTTTACTAAACTGTACTGGCTAAAATGTTAAATGTCTTCAAATTCAATAGCATCATTTAAGAACAGATAAATAACAATTGTTTAAACTAATGGTTCGTTGGTATTTATGAAATTTTAGAGTAAAATGTATGATTGATGGGTTTGGCATAACTGCATTTTCTGCATATGCTTCTTTCTTCCTTTTAATCTATTTTATATGAAAATCGTCATAATTATTCAATGGATTAACTTGGTTTTATTTCAACGTCCGATTCAAGCGTTTTCTTTTCATACAAAAGTTATGTCTCTTTCAACGCATCGATTCCATTTTGTCAGTACAACGACAAGAATAGAGTGGTGATTTCTAACAATGTAATTGACCTTTGAGAAACTCACATTGCGGTAAATACTGATCGTCTCCCCATAATTAATCTCGCGTATGTACATATGTTCGATCGAACCAAGTCTATTTGTATTATTTTTTCGTTTGCGATGTCATCAAGGGCGTAGGAGAAGTGGGGGGGAGGCACATGCCCCCCCCCCCCCCCCTTTGAAAAGTGGGGGGGGGGGCACAACCATGTTTGTGCCCCCACTTTCAATCACAAAATTTTATGTTGCATTAACATTGTTAAAAATAGCAACATTTTGTACCATAAATCTACAATTTTTCGGTCAATTTTCAAATTTTTTCTTTGGCTCGCCACCGCTCGCTAGTTCCTTCTTTAGACTTTCTAAATAATTTAGCTATTCCGATCCATCCTTTATACATATTACTTTATCAATGTACATGAAGACATTTAATTCAAACGATATAGAATATTATGACATGTACTTGTTAATGAAAGAGGGTATAGAAAGTATTTACTGATAAGTCTAATATTTTGCTTAAAAAAAATCCTGGCACGCTACCGCTCGCCAGACATTCATTCATATACTTAAAATTTAGAATTGCACCAGAAATGTTATATTTTGTGTATACAGAACATGAAACCCACTTTTTAAAGATAAAATCTCTTTGTCTCTCCCCCCCCTTTTTTTTTTGCTTGGTAGAAATTTTGGGATGTTGTGCCCCTCCAGTTTTTCAGGCAGAGCTACGCCATTGGTCATGGTTCATAAAGTTCTGTGTCCAGACGTAGGGGGAGGGGGAGGAGGGGTCTGCGTAACTTTTCCTCACAACCATTCCACTAAAATCACAGGATACAGAGGTGAATGAAAGGTAACTGGGACATCTATTTATAGGATCCTAATGTCTAAAATCACAGCATAATTATAATGTAAAAATATTGAAAAAATTCACCAACTGGGATTTTGAAAAAAAAAGATAGGCTACTTTGGGCCCTTAGAATTTACATTGAACTCTTTGGGGAAAAAGTTATTGTTTAGCAAATTTTTCAACAGAATGATTGCACATCGAACATCGATTGGTAGAAGGTTTCTCAAAATATATTTCGTTTTTTCGTTTCCATTATTTCTGTCTGTTGTTTGGTGTGTTAGTTGTATTTCCATTGTTTATGAAAGCGGTACTGGTTACAAAGCGAATGAAAGGTAAACACAGAACCCGAAACCAGATTCCAAAAAACCACAATCGAAAGGCCGAATTTTGGAGAAAAAAAAAATAAGACAGATAAGACCTAACGTCTGCCCTGAAAAGTCGAAATTGAAATATACAAAATTACAGAAATTTTCCGGTAAATTTTTTTTCAGAAGAAGACCGATTTTTAGGTAAAAATAAGCGGTTTTTTCCCATAGACATCAATGGAAAACGGAAACGTTGGTGTAATTCGGAAGGAGTCAAATCACATTCTCTGAATGACTTGAAAAACCTCATTTTGGATATTACTGATATTCAAATAGATAACTTTCACAAAATCCTCATCTTTTTGAAAATCCAAGTTCTAAATCTGAAAGATATTTCAAATCCAAAATTACGTATTTTACATACATTTTGCAGATAAAGCAGCCAACAACACCATAATCATTTTAAAACGTTACTATATAGCAACTTTGGTTTCGGAACTTTCGTCTACAAATACTTATATCAAAAACAATGAAAGTGTCCCTAGCATTTTGAGCAAACATAACAGTGAAAGGAGTATGTATGGTTTATATAGTAAAGTGCCCCCCCACCCTAAAATCGACTTCTCCAAAATCAAATTTTGTTGTCATTTTTTTGAAAGTTAAATATCTATATTTTGATAAATCAAGTTACAAAAACTACTCCTCGATTTGTAACACATTGTAAATTTTGCATAATGATCATGAAAACCGGTGATTTTGTCAATTTTTCACGAAAAATAGCATAATTCTTGATTATTTTCATTGAGATGACATCGAGCGGGGTCGTGAACAACTTTTTCCTTTTGCATGCACTTAGAGACGTACAAATGTAACAACATATTGAAATATAAAAGTTGTTCAGAAGCCCGCTCGATACTAACTAATAGGAAGTTTGTCGAAAATGAGCCCCAAAATGACGTTTTTCCAGAAATTTGGCAAAATATATAATATTTTAAGCCCAAATTCTATGAAACTGAGAATGGAAATTAAAGATTATGCATCATTTCATAAGTAGCCTACATTGTAGAATAAATATTGATACAAATTCATTACTTCATGAAAACTTCAGATTTCGCCCTGAAAGGGGGCCACTTTACTATGTAAACAATATATAGTCCTTTCTTTATTCAACATTCCTATTTCTAAATTGGATCTTCCTACAATATACTGCATACCAAAACAGCACAAGTCTCCCTACAAATTTCGATACATTGCTAATTCTAGCAACTTTGTCTAGAAATCTGACGTCAGCTCCCACGGAGATCAAGGAAATCGTGAAAGTCTTCTAAACAGGAATGATTTAATTGTTAAACGTCTTCAAATTTAAAAGCATCATTTAATAGAATAATAAATTTGCAGCATGGACCAAACTTGTTTTGTTCTAGTAAAAAATGCAAGGGATGTGACTGACAAAATGAAATCTAGAAATTTTCAAGCCAGTACGATTTCTTCATGCTACTTTTTAGATATGTACACCACGCTTCCTCATGACAACATTAATGATCGATTTCCGAACTCATTAAATGGTGTTTTGATCGAGAAGGAAAAACTTATATTTGTATATCTAATCAAAGGGTATCTTTTCCGCTACAGAAAACAAATCATAGAAATCACAGACATGTAGTGACCCTTGTCCTTCCTCTTGGACAATATTTATGTAAGATTTGGTGAGAATCTCTACGAGAAGATTGTAGGGCTCCCTATGGGTACTAATTGTGCGCCTCTTGTTGCAGATTTGTTTTTATACACGTATGAAAAAGAATTTATCCAAAATATTCAAAAGCAAAGAGAACATGATGATGTGAAATGTTTCATTGGTAATTCTAGGTACCTGGATGATATTCTTATTATCGACAACCCTGTTTTTGAAAAGTATAAAAATGTTATATATACACATTTCACAGCTCATCCAGTATGCTAGAGCATGTACTGATGTTTTGTATTTTCATAGTAGAAATTTGAAAATTACAAAGAGACTTTTCGGTCAAGGTTTTTTACTTTCAAAAATAGTCAGCCAAGGAATGCTTGTGTCGCCTGCGAAGCGGTTTGATTATTATTCCAGAAAGTGGATCAAAATTATTGGTATCAGTAGAAAAGTCTTGTCAAATGAAATTCATTTGAAATATCATACCTCTTAATTACAAATTAAAAGATATGGTAATTCTCAAATTTTCAGAAAAGTGTCAATCATCTAGGTCAAGGTCACTTTGTAAAAATTGACAACAAAAAGGTCTCATTATAAGAAATATTAAAGACCTATCACCTACCAATTAAAAGATATATACAACCTTAATTTCTTAAAAGATCAAATAGCTAGGTCAAGGTCGAAAGGTAAAAAATTATGGTATGTGTAGAAAGGCATTGTTACAAGGAAAATACATGTGAAATATCAAAGCCCTATCACCAACCAATCAAAAGATAAAGCCAATTTTACTTTCCTTGAAAAGTAGGTCAAATATCTAGGTCAAGGTCACAAGGTCAAATATTATGGTCTGTGTAGAAAGGTCTTGTCACAAGGAATACACATGTGAAATACCAAAGCCCTATCACTTACTAATCAAAATATATAACTTATACAATCTCAATTTTTTTTTGAAAAAGAGGTCAAGTCTGTAGGTCAAGGTCAATAGGTAAAAAAATCATCGTTTGTGTAGAAAGGCGTTGTTACAAGGAATACACATGTGAAATATCAAAGCCCTATCACCTACCAATCAAAAGATATAGCGAATCTTATCTTTTTTTTTTCAAAAGTAGGTCAAATATCTAGGTCAAGGTCAAAAGGTAAAAGAATATGGTATGTGTAGAAAGGTCTTGCCACAAGGATTGAACGTGTGAAATATCAAAGTCCTAACACTTACCAATCAAAAGATATATCCATTCTTAATTTTTTAAAAAGTAGGTCAAATATGTAGGTCAAGGTCACTATGTCAAAAATTATGGTATGTGTAGAAAGGTCTTGTCACAAGGAATACACATGTGAAATATCAAAGCCCTATCACTTACCAATCAAAAGTTATGGGCTGTGACACCCAAAGTGCGACAGACAGACAGACGGACGGATGGAAGGACAACAGACAAAGTGATCCCTAAGTGTCGCTATGCTTCGCAGGCGACACAAAAAGAAGTAACGACTTTCTGGAAATTTTACAAAATCTGCATTTTGTGACTTAAATTACAAAATAAGAAGGATCAAAGGTAGACAGAATTACCATAGAAATTGTGTTAGAATCATCAAAAGCCTTTTTTACCGTGGATATAATTATTCCTTCTGTTACCAGACGGACACTTGGCTTGGTACTGGACCAATCTACAGCCTTGTACCTGCGCCTTCCCAAGAATTACACTCTGACTGACTGTGACGACGGGACTCCATGACGGGCCCTTGTCCAAACCTCTTTAGAGAAGACATTGCCTCCACCATTTGTCCTCTCTGAATCTCAGTCGCAATTCTCGGGTGATAACATAAGCTCGCTACAGCTGGCAGAAAACGGACTGTATTTCCTACACCTTCTGTTTTTGTATCCATTTATTCGTCCATCTGTGTTTCTTCGGCCCATGCGTCATTCTGTGTTTGTATGGTCATCTTACAGTGAGGAGGTTAATTACACCACAATTGTGCGTTCTTCGAGGTTTCTTGGTAATCGGAAGAGGGGGAGGGTTGTGCGCACGTAATCCGGATAACCGTCTGCTAATGGCGTGGCACCGATTGCCCATTGGTCTGGTAGGTCTTTGTGTAGTCATTTGTGTTTCATGTTTCTATGTGAGTTGATGTCCGTTGTATGTTTTACGTCTCTTTCTGTGTGTGTCTGCCGTGTGTTTTTGCATTGAGTGTTTCAGGTTTTGCTGTGGGTACTACAACCGAGTGTTGTTGAAAGATCCCCGTTTTTGTTCTACAATATCATTCCCCACCTCAATTCAGACTGCCACTTGCACCAAAGGTATATATCAATAAAACAAATTTTCTGGCCAGGTGGGGATTCGTACCGAGGGGGGGGGGCAATGTTCCAGACGATAAACGAAAAATGTGTGATGGATGACAATTTTAGAATTGGTCTGAGGAGCGGTCAATGAAATTAGAATAAAATGTCACCCTTTTTCTGTTAATATCATGGAAGTGTGTTAAAATCAAATAATTAATTGCTAGGAAGGAAATAAAAACGAGAAAGTTGTCTTTTCCTACACTGTGTGCATTTACACTGTATGTATTTCGTGCCTGAAAGATACATGAGTGTCTGATAAGTATAAGAGCAAATCGTATTTCGATTTCCGGATTGCGGATTTGCTGAATTTATTGATATAATAACCTCAATGTTAATTTCTCTTATCAAATTTTGACATGAAAAGGTTTAGAAGCACGATAAGCATCAAATTTGCGTAAATTTTCGCTCGATATTTGACGTTTTCTGTCATCAGTAACCCCTACATCTTCAACCCGTAATAATAACCACGTACCCAAATCTATCTTAATGTAATACCCTCTACCTATCCTCTATACTTCTGTGGAATACTTTATATTTCTAACTGACTTACATTTTCCTAAAAATGAAGGACAGCGCAGAGAAACAAAGAAGTGATTCAGATCTAATTCAGTAATTAGTCTATTTAACTTACATATACTCTCAAGTTTACCGATTAAGGTTGATTTCCTACATTAATTTGACCAAGATAAACGACAGTGACACCACAAACTATACTTTCTCCACGTGAGATGCTCAAACTAGAAAACGTCACGCAAAGTCAAGCATGCATGATGCATTGATGATCAGCCTTTACACAACCAAATGAATTGACACAATTTTGCGCGAAACCTAATGAGCCTAGACATATTACTAGAATTTGTACCTATTCATCACCTACTTTTCTAATAAAGTTTTTTAGGGAGACTCTTCCTTGTACCTCTTGTCAACAATGGTCATCATATGCCCTCGACTGTGTTATTTACCAAAGCGATCAATCACTGTGCTAATAAAATAATCCATTATAATATTTACATAACGAGGAAAGAAAACACCTTTCTGGATAAAAAATGATGCTGTTGTTAGATAAATACATCACAAGAAGATGCTTATTAGTCATTTGAATCATTTTATTTCATAAAAAGATTGCAGGTGGACAATCTATTCAGTATCACATCAATTTTATTCATAAATCAGCAAAAGCTTAACTGATTTACGAAAATCACTGTATTTGGTAACTACAATACGAAATATGCACATGCATGTTAACCATCTAAACATAAAAAAAAATGAAAAAAAAAAAAAACCCCGATAACACAGTGATTGACTTTATGAAATTTAGATTACTCACCTTATTGGTCTTGTATTGTCCAGAGCTATTTTCATCGATTCTAAAAGACCTATTACGATAAAATGTGGACTAATTTAAAGATCGTAATGATAAACTTTATTTTGCGGCGCTACAAAATTCAATTGATTTGCGCAACCGCTAATGAACTTCGATTTTAAAAAATATCCCTACAGGGATAAATAGTATTAATCAACAGTTTTGTTCCGATTATTAAAAGGATCATCTAGCACTATGAATTTATGGAGATGAAAGGCAAGCAGAAAACCAGAAATCAGATTCTGAATCTTAACATAAAATGATAACACGTTCTTGACAAAAATATATGAAACATACAAACAGACGTTGACGATAATACAGCTTCATAGAAAGAACTTAATGTAATAAACAATCTCAAGAGTTCCGTGCAAGCACAGAAACACTAAATGTAATGAACAATCTCAAGAGTTCCGTGCATGTACAGAAGGCATCAATTGTCCGTAGCGATGTCAAATGGTGGCGCCGTGCTTATTGATAAAGTGTATCATATATATGATGCAAATGAGTTAAAGAAGATCCTGACAATAATCTCAACAGCACTCACAATAGAGCACAACATTGAACATCGATTCAGTTATAGAAACCAAATAAGTTGACCAAAAAGGAAGTCCAAAGCTTATCTTATTTCTCTCGCTGCATTATTTTGAAACAAAAAACAAAGAGAATATGAAGATGAGATCAGGTGCCCGGGGAGAGTAAGCCTCTCCTGTTTGCTAGCAACACCCGTCACTCAGGCCGTACAGATAAGAAATTCATATACGGTAGTTTTCTTAAATTCTGTCTTCTTTTGGTGGTTTTAACAGAAAATATCTTCTCCTCCTTTCTTTTCGACATGGGGCATAATTGGACATGATAAATGATCATTTAATTCAATCTTAGTATTAAAACATAGGCGAATTATCCTGATGATGAACAGGTTGATATTCAGAGGCCAATAGCAAAGAGGAGAAGTTGGTGATAGATTGGTATGATATTCATTTTAAAAAGTAGAATATTAATGTAGTAACAAAATGTTCCTTAAAGGATAGAGGCAATTGATAAATAACGTTTCATGATCAATTAGAAAAAAAATATCATGAATGATGGGCCAACCCGGAGATGGCATTTTAAACTATGTTTTTTAGTCTTTTGTATTATTTTTGCACTTAAGAAGCCCAATCAGCCTTTTCATTATAACTGCAGTACTAGTAGTTTGAGGACGGCAAGTAGCGACTCTCATGATTACGTCACAACTATAACGTATAATCCTCGAAGTCAAAAGATAATTATTACTCATGATTAGCACTAATTATCAAACAAAAACTAATAGGTACTTTACAAATTCAACTGTGTGTCTGCTTGAATCTCATAGTTTTGCTATCTTGTTTGTGTGGTCATCTTACATCTTACATCGATGCTCAATTTGGTGCTCTATTGTGAGTGCTGTTGAGATTATCGTCAGGACTTTCTTTAACTCATTACAGCGAAAAGGTTATTATACTCAATGACTGTGCGTTCTTCGAGACCTAACCGGAAAAGTGGAAGTGTTGTGTGCACGTAATCCAGACAAATACACCATTTTCCAATGACCAACCTAAGTTGGCACCGATTACCTATTGTTCTTGTATGTGTATGTGCAGTCTTTTGTATTGGTATTTTGATGGACTCGTGTTTGGTGATCCTTGTCCCTTGTCTCTTACTGTGTATGTCTTTTCTATGTTTTCACTTAGGATGTTCTGCTGTGTGTGCTGCAGCCGGGTATTGTTGGAAATCCCCTCCTTTCATTCATTTTTTTTCATATGACATATTAAACCCCTCTCTTAATTTTTGTGCTATGAAGTGATTGAAAACAAAATGCAGATACAAGTTAAAGCTAGTGTGTGCGACTGACTGCTTCTCTGTCATTCTGGTTTTCTCATTTTCTGGTTTGAAATTTTCTTCAAGAAGGTATGCAATTGGAACACTTCCGTATTATCTCAATATATTCCTTTGAGTTTTGGAGAAAGGGGGGGGGGTCAAGGGCTAGAATCCTCTCCTCCGTTCACTGTACGAAACATTATGAAAGAAGAAAGAAAATTACATGTAGAGAAAAAATATAAATTCATCGTTAATCTTCAAGAACATGAAAACTTTTATGAATGATTATTGATGAAATTGATAATTGAATAATATATTGATTGAAAAACTTATTATTCGTGGCAATTACCAGGGCGTAAATAATTATCAGTAAATTCAAACAAAAAAAGCCGAAACCATATGTCAAAAACCACAATCGAAAGGCTAACGATGTTTGGTGTAGTAGTTATTGAATAGGACTTAGGTCGAACCTACCCCAGGACCAGAGATGCGCACAAGACGATATGCTGGCCAGCAGGATACAGACCTCGTGGACCTAGAGGTAAGCCATATATATAGTTTCTCCCCCTTCCCTGTCCAGTACTCCCTGTAGACAGTTAAATACCACCACTCGGCATACTTCACTGGCGACGAGGTAAAAAACAACCAGTAAAAAGTTGGAAAAACTCGTTCCAGTGGGGGAGCCTTTGATTGGGGCTTCCCGCCATCTGCCAGTTGGGTCTCGTGACCCGACGTGAAATCTCTTCCGCCATGTTGTTTTTCTTTTTGTTTACTTCCGTTTTACGCGAGCTTGTAGGGGTCGAGAAAAAAGTACATGTAGTAACCAACCAGCCCAGCGTTATTTTTGTAAATAATAATTGTTTTTGTGAATTTATTTGTTTGTTTACACTTGTAGTATCCATGGAAAAGTGCATTAAACCTTCTATCGACATACATAGTGAAAGTGAGCCTCCCACGGGGGTCGACTCAAAAGTGACTAGAGTCCAATCAGGTTCACCCGGCAGTGGGGTTGGGGGAACTGACAAGGTCAATTATGCACTTAATGCTCTGCTGTCTACTTGTGCAAATGAGTAAATTCCTCCTCAAAGTTAGAGGCACGTCGCAAAAGGCTGGACCAACTGCACTCTGACATGGATGATTTTCATGATACCCAAGAAAGGTCATTTCAGAGAATGATAGTGCGCACAGAGGCACGTGATGCACGCATAGAGGCACTAGAACGGGATCAGACAAGGTCACAGAGGTGCCTTGATGATAAGTTTGACCGATTGATGCACTTGATTTCGAGCCATTTCCTGTCACCTGATAAGAAGGTAGTGGACCCTGTGGGTACAGGGACCTCGGGGTCGGGGGGTAACCTCCAGGGTGGCCAAGCCCCTGACCCAGGTAACATGTCCCCAATGGTAAGCGGGGGGCAAGGGATGCCTAGTGGTTTAGTGCAAAACCAAGGTCATGGTATATCCCTAGGGGCAATTGGAACATTGCCAGCCCAGTCGGGGCAGTCACAGGGGTTTAATGTTGCGAGTAGTTCACATGGTTTTGACCCAAGTAGGCAATCACAGGGGCATGGCACTGCTACTTATATATCAGGCTCTAATGATATAAACAACCCCTATGGTGTTGCAGGGATTACGGATACCCAGCGCGGGCAATTACAGGGTCTACAATGTACTTTTGTACAAGGACAAGGTCCCGACCCATCAGTAGTGATGATGGGGGCCCAGACGGGGCCATATAGTTGTAGCTTTCCATATATGGGAGTTGAAGGTCTAGGGGAAATTGGGGTTATGGTAGCCCAGCAGGGGCAATGGCAGGGGTACAGCCTTGAGTGTAATATCCCATTTCCTGGATATCAAGGTCAGTCCGTGGAGGGAGTAGGGACAACGGCAGCCCAGCAGGGACAATCGCAGAGGTATGGCCCTGGTGTATACACTCCGCATATGGAAGAAACGGTTTGACAATGACGCAATGGCAAATGACGCAATTGTCTAGTGGTCACCCATCCTGGGAATAAGGTCAAGGGTACGTGGTACCCTTGCAGGATGGGCAGTGCACGATGGGCTCGGTAGGCAATGAGGCCACTATAATAAGTCCAGTCGGTATGAGTTATATGGGGTCACATGAGAGTGACCATGGATCACAGGGGCCCGGAGCTTCCCTGTTGTGTGGATTTGAGCAGTGTATGGGTACGAATCCCACCCCGTCTGTTGTTGATTTTGAATTACGGGGGCCTGGAGCGCCCCACCCGTTGGGATTTGGTCAGAGTAAAAATCCCACCTGTTGCGCTGTTGATTGCGAATCACAGGGGCCTGGAGTGCCCGACCCGTTATGATAAAGGCAGACTGATAATCCCACCCCTTTTGTATGTGACTGTGAGTCACAGGGACCCGGAGCGCCCTACCCGTTGGGATTATGTGAGAATCCCGACCCCACAAATGCGATTCCCTACACTATCTCCTCACAATCTGGAGGATTGTCTAGTGTAGGAGGACTTGAAACACGGGGGCACGAAGCACCCACGTCGTTGGGAGCTGAGCCAAGTTTCGGATATGGCCCTGGCCCGAATGTAGGACACATGGGGAGAAGGTAGTGATGGATCACAGGGACTTGGTGTGTCCTGTGGGATGTGGTCTGGGCAAGGAATAGATAGTTGCCCCACCCAATTAGGAGTCTCCCCCGAGGTAGAGCCTAGAGATCCCCCTGACCAATATGGTGAAAGGAGGATGCGTAGTCGTGCATCAGACCGTAGTGCATGCTCCGATAAAAGTCGGTATTGTAGTCCTAGCCCTGGGTATAGGGAAGAGGTAAAGAGGGCCAATGAAAGCAGTTCGCAAGTGGTTGGCGAATCTGGTAATGAAGGGCATCTAGGTAGAGAATGCCCTGTTACGTGTGGTCCTATTCCCTATTTAAAAGGTCACTCACTCTCAAGAGAGTCTAAGGAATGCGACAAGGTTGTGAATACCCTCTTCGGAGTGCAGGGTGAGAGTAAAATACCTCGTGCCAAAGTCAAGGTCAATGGCGAATTAGAGGTCAATGCCATTATTGACACAGGGTCAAATGTTACCCTAATTTCAAACCGGGTGTACAACAGGTTGTTTTGGAAACCGAAGGTCAAGGGTCACACGGAATTCGAAACTGCTGGAGGCAGTGTTATGCTCACAGAGGAGCTTGAGGCAATCCCCTTAAAGCTGAAAGCCTACATTAAAAACTTTGACGAAATAGTAAATTTTTTTGGGGACGGAGATTGTTAGATATAGACTCTAACAATCTCCGTCCCATGGCATAGAAATAAGCTATAGCGACCTTTTACACCTGCTGACGTATGCATACTAATGAAGGTACGACCTAAAATCCAGGGGCATCGCTACAGCGCCGGTATATAAGCCTCGTCCACCGTGACATTCAGTGATTAGAAGTCTGGGAGTAAATACATGTAACACCTGAAATGAGAAATGAAGTCATCTGATGAGTTATCAGAAATAGAAAAAATCCACTTTGAATAAAAACTTTAAAATAAAGCTTGCAGTGGTGCATATCTAGGGCGGATGCAAGTACGGAAAGATGGGGGGGGGGTTACATTTGCATTTGAATTCAGTCAATACTATTTACAGTAGTTTCAATAAGGTTTTTGTCTTTGCGGAGGGAGTGGGTTGTACATCCAGTTTCCTTGCTCAATGACTAAATTTTGACCAACTGAAAAAGATTTAGCTTTCCTTTCATTTTTGCAAACAGTGCTGGATCCGCCCATGTGAATTCGTACTTGTCCTTTTATATGCCATATGAATGAAGACAGTATGTATATGTAGTATTATGGTAAATTGAAAATTATATTCAGGACGGACAGACTGAAGAAAAAATATCGTATCTCACCTGATAAGAGAATAAATCCTGATGCATCATCAATCTGACACTTGCTATGCTACTTCCGGTATAAGTTTATCGCTGAGAGTGTTCGTTTGGAAGCAATACTATATATATTTCATTTGAACTGTCAAACATGTTTGCTGACTCGCCATCGCAGCCATATATTGGTTTTGAAAATAATAATCAAGGACCACATTGTGAAACTCCAGTTTTTTTTTTTTTTTGCCAAAATGATAGCTTTCTTCTTTTTATTTTTTTTTTCAAAAACAATAGCTAGATCATCCCTTCCTCAAATGGCTAGGAACCCCTAGAAAAAAAATCTGGATTCGTCCATTGATAAATGGAGCATTAGAAAGACCCTTACCATCTTTCCCCTATTTTAGATCCGCGCTTATTTCAATGAAATTATATACATATATTTATCATCTGTATTTTTTTAATAAAACATGAAAACAAAATGCAATCATGTAAAATATGTAATATATGTATGTCAGATAAAATGGAAAATTAAAAATCTTGAGGAAAGAAAATTAAAATTGTATTATTAAATTCGACATCATTAGTTCATCCTTTCTATTTCTGTGAAGAGATTATACCACGAGTACTAAGAATCAACAAAAGATAATCTTAAATTATCAATTCTTAGCTGCATTTGTTTGTCAGAATTTACTGTATATCCTATATATTTGATTTACTAACTAAATTCACCGAGAATAAGGCGAAAGGGAAAGGCGGGAGGGGTTCTTCAACCTCGAAAATGCAGTGAATGAGACGTTGTAATTCTACCTTATGCAAACGAACACTCTCAAAATGTCAGTTATACCGGAAGTGATTAATTTCGTCTTGTATACAGGAAGGCTGACATGGAATCTAGTAAATTCATTTTCTAGAGGTAAGATATAACAATTAATGGGCACACATTTCAGGTTTTGTTTTTATTTTACTATTTCAGACGAAAAGGCCATATTCAAAACTAGTATTGGATATCCAAATAGAAACTAATTTAGGGCTATTGAACAGTTGAAGTAGTGTGTGTTTTGCAAGGGGGGGGGGGGGCTTAAAAGAGATGGGGTCTTTTCATATATTCTTTGTTTATGTTTCAACGTAGGTAAATAATAGAGCTTTGTACATTGGCGCTCGTACTGACTTTATAGACGTGGTATATGGTGGGGAGGGGAGGGGATTTTTAATTGTATTTAATAAATAAATTCATTTCTTCGTAATTCAAAGTTTTAGATATAAATGCCTGCTTTTGAAATCGATTATTGATTATTTCATCAAATAACTTCATTTCTCATTTCAGGTGTTACATGTATTTACTCCCAGACTTTTAATCACTGAATGTCACGGTGGACGAGTTTGAAGCTCGTCTTATATAACGGCGCTGTAGCGATGTCCCTGGATTTTAGGTCGTACCTTCATTAGTACTAGTATGCATACGTCAGCAGGTGTGAAGGGTCGCTATAGCTTATTTCTATGCCATGGGACGGAGATTGTTAGAGTCTATATCTAACAATCTCTGTCCCAAAAAAATTTACTATTTCATCAAAGTTTTTAATGTAGGCTTTCAGCTTTAAGGATGGATAATTTTGAAACCAAGTATGTGCTTTACAAGGGAGATATAGTGTGACATAATCTTAGGTTTTGATCTCCTATCAAGAGCAGGTTAAGTTATTAGTTTTGGCACTAGCAATGTCAAGGCTACGACTGAAGGCACACCTCTCAGTGGGTCAGGTCAGGGTCAGGTCGACCCCAAGGTCAGTGAGAGCGTGAAGGCGGAAGAGTTTCCCCCAGTTGACCCTAAGAAATTCACCCAAGTGAGTAGGCAGGTTGAACAACTCTCCACAGTTGACTCCCAGCAAGGTCAAAAAGTGAGGCTCAAAGAACCTCCCTACGAAGTTTCTGATGTAGTATACATCAAGAATCCCAAGGTCAGAGACAAGGGGAAGAAAGGTCCACCCTGGATAGGTCATGGGGTTATTACTGCTATAAGAGGCCCTGAACATGTGGAGATAATGTCACCAAAGTTTGATGTGCAGATCCTGCACCGTGAAAATGTAAAACCCTTTCAGGGGAGATCATACCCGCCTTTGGTCAGAGCTATACGATATGCCCTGATAGGGGCACCACCCCTTACAAGGTCTCATTCAGACACTGGTACTTCGTACTTACCTGCCACAAGTGCTGCACCGCCTACTGACAATGTGAAGAAAAAGGTTACTGAATATGTACCTGATAACTCGTACTTGCCTCCCACGAGTAATGCACCACTGATCGACATTGTGAAGAAGGTTTCACATTTTCCTAAGGAAAGGAATGACCCATGGGAAGAGCCGATGAATGCCAAAACGGTCTCATGTGACTTGTGCAATGTGTGGTTCCACCCAAAGCCGAAAGGTACCACCAGGGAGTATGCAGAATCACTGCGTACCCATAAATGCCCTCCGTATTTTCCCAACGTAAACCGGGCACATGCGTAACCCCCATCCCCAACACACCTTGCCCCTATACCTAGAAGGTTCCCGCCTCAAACCCCCGTCCCTCAAAGGGACCCCTTAATCCCCTATAGATATTATGGGTAAAGTACCCATTTCTCCTTGATCATCACTCCTTGTTTGTTATAGGTTTTAGACCCATTTGCTACTCCCTACCCCAGCAATCCCCCCCTTCCCCTATTTTCCCTATCCGAACGTCCTTTTTTTCTAAAAGGGGGAAGGAATTTGGGAATTGTTTGACCTTTTTAGGGTCATTCCTTGTCCTTCTATTATATGTAAATATTACAACAGAAGGTACAGTGAGATGTTTCAGGGGCTGTAAATATGTTGTGTTAGTGCTGTTACATTATTCTTTATTTGTGTGTTCTTCAACCCATAGTAAGTAACAAGGGTATATCTTTGGCTTTAGCGCACAAGACGATATGCTGGCCAGCAGGATACAGACATCGTAAACCTAGAGGTAAGCCATATATATCGCATGCAGATACGTCCATCGGTAAGAAATAATTGTTTTCTTTTTTTTGAGTTGGCAAAGCCAACTATTCATTGGAATCGAATGCCCCAGTTAGGGCCAGCACGAACCGTGCAACGGTCAACAATCTGTAGTCTTACTTTAGTAAGAAATAGTACCACTATTATTTGGACAAAAACATTTTAAACGACACAATGAGTGCAAGTTGTAAATGATGATTCCAATGCAATTATTGGAGTGAAAAAATGGTCTATAGAGCTATTTGTAATGAAGATTCGGAGTATAGTTCTCGTATCGCGTAGGAATTCAACTTTTAAGTAGTCCAAAGTAGCACTGCACTATGCCGGCCATGCGGTTTTTTTCCGGGGGAATTACCAGAGGTTAGACCTAATGATAGTTATTATAACCGTGTCGATTTATATTTCATTGATGAAAAGATAGATATAAAATAGTCTGTTGATGTCAATATAAATCGCTATGGTTCTTGCGTCTTAAGATCAGAGGACACTCGGAAGGCCATACGATGAACGGCGAACTGGATTTGCAGTAAGTTCTTGAAAATAACTGATAGAATATTTGAATATTTTCTTATCTGTTGAATAAAGGATTATGAAAAACCACAATTCGAAAGACTAGATCGTCTATTTACTGTATGTCGTTATCTGTTTATCGAAGTTCGATTTTTGGGAAGGAGGGGGGGGGGGGGCGTGTTGTGTTTGATTACGTGAATGAACGATGTACATTACAGTTCGGGTTATAAGAAGAGCATTGTCCTCGAGGAATATAATTTTTCAAGGCTGAATAAATCTTCACCTACTGACTGCAATAAATGTATTTATGTCCATGTACTACTTGTAGTATTCCATCACACTCACTTCATCACGTGTTATTACCGTGGACTTGGATATTCATGGAAACTCTGGGAAAAAATATTCTCCCACTTGAGACTGAGAACTCTCAAAATCGATCTCACCCTCTGACGTCATCGATCTCACCCTCTGACGTCATCGCTATGGAAGCAAGGCAAACTGGTGATTATAACAGTCACTCTAGATAGTCGATAACACGGGAGAAAAAAATCAAACACCACCACGAGGGAGGGATGGCTAATTTTCAACCCTCGGGTTAAAACTTTGCTTGTCCATGACTCTGCAAGCCTCGTCATATAGGACTTGCAAAATTTATACACTCGGGTTGAGAAATCGCCATCCCTCCCTCGTGGTGGTGTAAGATTATATTATTCTTTTATCCCATATTTACAGAACTGTACTCGTATAAAGCAAAATGGCAAATCGATCATCCACGTTTAGTCTTGATAAGGCATAGGAAAAGTACTATTTTTGACGTTTTTGCACAAACCGGTAAGGAGAAAAATAATCGACACACTGCGTTGCTTCAACCTTGATCAAAATATGGCAGAAAAGTAAAGAAAACTTATCGAACGTCAATCGCTTGGGTGTGATCATTGATAACGTCACAAGGAAATCATTTAATTTCTATTGTTATTATTAAGAAACGACGATTCCGTTTGGCCGAGAAATTTTGTTGATACCTGTATCAACACAAAACGGAAGTATGTGCTTAGCAACGTTACGTCGTTAGCAACACGGTTTCAAAACCGCAAATAAACGTTGGAAAGCAACAAAATGAAATGATAAGTAATCAATGTAATATGTTTTTGGTTGATCGAGGTATCGACACCAAAAATTGAGGAAAAACTTGTGCATCTTGCGCTATGCGCACAATGCAGATTTCCCTAAATTTTTGGTGTTGATACCTTGATCAACCAAAAAAATATAAGAATGATTCCTTAAATCTATACCTCTTGTCTGGGATTTGCTTTTGTCCATGACTCGGCAAGTCTTGTCATTGTACATGTACAAGCAAATTCTGGACATTCAGAGTGCATTTCCTTGTCGATCCTCACACCTGATGATACATGTAGATTCTATAAGTCTTAAACCTATGGGGTAATATTTCATTTTCACGTGCCTTTTAACTGTAATGTCAATTCAGACATTTGTGATGTCATTCATGAATGCTGCGTTGGCTGATCAACATATGAAAATGAAAACCGGTACATAAAATTTTATTTTAAGCGCTTTTAGACAATGTGAGAAAAATAAGCATGTACTTGTACATGTAAGACACACTTTTAAAAAAGTTATGACTTAGATTTATGCTGGTAGGGGACTAATATCGCTTAGAGATTAAGAAAAAACAAACTTTTTACGCACCCCGGAATCAAAGATTCGGGGGTATATAGTTTTTGGCCTGTCCGTCTGTTTGTCCAAAAACTTTGAATGGTAAATTATATGGCTTTTATATTTCACATATGTATTCCTTGTCACACAATTTTTCCATAGATACCAACATTTTTATGCCCAGTGACCCTGACCATGCTGACCGTGACCTTTCACATACTTAACAGAAAAATGGTGTTTATACTCCGCCGGGAGCATTCGTATTTCACAAACAAAGGCTTTATTCAATATTAGACTTTGCCAACTCGCAGGAATTTCAGTCCTTTGATTATATATATAAAATTACGATGTCTCTCTGTCGCGTAGCGAATCTGTCGTATTGTCATGCTGATATAATTAGATTGTTTGTTTAATAATTAGATATAACCTGTATTGTAATTAAACAATTACCGCCAGAGGAGTGTTCATCGTGTGGACCCCCGCCTCATCGCTCCTTTTCTCACTCTTCCCCGTGGGAGCAAAGGCTAGAAAAATCTCGGATCACGTGACTCAGATCTGCAATTTCATTGGCCGCGTAGTAAGACTTTTCGCTCAATCAGATCACACGTCTCAAACAGCCATCGGTACTGTAAGAAAAACGAAAAATGGCGGCGCCCAGCGAAATTTGTAGAATATTCAGTATATCGGAGTTAAAGCCATTTCAGGCCGAAGTTATTGATAATTTGCTGAATGGAAGCGACGTATTTCTCAGTGTGAAGACGGGAGCGGGTAAATCTATATGCTACCAAGGTTTTCAGCCATCGTGGACAGTACACCATAGGTCTAATGATTGCACGGTGTTAGTAATTGCTCCCTTAATAAGCATTATGAAAGAACAGACCTCCTACTTGAGATCAGTTGGTTTTAAGGCCACATACATAGGTTTGGACGATAAAGAGGAGGAGGATATAATGCAGATGTCACATGATTTTCTGTTCTCGTCACCCGAGTCAATTTTAGGTGTTCAGAAATGGAGGGACACAGTAAATGGTCCAGCTGGCGAGAGGATCCGTCTCCTGGTAATTGATGAAGCCCATACTGTTATTCATTGGTAAGTAAACGTAAGTCATTTGAAAATTCTTCTCTCTTTTTTAGAAATGATTAATAATCTATACACCGAACCTTTCGTGAATTATTTTAATGTTTGATTCATGGAATTTATGTTCTGACTTGTTTTATTATAGGGGTGAAGCAGATCATACAGATGAACCATTCAGACAGTGGTATGGGAAACTTGGTGAACTAAGATCGATATTGGAATGCCCCGTTCTATTGCTTACTGCAACAGCAAATAAATCGGCACGTAAAAAAATAGAATACAAACTAGGTTTGAAGAACTGTTTTTACCACATCTCGAATCCAGAAAGAGAAAACATTAAACTTTTTGTACAGAAAGTTAAAAGCACATTGCCACTCGAGGACATATTCCATTTCATTCTATCAAAGTTAAAGCAGCATCAACACAAGTGCCCTAGAGTAATTATTTTCTGCACCTCTATTAACACATGTGGACAAATTGTGACAATGTTGAGAATAAATTTAGGCAAAGAGATGGATTATGTACAAATGTTTCATTCGAAAATTACGGAGGATGTTAAGGATGATATTAGGAAAGATATGGAGAAAGAGGATGGCCATATTCGTGTCCTGATAGCTACCAGTGCGGCGGGAATGGGAGTAAACTTTAAGGGGCTGTACGAAGTAATCAATTATGGACCTCCTAAAGATATGGACGCTTTTGTTCAGCAATTCGGACGTGTGGGAAGGGATGGTGTGCAGTCGAAGGCTCTACTGTTATACAACGGTAAACAGTGTAAAAATGTCGACTCGGATATGAAAGCTTATCTCTCTAATGTACATTTGTGTAGAAGAAAGTGCTTGTTGGAGGTATACAATGCACAGCCCTCTGTAACAGTTAAACACATGTGTTGTGACATCTGCTCAAAAGAGTGTGCATGTGGAGAGCCTGAATGTGATACTTTATCCAGTCCGTACTCTGAGAATGTGGCATCACAAAGTTCAGACATGTCGGAAACAGAATCTGAGAATAGTGCTACAGGTAGTGATGTTGACCAGATGTAATCAGTGTGATTTTTTTCTTTTTTTTTGTAATGAAATTTTCATCATGATCACCTGCTTCTTGTAAATAAAAATTTGATTGCCCAGCCTAAATGTACAAATATTAAAATGCATACCTTTCTTGTATCTTCACTTTATTTATAAATAAAGTTGTGTATGAACATGATGAAAACCTCTTCAATTCAAAAGGAATCCAAGATAAGTAAAAAGACAAGATCAAGGTCACAAAGGCAATTGAATATTTTTATCCAAGGAATACAGGTTGCAAGTTTGAGAAGTAAAGAAGCCCTCTATATTCAAAATGTATATATATAATACATGTAAGAATAGGGAATTTGACATACAACAGACAGGAGGATACTGAAATTCATCACTGCATGAACATGATAAATGAAAAAGAAGTTTGACAAATCTACAAAATATGCTTGTTATACATGCACTTGAAAGCATTGCAGTATATGTATGACCTTGACCTACATTTGATGCCGAGTCTCATCATGCTTTACCTGCAAGTTTGAAAGTAGTCTGACGTATATGATCAAGCAAGTTCTAGCCAAATATAAGAAAGTGTGACTACTAGAGTAACTGGGGCGTTTTGCTGTTTGTGCTGCAACCAAGTCTTGATGGAGATCCCTTCCTTTCTTATGAGACAGACCCTATTTGTTGCTCTTGTGTTGCAGGCAACATAAAAAATGTGTTTCAGATTTGAATTTGAAATACTCATTTGATCTGACCTAAAGTACTACAGTGATCTAGGATACCATAAAATTTTGAATACAAGATATATAAGCTGAAACCTTTTGCCTCGTCATCATTTATCACAGCCAGAGCCTGCAGAGGCATTTTTAAAAAGGCAACAGAAATTTAATTCTTTGTTTTACGGATCCGTCTACCCTAATTTTACCAAAATTGAAAAAATAAAATGAAATGAACAGATATTTTACTTTTACTCATCGGAATTACTGGTTATTACTTTTCATTCTCATTTGAAATTTATTGATTTTTATTTCAATTTTATTCCCTCCTCGTACCCTATTTTGTGAAGAGTGAGAAAAGGAGCGATGAGGCGGGGGTCCACACGATGAGGAGTGTTATTCTTAATCAAGTTTGTACACACTTGTGGTACGATGTACATACATAAGATGTATAAAAAGTTACGGTATGTACAAACGACCATGAGTTTTGAAACTAGCAAGTCTGGTTGATATACGTAAAATATTATTCATATATATATTTAGATCCATTGAGTTCTTCTTTCCCGATCGACGGTATAGTGCAAATAGCGTTGTCGTTGAATTACACGCAACGTACGTACACGTATACAGTACTACTGCCATCGCTGTATATCCTGTCATACTTTCGATGTTGTACACTATCAGGGGTTGATCCAGAGTGGAAAGCGGGAGAGTGGGGTGTTGCATCGGCCCATCCGAGGCACGAAATGCCCAATAGGAGGGTACGGGAGGTAGAAGTCCGGGGGGGGGGGAGCTCCCCGGGAATTAAAAAAAAAAAATAGAATAAAATTGTGCAATCTGAAGCATATTTTCTCTTTATTATCTCGAACATCAGGACCATTTTAGGAATACCAGTTCCAATTAGTAGGGAGAGCCTGGGTTGATCTCGATCCTTTTTTAAAAGATTATTTGTACTTTAATACTTATTGTTTATTTGTCCCCGCAGTTAGTGTTACATGGACATAAAATTAGAATATTAGTATGATATGGAGTAAAATTTGTTTCCTTCATTTTTGTTGGTTTGTTTGTTTTTACATAATTTCCAAGTCCAATGTTTAATAAATGTACATTTCTATGTTTTAAACAAAATTTGAAGACTAAAAAATCCTTCTATAAGCATAAAAGCGTGAAGGTTCCTATCCCCGTACCATTTATATGTTTTGTAAATCATTTGCATATATAATCGTTCATTTTCCGATAAAGTGTAGAAATTGAATTGAAAGATATGATAACTTGTTGGAATAAGGACCAATTTTCGGGCATAAAATGAACAGAAACCCCCCTGCGCGATGTACATTACAAAACTTTGCAATAAATATTGTTTGTACGAACAAATTTAGAACCTAAGAAATTGGATTTACAACCTCAATAAATTCTCAAATAAGGTATCGATATATGATTGAATACATATAAAAAAAAATTTTCTAATTGGTGAATTTTGCTTTTCTACTGATGCGTTTGCAGTTGTTTTTTTTTTTTTTTTCGATTGCTGATGTTACCGAAATAAAAAGAAAACCTAGGGGGTTCCTATAGGGGGTGGTGCCTATGGGGGCGGGGGGGGGGGGGGTTCCCATGGGGATTGCCCCTCCCCCACCACCCACCCCCTAAATCCGTCCTTGTACTGTTAAACTTAAATTGAAAATTGAAAATAGGTTCAATTTTCCATTTTCGTTTTTTACTGTTGCAATGGAAAATTGAATTGTGGTTTAATACAGCGTATTTGAGTCCATTTTCCATTTTCGTTTTTCAATTTGAAATTTAAAAATGAAAAATGGAAAATTGATTCAATTTTCCATTTTTCATTTACTAAATTGAAAATGAAAAATGAAAAATTGATTCAATTTTCAATTTTTCATTAACATTTCAAAAATGGAAAATTGAATTGTGGTTTAGTACACGGACCCAGTACACGCATCTAATTTCCTTGTGATTGTAACAAATTAGACAATTCAAAGATATTGAATTCTAAACAAGGAAATTGTCTGTGAAAGCTCCCCCCTTTTTCGTTTTCAAGAGAGTCTAAAATATCAAACAGACAGGAGAGTTAAGGAATGATCATTAATGGACTGATATTTCTGACGATTACTACAACCGCACAGTGTAAAATGAAAAAAAAAAGTACTGTTGGTTGTTTAAAAATGTACATTAATGAGGGGCTGATCCGCGAATCATTGTCCACGCGAAATGGTTTTCTCCTCTGAAACCGCGAAAGAAAGTACCAGCGAATGATTCTACTTATACAGTAGTTTCTCCCCATTCCCTGTCCAGTACTCCCTGTATCCAGTTAAATACCACCACTCGGCATACTTCATTTGGGAAAAAAAATCAAAACAGTTAGAACTCCCCCATGTGGAAAGAAAATAGGACAGAGAGACGCAGATAATGAAAAAAGCCCCACAGAAACACAGAGGAGCGTCGATGACGTTATTAGCAAATCAGAGATTCGCTGTTTATAGATTAATAATAATAAATCCATATTCACCTTTACTGTCCTAACGCCAAATATTTAGGAAGCATTTATATCCTCATACATGTATATATCTGAATACTTTAATTTTGCATGTAACAAGGATTTTCACTGGCTTAAAAGTTGAGGTTATTTTCCATAACCTGAAAAAAATAAGACCACGCCCCCTTTTCTGGAAGTACTTTCAAAATTAAGGATGCGCGCTACTTTGATTTTCGAACTTTCCGCGCATCTAAGATACGACGTTACGACGTAAGAACTATCTAGTCGATTTGAAAATTTCGGAACCTAGAAATGTCCTTTCCTATGAACTTTTTTTGATGATTCTTATCTATGGGGTAGTACTGAACGATTCTAGCTTGGTTGCCACTCTGGCAACCTTGGGCAACTCTTTTTATCGCCGGAAATCCAAAATGGCCGCCAAATGCCTTCCACCAATAGATGAAATGAAATTCTTTCTTTAAATAGCAAGTGTGGCACATCAAATCAGGGGTTTTGAGGATCAACAAACCAATTTCCGATGTCATTTTTACAATTTGAGTTCATTCAGGACTACAAATTCAAGATGGCCGCCAAATATCAATCTCATTATGGTACAATGTGAATATTTCAATAAAACGTTCGTGTAACACATCTTATTTGTATGTGCAATGGTCCTAGAATGCATATATTTTGCTGTTTTGGTTGTTTTTAGTTAACACATGCTTCTGGGACAACTCTGCTTATCATGGGAAATTCAAAATGGCCACCAAATAGTCTTCTACTACTGTGTAAAATGTAATAATTACTTGATATATTAAGTATAGCACATCTAATCAGGGCTTTTAAGGGCCAAGAAATCCATATCTGGTGTCATTTTGCTTATTAGTTCATTAAAGGCTAAACATAAAATGACTCCTCACTTCAGTATTCCCATTTCGTTACGAATAACTCTGGTACATCTCATTAAATGTCGAGTGTTTATTACCCGAAACGTGCATGTCTGGTCCATGCTGTAAATTTATCTGCTCTAAAATTATGCTAATGAATTATTATTTGTTATCCCAAAGGTGGTATAATCCACGTGTAATTTCCTTTTGTCGATATGAGCTTACACATGCACTTTTTACATAGATTGCACATTCTCAAACCGTAAAAGAGAAGAATTTTTTTTATCATAAAGATAAAAATAAATTGCATATATTGTATATTTTAAGAAAGGGGGATAAAAGTCGACCTGAAGCAAGAATCTACATCATAGGGCTATAGATTGTCAAAATATCATGTCAAATACTTAATTGATTGTCCTATTTGAAAGTCTGCAAAAGGAATTCAAAGGAGCAAAGTTCTTCCAGGATTTCTGCGTGACCTGTATTCTTGACATAGATCGTTTTCCCTGTCACTGTTCTTTTGACTTATGCTCCTGTTCTGTTCTAAGATTCATTTCAAGCTTGTCACACTGACTACGTCTTACTATCCAACCAAATACTCTTTGTTGTAAGAAAACATTTAGAATGAAAACCTGTTTAAGATATATGATATAGAAACAACCTTCAAACTGTACGGAACACTGATATCCAAGACAATTGCTTTCAAGATAGATTTCACCCACTTGAGTTTTACGTGCCAAAACATACGTAGTACCATTTCATCTTACCACAGTTGAAGATTCCTCAGATTTAATTTTGAATCACTGTATAGAAAAACTGACGAAATCCCCGACCAGAAGTTAAAATCATCCTAAGATGTAATGATAGCAGATGAAATTTTGAAAGGCCTGTTCATTTACAAACTTAACCGTCCTTATGAAGAAAAAGGAGAGTGCTAACCCTGTTACTATTGGGCAGCCTTCTTTAAATAGAAGAATACATTCTATGCACCAGACATGCATGATTCGGACAACGAATGCTCATTAGTGGTACTTCCAGCCAAAATGATTCAAAGAAGCAAATATAATTAACGCTGTTTTGCCAAATTGGAAGACATTATATTCTTACAAAGTTCCATTTTAAGTATAAATAGCTAGGATATAGATGCAAGGTTCAGAATTTCATTGCAAAATGGTACATGTCATCATTAATGTTATACATAAATATAGTAGATAGCTCAACTAAACATAAATTACACCGAGGGACTGTTGTAAAAAAACATCAAACACTTTCTTTTGCATAATTCTTGCCGATTGGAAAAAAAAGCTATACAAGCCATGCAAGCAAAGAAATTGCCATGATGGTCAAAGAGCCAAGATGGTCAAGTTACCTCGAGTTTACTTGCTTACTCTAGAATCCCCTGTGTCAAACAAACTGGTCTTATATCAACATGATCAATAGGGAAACTTTATTTTTGTCTTTCGAATACCATTCTAATCAAACAAATGACATGTTTATCTTTGCATTACATTTTGACGAATCCTAGTCTGTTAAAGCTGAAACCATCCAATCTTATATGTCACTCTTATTCATTTTTCATTACATAGTAAGTCTTATGAAATAAGAGCTTGTGCTATTTCTTTTTACATTTTAATAAGTGATAGTGGACTATTTGGCGGCTATTTTGAATTTCCCCCGATGAAAAAAGTTGTCCTACAAATATGTGTGAACTGGAAACAACCAAAACAGCAAAATAAATGTATTCAAGGATCTTTGTAGCTACAAATAAGATGTGTAACATGACTTTTTTTTTATTGAAATCTACACATTGTACCATAATGAGGCTGAAATTTGGCGGCCATCTTGAATTTCTAGCCTAGAATAAGCCCAAAATGTCAAGAACACATTGGAAATGTGCCACACTTAATATTTAAAGAAAGAATTAAATTTCACCTATTGGTGGAAGGCATTTGGTGGCCATTTTGAATTTCCCCCGATAAGCAGAGTTGTCCCAGAAACATTTGTCAGCTGAAAACAACCAAAACAGCAAAATAAATGCATTCTAGGACAAATGCAACTACAAATAAGATGTGTTACACAAACGTTTTATTGAAATATTCACATTGTACCATAATGAGATTGATATTTGGCGGCCATCTTGAATTTGTAGTCCTGAATGAACTCAAATTGTAAAAATGACACCGGAAATGGGTTTGTTGACCCTCAAAACCCATGATTTGATGTGCCACACTTAATATTTAAAGAAAGAATTTAATTTCATCTATTGGTGGGAGGCATTTGGCGGCCATTTTGAATTTCCGGCGATAAAAAGAGTTGCCCAAGGTTGCCAGAGTGGCAACCAAGCTAGAATCGTTCATTACTATCCCAATGATAAGAATCATCAAAAAAAGTTCATAGGAAAGGACATTTCTAGGTCGGCCACATGTTATATAAGGCTGTCAAATCGACTAATCCGTCCCATTGACACTTTACGTCATTTCGTCTTTGAGCCCAAACCGCATGTACTGTACAGGTATAATAGTACAAGTACAATATCTGTGTACATATTCTTTGTAAAAATGACATGGCAAGAAAGAAAAATTGCAGTACTCTGGATTTCTAATGCTTGATGACACGAAATTTACATGATATTGTGGGTAGCTCAACTTCGGTAAAATCACCCGTTTCTTCTGGAAGTACATTTGTAATAAGAACCAGTACAGTAATGCAAAAATCGAGAACATCCGCGGAAAAGGTAACTTACTGGACTGATACACGACTTACCTCAACAACATGGCTCAAGATTCGCTGATTGATCTGCTCGAAATAATTCCATAAGAAGCAAAGATAAATTCCCTGTTGATTAATGACACAAGTGGATCAAATCCTCATCCTGAATATTGAATGTTTGATCCACTAATGTATGAATTCGCGCATGCAAACATGGGACCTTTCTGCAGACAGCAGCACAGACAGTATAGGTCGTCCTTGAACTTCGTCTGGTGTGACGCGTAATCGACTTACTTCGTCACACGTCTTTGAAGTGCAAGTACGCGACCTAGATCTTGACACATATATCACTGGGGTAGACGGCATAGTTTGATAATGGAATATACACAATGTACATGTTTTGAATCTGTGTAAAAACAAGAAATAAAATAGAAAATAGGCATAAGTTTCGATACTTTAACATGGTCCAAAATTTTTAGGGGGGGGGTCTATTTTATTTCAAGTTATCAACATGATATGAATCTTCTTTTTTTCTAAATCATTCAAAAGTCGAGAATCCATAAGCACTAGCTAGGCCCTTAGCTAGCCATGTTTTGAAATGCAGGTTCACAGAGGCGGGTCCAGGGCAGAGCCCTGGTAGGGGTCCCCCCCCCCCCGGACGGGAAACGATTTAAGATAATCAGAGCCCTAGAAAATATACTGAAAATACCTCTTTATCAAGAGAATATTTTAAATATTCGAATGCATTTCTACGGGAAAAAAATGATTGAAACATTAAATATTTACATTCCTACTGCGTTTCCCTTATATAAAGGTACCAAACCAACTGTTGCTTTATTTCTCGATAATCGCAAGAGCCTATCACGTGACTTTAGAACTTACGCGGATTAATTTTTGATAAAATGCCCATTTTATTTATTGCTTCGTGCTTTACATATTTTGTTTCCATTCCCTACTGCCAATACACACCGATAAAGCGCAAAAGCTGAAAAACAATCCTTAAATAAAACAAAATTAGTTTTGAAAGTAAACTTAGTGTTCAAATGTATGAAAGATCTGAAGTATGTTGTAGTGGGATCTTTGTATGAATATTTGCGGTCGAGTCGAGTAATTAAAAAAAAAATTCGGACAGTCTGTAGAAACAAACTGAGTGTTCCTGACGATGCGACAGCGATGTCAAACTGGTTCTTGCAGACGTAGAATCCAGATTCTGTGTCTGAAATAATGGTCAAATATGACGGTCGCAACGCTAACAATGATCACTCCAGTGTTTCACGGCCAAAACTAGAGTACAAGAACGAAAGAAATTTTATGTAGTTGGATTTTATTGCATATGATTTGACCAATGACAACACACACACTTTCTCTATCGTTTTCATCTCACCTTTTCTTTTAAAAGTCGCTACATGCAGTGTGATTGAATTCGTATGAGTTGCTCAACAAGGTATAGCGAGATGGTTGTCTGATCATAAAAAATCAAAGATTGACCTTTCCTTGTTACGGTCTAAACTACTGGTCTTCGTCTTATAATACTAATAGTCTAGTCCATGTCCATACACTGTCGAAAGTTCACCCCAACGCACCCCCCCCCCTCTCTCTCTCTCTCTCTCTCTCTCTCTCTCTCTCTCTCTCTCTCTCTCTCTCTCTCTCATGCAATTACAAAAAAAAAAAAATGTAAGGAATTAACCTGGTCATTTCTTTCGACTGGTAACTTTTGATGCAATTTTTATGTGATATAATCATGTACATTAAATTCATACTTGTGACAATTTTGGTCATGATTTTTCCTCTTTGACCTTGATATTTAACATTTTCTATTAAAAAAAACCCTATAGACGGCATACATGGGGTGCCGGTGCGACACGAATGCCCCGCTGGTAGACTAGTCATCATTGAACATATGTCCAAGGGCAATTACTCCTTCAATAAAACCAGAATTACACATCTACGTTTGCATTTAGATAGGGGGCGTGCTCTTTAGCATGTTAACAAAAGGTCGAGATATTTGAACTTCGCTTAGAAAGACGATTGCAAGGTTACAACACTATATATGCTACTTTTAAAATGAGAAGTTGAACTTTTAAAAGGGACACTCAGAAAATAGAAATTGTGGTATAGAAATTGCAGTGTCCATGAATCTCTGGATAATTTTGTGACCTTGACATATTTGTTTGACCTTTTTCTTAATACCAAGGATGTTCCATTACCCTTGAATAGTAAAAAAGAATTTCTTTATACTTTGTATATTCTTTGTAACAAGATGGTTTAGGCTTTATTTGTTGCTTATAATGACCTATTGCAAGCGATACATTTGTTCCACAAACACTCTAGTTGCATGTATTCCGAAAGATCCCGTAATCTTGAAAATAAATAGACATTTTATGATTTTTAAAACATTTTCAAAATGTTTTCAAAATTTTAATGGATCCAAATGTCTATGATCTTTGATCCTGATCTTGAACATTATTCCTCTGTTGAGGACGTTCTACATGGAAAGTTTGAAGATCCTATGGTTTACAGTTCAGCTTATACTTGCAGCGTAAACATTTTGGTACATGTATTACCCCCCCCCCCCCCCCCCAGGGGCGTAGCTGCCTATACGTCAGCACGCCATGGCGTGCACATCGCGGAGTTAGAAAAAAAAAGTGCACGAAATTTTCAGAGAGAGAGAGAGAGAGAGAGAGTTTATGTGAAATTTATGGAAAATAGCCCACAAGAAGATTATCTCCCGCCATACAATTTACACTTCAAATAGCGCCATCTTCTCTAAAATTGTAATTTTTTTTAGCAAAAATACAAATTCCTTTTGGTAAGTCTTTTTGACATGCATATTTCGGAAATGCATCTTCAACAGTAGTTCTTCATTCAAAAGTATAGTGCCCACATGAAATCAGACAGCTTTTTCGTCAAAAGTGAGCATCAAATTTTTAGTAGTACCGAGGCGCTATCAAATAAAAAAATGTGGCCAACTACTCACCTCCATTTTTTTCTGAAAATTCATAATGATAAGACAGGTTTTCTTTTTAAATTGATTTGTTCAGCGTTTGTGCATATGACTTTATTTAACTAAACTATTTCCACGTCTATCAATGAGACGATTAATTTTAGCCTTAAAAGATGGATTCAAGTCACAACTTAAATTTTTGCAGTTCCTTATTTAGAGTTGTTTCTTATGAAAAAAAGTCTCATTTTTGTAAAGATGTAATCTAAAAAGCAAGGATTTGGGTTGAAATTTTGAAAATTTTCTCGGGGGAGGCCCCCCGAATCCCCACCTGCAGGAGGGGTGACCCCTCCCGCACCCTCCCCCTCTCGGCGCTGCGCGCCTGCTTCATATGCTTTATACACATGTATTTGGCGTGCACTTCAAAAAGCTCTAGCTACGCCCCCTGCCCCCCTCTTTTTCTCCACTTCTACGTCGATCAATTTCCAAATTATTCTTTAAAAGATGATAAAACCATATATATTTTTAAAAGAAAATGTATTTATCATATCGAATAAGAAAATTAAAGAATATTTCGGTCAAAACAAGAGCTTTTCTTGAATTTTAAAGTATTTCTACAAAAAAAATGCTATTTTTAGCCCCAAAATGACCTTGATCTCTGACCTATTGAACCCAAAATAATTGGTGCTTATCTTTGGCCAATGGGCTATCAGTGAGTTAAGTTTCATTGATATCAGATCATAAATACAGGTAGTAGGACACGAAAAGCAATTTTTGGGGGGAAATTTCAAGAGTTATCTGCCCCTTGTTAGAGAAAATGTCTATTATCTTAAAATTTAGCTCATTGACCTACCTTAATTTCTCAGTTTTTTAATAGAGCATGGTATTGGCCTTCATAATCATTAATTTATAAAAATATTTAATTACTTTTAGCAATGTATTTTTCAACATTTTTTTTATAGCTGTGAACAACATTCCCATGCATATATGAATTGATAGATACATAGTATTAATTATCTTGAAACCTGTCTCCTTGTTGTTGGTTATAGTAAATTTCATTTTTCATATGAACTACTATTGTAACTCTCTAACTTAAAGTTAAAATTATAGCATGTTCGTTATTTATTCCTTTTTGTTTTGCTAAAAAATATATGACCATCTCAAATTTGACAATTCCAAGGTTTCATCACCTGCAGCCGACCCCCGCTCATTTCAAAGGCGTATTTCTCAAAAAGTAGATCATTGACAAATACTTTGCAATTTATCACTGGAAAGTACAATAATAACTTTACAAAAAGAAAATAAAATTGGAGAAATTTGATTACTCTGTTCAGAGTAGCGGACATCCTTAAGCAAAATGGCGGATCCCGTAAACTTGAGACACTGAAATTTACCTCGAGAACGAAGAATAGATACAACATACACGTCATTTATACTATTTTCATCTTTATATATACAAACATAATCGATTGTAGCAACAGGTAAACGATTAAATGAAGTACTTACCACAAGATTTGTAGGTAAACGTATCGTGTCGGTGCGATGATCGGTCACGCTGATGAAAGATTGCATTTTAATCAAAATCTACCACTATCAAACATGTACCTGATTGTCAGATGTTTTGCCATCCAATCCAGAGTCATTATATTCTCATCGTATGAAATATATCAAATGACTCGGGATGAAATGTATGAAAACAAACGCCGGCGCCGTTCAACTACCAGCCTCCATTCTTGAACTGTCGGCTGTTGTTATTAGCAACGAGGGAGATAATCCCTACGCAGGAACTTTGCATTGAGCATTTTCACGATTTTCCAAGATCTAATAAGATGCACATAATGTATTATATAACTTAGAATTAAATCATAAGGAATGATTCTAAAATTCTTTTTGGTTATGGGTAATAACCTCAAAAAACGTTTGTGCATCGGCTTTTTGAGGTTATTTCCCATAACCAAAAAGAATTTTAGAATCATTCCTTAATTAATACAGAGCGTTGTCAAACAGCGCCACCTACAATTGATTCCTTTCTTGCACTGAACTCTGTAGATTGTTCATAAGAGATTGTTGTCCCTCGTGTTTCTATGATGCTGTGTTATTGTCTCCGTCTGTTTGTCCGATTTTTCTTTCCCAATGAGAAAGGAATGTTTTATGTTGTTTCCAGAATTTGTTTGCCTTTTGATTGTGATTTTTCGATTCTGCTTCGGATTTTGTGTTCGACTTTCATTCACTGATTGATTCCTGAAAACCAAAATTACAGATACTAGTACTCAATTAACGTCTGTTCTGTTGGTGTTTAACCATAATGGTCCCAGTATAAGTCAATCATTGGACGAAATATCACCATACTGTATATATTCTCTTTCCTTCAATTCATTTAAATAAATAACAAAACGCAAAATACAATTTGCGAACAGCCCGACGTTGCCACCGGACGCCGCTTACATTCAAACATTGTACAATTCTCGTAAACAAAAACATAGTATCCTATATTTTCACTGTTAAGAATTTCCATAAATATTTATAATATAACAATTTAAATGAGATGTCACTTTTGTTTATAACAAAGCAGATTTACATCAGACCCAGGGAAAAAGAGAGAGAAAAACCCTTTTCGTGATAGAAACATCTGAAACTGGGAAAGATATAAACCACGTTAATATATCTATTTCATCAAATATTTTGTTCTATATTTTTACAACAGAGAGCGACAGATCCGCTTCGTACTTGGATATACTTCTATCTTTCGACGCAAACGGCCATTTGAACATCTCACTGTATGACAAGCGCGACGATATCAGCTTCCACATAACTAATTTCCCTTTCATGAGTAGCAACATTCCGTCTTCTCCTACTTATGACATTTTGTTTCTCAGCTGATACGATACGCCAGGGCATGTTCCAAGTATGAAGATTTCATCGCTAGAGCCAGACGGCTTGCAAGTAAGCTACCTATTTAGAGTTATATCACACTACTGCGGCGGAAATCATCATTGAGGAATTTCTTCGGTCGCTACGGTGATATAATAAAAGCATATTAGACCCCCCTTTCCAGAATGATCGGTGACATTCTACATTGTGACTGAGTGACTGTAGTAATCACCAAACAAAACATAATTACCTGATCTGTACATCAAAATGTACATCGAGACAATCACCGAGTTTTACATGTTACCAAACAAAACATACTTACCTGATCTGTACATCAAAATGTACATCGAGACAATCACCGAATTTTACATGTTACCATGGAGCTGTTGCGACGGGTGTTGCATGCAATCAAGAGACACTGACTCTTCCCGGGCACCTGGTCTCTTTTCGGAGTGTTATTCATTCTGGAGTTCGCAGCTGTTCCAATGGGAATTCTCACGATTTGGTATTGCCTTCTCTACTTTGAGACTGGTTAACTGTTAGGTACTTCTTTAATGTTTATATTTACAATATAAGATAACGGTTTTAGCTTTACACCAATTATCGAAATTATACAAATTTTGCTATGAAGCGGTGAACGCACGGCTAAAGATTGACCACCCTTACTTACCTACTCTACAGTGACAAGTACAATACTCTAATCTGATTGTTTATTGTCAATGATACCATAATACACAACTATAAAGCCATACTGCCAATTTATCTGTTCTTAAATGATGCTATTCAATTTGAAGACGTTTAACATTAATACCAATTTTCTCGCTATTCTTTCTCGCGGGAAAATAATATTGTTTCAATAAAATAATGGTCGCATATGTTTGATTTAAATTTGTAAGTGAATCTAAAACGATTCTATATTTGTAAATAAATTGGGTGGTGGAATGTTTTAATTGACTCATCTAGGATGCAATTAATATGAAAATATATAGAGATGAAGTAGAGAGGGGTTTGGGTTTTTACAGTGCATACCGAAAGGTTAATGTATGAAGATGAATACTTTCCTATTGACTTTCTGATTGTTTTTTCTTCTATTTTATATGATATATCATCAGATAATTACCACGCACGTTTTCAATTCATCCTTAGAAATTGCCCTTTTTAATTGCGTTATAAGTTATGATATATGAAGGATTTGAGCGTAAAATGGAAAGTAATGATGTTAAAATTTTACGACATTTATTTGGTTTTTTTTTAAGTTGAGGGTGTAAATTAAGAAGAATCTTCCTTTTTGAGAGCTTTTGGGTTTAATTAAATTCAATGACAACAAATAATGTCATTGGTAGGTTATTTTTTTCTGTCATCAGACTTAGATATTATAGTGAACTTTTCTGCAAGCAAAGTAAGGCGAAGTTACATTTAATCACGGGATGAAGGTCAAACACAAAAGCCGAAATCAGATTCCAAAAATCCCAATCCAAAGGCAAACAAACACTTGATAAAATATAAAACAGATTATTGGAAAAGCGGTAAATATGGACAAATGAATCAATAATCTCAACTGTAAGCCGTCTTGTCCTCAGAACGTAGTCCACGTTGGTTGTCATTTCTCTAGAATAGTGTACCAATTAATAGAGCTATGAATATATCACTTACAGGTATAATTGTTGTTACTCAAGAATGAGAAATTCTAAAGTTGAAATCTTTACGCTTGTAGAACTTTGAAATAAAAGTATCCCGACGTCCTACCTCATGAGCAAAATGATGTATGGCAATTCCCGAGGTTTTTTCCATTCGTTCTGTGATGTTTAATACGTCTTTCCTTGACCCGTTTAAAATTTTCTTCACAGGCCTTTTTTCTCACGAAAACCTTATCCGATTTTATTTTGATTTTCAAAACATTTGTTCTTGAATGTCTTTTATTTGTCCGTGAATACTTCATCTCCCTTTGTTTTTGTCCTTCAACGTCCATCGACTTCCAAGTCAAACATTCGAAATGTTTACGAAAACGAAAATATGGAAACATTTTATCGGGGATAATTTCTTAGAAGTAGTAGTGACAAAAGATTTCCAAAAAAACCAAAAATCATAATTTTATCCGTTTTGTGTGCAAATAGCATACTTATCAACAAAAAATGGCGAAATATGGCCACCCCCGAAAACATGGAAACGAAATATTTTGACGTTTTATAGGGAAACGGTAAACTGGGTAAAATAAGTTATTTTTGTTTATTTTGTTTATTTTTGTTTTTTTTTTTTTCGATCGAGAATGGAGTTAAATTATATTTTAGCAATACCAATCATTGAATTCGCCTCCAAGAAAATTTCTTGAAAATATGCGAAAAATGAGGCGAAATATGGTCACTTGCTCTATACGGTATAAAATTCCTTTCCAGACGGTGCAATATTTTCATTGTGAAGCAATGATAAAACTATTGATTGAACCAATCATTGAATGATCGACTGAACCGTTTACTGTCCTTAACTGACCTGAAGTCATCTGTTTTCCCTTTTGAAAAGACAACTTGACAAAATGGATGCGCATTTTCCTTTAGTTTGTTTAGAAACATCACTGAAAGAGCATATCTAGGGAATGAAAGGGCATCCCGCCATTTACACTTGCAATGTCACGGGCAGATCTAGATTTTTTCCACATGGATTTGGAGTTGGGGTTCAGCCGGCAGAGCACGGACTGTATTAAGCATGCCCTCTTTTTATATCCATTTACATATTCATCTGTGTCTCTGGGGCCTCTGCGTTTCGCGGTCGTGTTTGTGTGATGTCATCTTACAATGAGGAGTTTGTTTTACACCACAATTGTACGTTCTTCGAGACCTCTGGGTAATTGGAGAAGTGAGAGGGTTGTGCGCACGTAATCCAGGATAACCACACCATTTGCTACTTGCGTGACAAATGGCCGTCCAAAGTCGGCACCGGTTACCCATTGGTCTCGTCGGTTTATGTGTAGTCTTTTGTGTTTGATGTTTACATGTCTTGTGTCTCTTTTCCGTCTCGTGCTGTACTCGTCTTTTGTGTTTTTGCATCGGGTGTTTTGGTGTTTTACTGTTGATGCTGCATCGGAGTCTTGTTGGAGATCTCCTCCCTTCTTTTTATATCTACACTTATTTCGTGTTGCAGTGTGGAGTTGGTAAAGCAATTCCCCGCGACCCGATGTTTGAAGTGTTTTAATTTCATTGTGTTCTCTAACTTGGCTTTGTTGTAGTGTCTTCTACGTAAGACTCTAATTTACTTTTCTTCCATTATCGCATTATGGCATTTTTAAGGTCGCCTCGTATCAAACTAACCCCCTTGAGATTACCCTCTGTCACTACAGTCACTTTACCATCATCGACATTCAACAGCAAAAAACTTTTTTCCTCACCAAGAGTACTCTTATCACCTCTCAAATTTAGACCCCACAGCCGTATTTTACGCACTACTCCATCTGCAGGCTCTACATTCAACAACAGACACAGAGGGTTCTAAATTATTTCTAAGTGCAAAAGTAAAAAGATGCTCGTTGTGTCACCTCATCAACTGTGACTCCATAATAACATCTAGTGTAAATGGGCAGAAATTCAAAATCGAGGTAGACCAAGACATCGATTGATCGTCTCAAGATCTTATTTACGTAATGACTTGAAATGCCAGGGGATGTGGCGCACAATATGTAGGTGAGACAGGCCAACCTTTAAAATCTCGTTTTAGGAACCATTCTTATAAGATCAGAACCTCACGTCAACAAAAACACAGAAACTTTCTTTATAATCACTTTGTTAAATATAACCATTCTATTTCGGATATCACCATTACCCCAGTTCAGACTCCCAAAACGTAAAAATGAAAGTATCACCAAACTTCAGACTGCGTACCCTCTTGGTTTAAACGATCAAATTTATGGACAAGGAAACATTTCCTCAGCTTCTACCAATATCAACATCTTTTCAATTCGCCCAAACACTAAAAGGAAATACAGGTCGCACGGGAAAAGACGAAACAGACAAAAAAGAAAACGATCCAGAATATACCGCTCTCTCAACGATTTACTTACTATAGCACGCAATGGCGAAAGACATGAGCTGTTACATGCTCTGTCGTCAATCCCAGTTATGCACTTGAAATCTATCTTGGATGAAGCAGAGGTTGCATTCTTAAGAAACACTGACTGATTCAGACTTAATATCATTGTCTCATTTGCACAGTATAAACTTTATCCTATTAGAGCTGTTCGAATAAGCGACGTTAAGCTACCAACGAACTTCGTACTACGTAAAGGTACTTAAAGGAACCAATTAAGGGATGGTCTCAAAAGCACATTATTAAACAACTGTTACATTATTTCTTATTTTAATTCATCAAAAGGATAAATCTTGCAGCATTATAAGCGAACTTGATGTAAACGTTTCTGTACTAGATTAGTTTCTCAACTACTAATATTCTAAGCTTTTGTTTTGGTTTCGTCCTGTTTTTGAAATGGTATTTTTACTGCCTGAAAAGTGGTATTAGAGGGTTTAGTAAGATGTTTCTTGGCCTTTAACCTGTAGGTGTAGACTGAATTTCTGGCAAAAAAATGTCCACTGCCGCTCAACACCTTACATTTAATTTAATTTACAAATGATTTCTGCAATACAAATTCTTATCTGAGCATGCCATCCCATTCATTCTTTAAAGCTTTTTGACAGGTCTTTTTTTTCTGATATACTAAGTTTGTCCAAATATTCTTACAGAAAGGGGGGAAACAATTTTAAATCTCCGTTAAATCCTCTTCCTTCGCCGGATACATTATCTTTCGAAACACGTGTCTAGTACAATATAATTTGTACTTAGAACATATATTTCAATATTCACAATTTCATATATTCCATTATTTGGGATTAGGATCACTGACGAGGGTCAAGTACCCGAAACGTGCATGTCTGGTCCATGCCGCAACTTCATATGTTCTAAAATAATGCTATGGATTTGAAGATATGTGATTTAGCAATACAGTTTTTCATTTTGATTAATGCTTCCATTCATTTAACGGCTAAAATGTTATCTTCGTTTTTTCTGCAGCCATCAAAACGGTCATTCATTGCAAGATAACTTTTTTGTTTAGCAGAGAATGACGTCCCCAGAAATTTCAATCCTGGATCCGCTTTGATGGTTCCTAGAAATTGCCAGACCCCTTTCTCTTTTTGATATCCCCCTAAGTCACATACTTTATTCGCCCTTGATATGTTACACAATATCAGATCGTCTCAAGCGCATGATAGGTTGCATCACCTTCCCCTTAGGTCAGACAAAAAAAAAAGAGAATTTAGAGAAACAAGAGAAAATAATACCCTCATAGGCTTGTGTATATGGTATATTCTATCTTAGTGGATTGCAAGGGGGTGTTTTGAGAGAAACAGGTTACGGCAGAGGAGTCTTTATCCAAGGATTAATGTGAATAGTGTAGAATTATTTTTTCGATGTAACTTTTGATTACTTTTTCTTACGCTATTTACAAGAAAAGATATTTTAAAGACTTTTGGGGGCTACAAATGTTAAAAACTGCACACAATTCAACCATTATGTGTTCAAGTATTTCAGTTTTCAATTAACACTTCTTTCTGAAAAAAAAACAACAACAACAACAACAAAATTTTGACCCGCCTTTGCGTCTTGTACCTTGTCTTCGGATTTAAGAATGAACAGGTCCGTAAAAGAAAATCAAAACAAATTACATTAGCATAAGATTAGGAAGAAATGATGTTGTGCAATAGCGTTACGCCAACCCCCCTCCCTTCACGTCGAAACCACTCTAGCTACCACCTGTCTTATAATAAGTACGGTTGTCCAAATTATTTCGCACAACACTACCACTTATCACACATTTGTAACAAATCAAATGTTTATTGTATTTTGAAATGCCAGCCGTCTTTAGTTAATCAAAACTCTATAAATACGGCTTGATTTATTCTATCAATACTTTGATGTAACCTATGTATTTATTTTCGATAACATATTTAATAATGTGCTTTTGAGACCACCCCTTATTTTGATACCTTACGTACCAATACGTAGTACGAAGTTCGTTGGTAGGTTTACGTCGCTTATTCGAACAGCTCTATTGTGAAAAACACCTCACCTAAAAGACGATTCATAAAAATCCCGTTTATTAACAAAGGTTTTGATCTTCTAAACATCTCTAATATTTTTCGGGATCATCGCGTACAAAGTACCATTCCTCAATATTTTGAAAATTTAGAGCCACCTCTTATTTGTTATAAGTACAAGAAACCTATTCGAAACTTTGTTTTTAACTATAATAAAGTTACAACGGATCCTGACATACTTGAATCGTGTCCTGCTTCTTGAGAATGTGCAACTTCTAAATATATCTACAAACCAGCTGGCCATGTTGTTACAGGTGACTTTTCAATTATCCAAGACAGACAGCTCCATGGTCTTCTTAAAAAAGGACCTAAGTATAGAATCCCATCCAAGATAGATTTTGTCAAATGCCATGAAGTGCTTACGGAAGCCTTAGATAATTATACGAAAAGATGGTGTAAATCAGAAGGAGTCGAGCCGCATGCTCTGAATGACTGGAAAAACCTTATTTTAGATATAACGGATATTCGAATAGATAACTTCCATAAAAACCCTCATCTTTTTCAAAATCCACGTTCCAAATCAGAAAGATATTTCAAATCCAAACTAAGTAAATTACATGAAAAATATGTCTTTGCACCAGCTGATAAAGCAGCCAACAACACCATTATCATTTGAAAACGTTACTACATATCAACTTTGATTTCGGAACTTTCGTCTACTAATACATATATCAAAAGCAATGAAAATGCATCTAACATTTTAGGCAAGCATAACAGTGAACTGTCTTCATTCAATATCTCTATTTCTAAATTGGATCTCCCAACACTATATTGCATACCGAAACTGCACAAGTCTCCTTACAAATTTCGATTTATTGCTAATTCTAGTAACTGCTCCACTACAATTTTGTCTAGAAATCTGACGTCAGCACTTACTGCTATTAAAGAACACATAACTAGATATTGTGAAACGGTTCTAAACAGGAACGATGTAAATTTATTTTGGTCTATTAAGAATTCAGGGGATGTGATTGAAAAAATAAAATCTGGAAATTTCCAAGCCAATACGATTTCTTCATACGACTTCTCTAATATGTACACCACACTTCCTCATGACAAAATTAATGATCGATTATCTAATCTCATTAAATGGTGTTTTGATCGAGAGCGAAAAACTTATATTTGTACATCTGAATCGAAGGGTTTCTTTTCCTCGACAGACTACAAATCATACAAATCATGGACATGTAGTGACCTGTGTAATGCCTTGTCCGTCCTCTTGGACAATATTTATGTTAGATTTGGTGAGGATCTATACAAGCAGGTTGTAGGAATTCCTATGGGTACTAACTGTGCGCCTCTTGTTGCAGATTTATTTTTATACACTTATGAAAAAGAATTTATCCAAAATCTTCAAAAGCAAAGAAAATTTGATGAGCTGAAATGTTTCAATAATACTTCTAGGTATCTGGATGATATTCTAACCATTGACAATCCTGCTTTTGAATTATATAAGAATGAAATTTATCCACAAGAATTAACCCTTAACAAGGCAAACCTTTCAAATACAGAAACACCCTTTTTGGACCTAAATATCAAAATTGTAAACGGAAAGATTCATACAAGTGTATATGACAAAAGGGATGATTTTGGATTCAACATAGTAAATTTCCCCTGGCTTGACGGTGATGTTCCAAGATTACCGTCATACGGCATTTACATATCAAAGCTCATCCGGTACGCTAGAGCATGTACTGATATTTTGGATTTTCACAGTAGAAATTTACAAATTACCAAAAAACTTTTAGGTCAAGGTTTCCGCTTTCATAAACTAGTTAAGACTTTCTGGAAATTTTACAAAAATTACAGTCAACTTCTTTTAAAATTCGGATCTATACATGCAACAGAGTACATTACTATGGGTATTACACAACCTGTCTTTTATGGTGATATGATAAACAAAATAAAAAGGATCGAAGGTAGGCAGCATAACCATCGAAAATGCGTCAAAATCATCAAACGCCTTTTATACCGTGGATATGATCCTAATATCACCAGACGGACACTAGGCTTGGTACTTGACCAATCTACAGTCTTGTACAGGCGCATCCTTGAGACTTGCACTCTGACTGACTGTGACGACGGGACTCCATGACGGGCCCTGTCCAAACCTCTTGAGAGAAGACAGGGCCCCGACCACCTGTCCTCTCTGAATGTCAGTCGGACTCCTCGGGTGATTACATACATGAGCTCGCTACAGCCGGCAGAGCACGGACTGTATTAAGCATGCCCTCTTTTTATATCCATTTACATATTCATCTGTGTCTCTGGGGCCTCTGCGTTTCGCGGTCGTGTTTGTGTGATGTCATCTTACCCTTCGACATTATTACAATGAGGAGGTTGTTTTACACCACAATTGTACGTTCTTCGAGACCTCTGGGTAATTGGAGAAGTGAGAGGGTTGTGCGCACGTAATCCAGGATAACCACACCATTTGCTACTTGCGTGACAAATGGCCGTCCAAAGTCGGCACCGGTTACCCATTGGTCTCGTCGGTTTATGTGTAGTCTTTTGTGTTTGATGTTTACATGTCGTGTGTCTCTTTTCCGTCTCGTGCTGTACTCGTCTTTTGTGTTTTTGCATCGGGTGTTTTGGTGTTTTACTGTTGATGCTGCAGCGGAGTCTTGTTGGAGATCTCCTCCCTTCTTTTTCTAACATTGTGAAAAAAAAACTATTTTGAAAACAGGAAAATCATGAGTTTTGTCAATGAAGGTGTTAATGATTCCTAGAGAGAAGAGGGGTCCTGAACCCTCTACCAACCTCTGGATCCGCACTTTAATGTTCTTATGTACATAGGATGATCATACAAATGAGTAAAACAAAACCTAAGATTTTGAAGTGACCAATATCCTTGCATGGTCACAAATATACTAGTATAATAATAATTACGGAAAATTCCCGCAGTTTTGAATCCCCGAAACGTACTAGGAATGACGACTTATGATTACTCTATTATCGATGATCATTGTTTGATGGCTTTACAATTGCTGTTAAACAAGTGGGTTATACAACTGCTCCTCGGGCTACGCCCTCGGAGACAGTAGTGTAACCCTTACTTTTTTGTTATCCTCTTCTACGAAAAAAAAAATCTAAGTTAAATGAGTTAAAGAAGATCCTGACGATAATCTCAACAGCACTCACAATAGAGCACCTAATTGAGCATCGACAGACCCTTAAGAAAAGAAAATAAAAAAAAAGATTCCACGTTTTTTAAAGGGCGATCCTTGTACTCTAGGAATGGTTTTAATAGAGTTTAAGGGTCATAACCTTTTCTAAGTTAAAGAATCGATCAGTTCAACTAATTATATTACCTCAGCTGTCAATACATATTTATCTGTGTTGTCAAAAGGTAAGATGCTAGATTTCAGAACAAATTCCTTCACTTTGATGTTTATCAAACTTATTTCGGTTGATCTTTTCTTCGACGCATTCTAAAATTTCTGTTATCCAAATTTCTTGACATTTCTAAAACGTGGATCCTGCAGCATTATATTCCACTCATCCTGCTACCTCTTTCGGTACGTTTTTGGACATAGTAACTTTCACATTTTTGGGCATATTAAATAGTTTAGATTTGAGGATCACTGACGAATGTAAAGTACCCGAAACGTGCATGTCTGGTCCATGTTGCCAATTTATCTGTTCTTAACTGATGTTATTCAATTTGAAGACGTTTAAAATTTATACCACTTGTTAAGTGTCACTGCTGGTTGACCAGGAGTCCCCGAGGGTACATGTAGCCAAGTTCGATCAATTTCGGTTGTTCTTTTCTTCGACGCATTCTAAAATTTCTGTTATCCAAATTTTTTGAAATTTCTAAATTGTGAGTCCTGCAGCATCATATCCCACTCATCCTGCTACGTCTTTCGGTACGTTTTTAGACATAGTACCTTTCACATTTTTGGGCATATTAAATTGTTTAGATTTGAGGATCACTGACGAGGGTTAAGTACCCGAAACGTGCATGTCTGGTCCATGTTGCCAATTTATCTGTTCTTAAATGATGCTATTCAATTTGAAGACGTTTAAAATTAGATGGTTTTGAAGACGATTGTGATTTCAAAATAATTCACTGGGTTTACAAGACATCCAAACACTAAAGACAGCATATTGCATATGAACCGAGACAAATGGGCAACTGGTGCCGACATAGGACGGTCATGCATCTACCATGTTTGTAGCAAATGATGTGGTTATCCGGAACAAAGGTTATTTTTTTAGACAACTATGCGTATTTGGGATAAGTGGGAGGGTAAAAAGACATTATCCTGATCACTACATCACTGGCTTAAATGTAAATTTTCATTCAGGAAAATGTATCTCTCATTGTATTTTAATTTGTTATCCATCACATGTCAACAGTGTGTCTTATTTGATTCTTCGTTCTTTTAGTGCTTATGTTTTCGACCATCTGCTTGTGTATATGTGTCTGTCTTGCTTTGCAAGAAAGATGAGGAACTCCAACAACACTCGGTTTCAACACCCACAGCAAAATAGCAAACACTTCAGGTAAACATACAGAGCAGACGCGCACAGAAAAGACACAAAATGGACAAGGAACAGCAAATCACACCATAGAAACATCAATCACAAAAGACTACTCATAAATCGACAAAATCAATGGGCAATCAGTCCCGACCTAGAACGGCCATCTGCCACGTCAGTAGCAGGTGGTGTTGTTATCCGGAATACGAGCGCACAATCCTCCCACTATTCTGATTACCAAGAAGTCTCGAAGAACCTAAAATTGTGGTGTAAAAAATCCTCCTAAATGTAAGATGACCGTTCAAACAGACTGTATATCGCAGGACCCAAGGCAAAACACAGATGGATATGTAAATTGATATTAAAGTGACAAATATGGATAATGACCATATCCCTGTATACAGCACAAAATCGATAATTCAGAAAATCAGAAACCGAAGGCATACAAAATCAGGATAAAACAGGAACCAAAGCAAACAAACAAAAACCTCCACCACATGAAAAGAAGCGAACTCCCGATATGGGAGTGAGACCAGGTGCCCAGGAAGAGTAAGCATCTCCTGCTTGCATGCAACACCCGCCGCTTCAATTCGGTAGAACTGTCACATCCGGTCACTTCCATTTCGGAAGACATAGAGTACAATCTTTGGTTGGATGGTTCAAATGGTCGATGACAGAATATCATCCACCATTCTAGAGAGTGGGACATCATAGTGTATGACGAGTTCCCCATATCGACCGTAGAACTTCCTCAGTGACAATGTTAGTCGGTCACAAACATATCCCTGACTGAGAAGCTTATCTGAAAGACGCTTAGCTCTCAAAACAAAATCCGTATATTTGGTACTTGCTTTGGCATAGCGTATCAACTGAGATATGAGCACGCCATAAGCAGGCGATGAAGGGATGTTGCTACTCAGAAAAGGAAAGTTTGCAATGCTGAAATTGAAGTCGTCACGTTTGTCATAGAGTGAAGTGTTCATGTGACCATCAGTGTCGTTGGACAACATTATGTCCAAATAGGATGCTGAATTATGTGTCTCTGTAGTTGCTTTGACTTCAAGCTCTAAAGGATAGATACTGCTCAGGTAATCCGCGAATTTTGGATTATTGATGGACAACAGATCGTCTATGTATCTGTAGGTGAAGTTGAAGTCAGAAGCTAAGTATCTTTTCCCTTCAGAGACCAAAGATTGAATGAATTCAGCTTCGTACGAGTAAAGGAAAATGTCTGCAAGGAGTGGGGCACAACTGGTCCCTATTGGAATTCCCACAATTTGCTGGAAGACCTATCCTCCAAAGACCACAAAAATGTTGTCGATCAAAAAGTTTAACATCTGAATAACATCTGTTTCAGTGTACTTATTGTCAGAATCGGACTTTTCTTTTACAAAGTAGGTTTTGTCATAGTTCACAACAATAAATTTGTATTTGCGATTACCGTTCTTACTTGTAAACGCATTACTTATAATTTTTGCGAGTCTTTCTTTCAATTTAGAATGTGGAATTTTAGTGTAAAGTGTCGAAAAATCAAAGGCTTTGATCGAATGAACTTTACTAAGCACTTCGCCATTTGCATTTGCGCCCCTCAACCTGGTAATTATCCGTATGTTGCGTATCGTAGCACGAACATTGCCTGCTAAACAAGGCACCATGCACTTTTTTTAGAAGAAATATGGATTTGAAGCATTTTGCAGAATGGTGTGCGAAGGCGTTGACCTAATTATAAAGTGATCAATTTTTAACAAAATACGGGTAGCGGAAGTTGATCATACTTGAGATAGTAGTCTTAAAATGTAAGAATGAATGTGAATCATCGTCTTTGACCTTTTTGTGCATTTCAATTTCGCATCTTCCTGAGTTTTCAGCGGAAAACTACCTACATATATTATTGCTACTTTTTGTTCTGACTCCTGTGCAATTGAATTGACCTATACGCAAATGTAGAATTGTATCGTGCACCACAGCATGAACATTTGAGTAATATCTATTTTAGTGTACTTATTTTCAGAATCGGACTCTTCTTTTACAAAGAAGTTTTTGTCATAATTCACAACAATACATTTTAGAATGTGGAATTGTAGTGTAAAGTGTCGAAAAATCAAAGGCTTTGATCGAATGTACTTTATTGAAATGAGTGGATTTCAGATGTTCCAAAAGTTCCTTCGAATTCTTTAAAATCAACGTCTGGTTGATACCACTGCGAGAATATTCTGTCGAACAATATTTTTGAAGCCCAGATTTGATTTCAGATAAAACTTTGGTGAGTAGATCGATACAGAGTTGGTAGAACATTTTTAGGAACCAGCGATGAAACGTTGTTTGTACGGATTCTTATGCATTTTAGGTATGCAGTATAAGTATGGATAAAGACAGGGTGACGAAATACAGTCCGTGCTCTGCAGGCTGTAGCGAGCTCATGCATGTTATTACCCGAGAATTTCAATGGTAATTCTGTTTACCTTTGATCCTTCTTACTTTGTTAATGTCACCATCAAAGGTTGGTTGTGAAATACTCAAAGTAATATACTCTGTCGCTTGTATGGATCCGAATTTAAAAAAAAAGCTAAAAATATTTTTCTAAAATTTCGAGAAAATCTTTACTTGTTCGTAAAAGCGGAAACTTTGACCTAAAAGTTTAATGGTAATTTGTTCTACTGTGGAAATCCAAAACATTAGTACAAAAAAATTTACCTGCTCTAGCGTACCGGTTGAGCTGTGAAATGTCAAAGAAAGGAGGGGTCTCCAACAACACTGGGTTGTAGCATCCATAGCAAAACCCGAAAACACGTGCACACAACCCTCCCACTTTTCCGATTACCTAGAGGTCTCGAAGAACGTACAATTGCGGTGTAAAAGAACATCCTCAATGTCAGATGACCACACACAAACAAGACCGCAAAACACAGGGGCCCAAAAAAAAAAACACTGATGGATATGTAAATGGATATCAAATGAGGGCGTACGTATACAATCCGTGTTCTGCCGCCGCGAGCTCATGTATGTTATCACCCGAGGAGTTCGACTGACATTCAGAGAGGACAGGTGTTCGGGGTCCTTTCTTTTCTAAAGAGATTTGGAGAGGGCCCGTCATGGAGTCTCGTCGTCACAGTCAGTCAGAGTGCAAGTTTAAGAATGCGCTGGTACAAGACAGTCACTGTAGATTGGTCAAATACCAAGCCTAGTGTCCGTCTGGTGACATTAGGTGCAGACACGCAAATGGGAAAGGAAAAACCCAATCACAACATCATCATACACAAATGACTAGCATAGACCAACGAGAAACATGTGCAATCGTGCATCGGTGCCATCTTAGGTCAGCCATCTGTCACGTCAATAGCAGACGGTGTAGTTATCCGCATTACGTGCGCACAACCCTCCCACTGTTTCGATTACACAAACATCTCAAAGAGCAAACAATCTTGATGTAAAATAACCTACTCAATGTAAGATGGCCATACAAACAGAATATGATGCAAGGATCCAAGAAACACACAGATTGATATGTAAATGGATATAAAAAAAACATAGGCGTACGAAAAACAGTCCTTGCTCTGCAGGCTGTAGCAAGCTCAAACATGTTATTACCCCAGTAGTCTGACTGATATTCAGAGAGGATGAGAAGGTGAGATCGATTTATCTCACCCTAGGAAAATTTGAGAAGTTCTAAGTCTCAAAGTAGGAGAACATAGAACTCCATAGGAATGTAGTCTCAACGCCGTGTGAACTCCGTAGAAACTTCTTACGCGAAGTGAGAACGCCGTGACATCGCTATCCAGGGAAAATATTGAAAACTTATTCATTTTTCTTGCGATTCCCCTGCGTTCTGGGATATCTATAAGTCCGTGTTAGCGCGGTAAGAGCGCGGCCCTAGTTCGACAGGGGATTTAGCTACATCGTTTTAAACGTACCAGGTCTTAAGTCCGAGAAAAGATTCAAGAAGATAGAAAATATTCTTCTATCTAACTATTTTCAACTCAGTATTCATTGTTCAAGAGTTTTGGACACGTACTGCAATGAAGAGTACCAGAGAAAAAGTACCATTTGTAGTTCATGAGTCAGTGATCCAAGGGGAATATGAAATAATAAAATACAAATAATAGAAATCTCTATCGGCTCTCCACTCGAACAAGTTCGAAATAAAGTAAATTGCCTTTTCACAGGCTTTTTCTTTCTGTCGAGAACTTATAAAAAATAACTTGATAAAACAGGCTCTAGAAATAGAGAGAGAGAGAGAAAAAAAGAACGAACGATAGATCAAGAATTGAAATACGATTCTTATATAAATTACGAGTGTTTCAAGCAGGTATCCCTTAATGCTGTTTTTTTTTTCTATTTTGAAGTTTATTGTAAGGCTTAAATAATGAACAACTTGGTAATTGTATTTCAGGATAAAAAGATGAAGAAACTCCTTGTCTTAATCCTAGTAATCGCCCTTTCGATGCCAGATGTTGATGGTCGTAGGAGAAGAAGAAGTTTCTTGGGAGGACTCGGACTTGGGTTTGGACTCGGTGCCCTTGGAGGACTTGGTGGATTTGGCGGATTTGGCCTAGGTTATGGGGGCCTTGGTTATGGGGGCCTCGGTTATGGCGGATTGTTCTCTCCGTTCGGTGGCGGATTTTATGGAGGCTTTTCGCCTTTCGGCGGATATGGTGCATTTTCTCCATTTGGTTTTGGATTCTACGGGTGAAAATCCTGATTCTTTTCAGGTATATTCAAATATTATTCATTATATTATGGTGCATAATGAATTTGTTTGAAAATGTCTTCGGAAGGTAGAGAGTTGGAACACTTCAAATTAAATTAGAATGCTAAAAATCAAAGTAACAATCTTTCGAACCATAAGTTAACCCATCTTAAATGTTAAGAGCACTCGAAAATAGTAATGTCAAAAGCGATGAGAATAAAAGAAAAAAATGGATCTGAAGGAATGGAAGCACATTACCATGACACCAAAATGAGAAGACACCAGCAGAACAAGGGAAAGGATCTTCAACATAATTGAATTGTAATAAGTTCCTGGCGATGTTTTTATAATCTTCGTCCCTCTCGCAAATCTACTTTATAGGTCAACCCACAGCAAAACACCCGAGCTGTCGTTACGCAGTTATGGGACTTAGAATTTTAAAATACTGTAAAAATATACTGAAATAGTTAAGAATTCCTTAAAAAAATCTTTTTTGGCGAAATGTTTTGAAAATTTGTATACTTTAAGAGGGAAGGACGTTCTTTGACATGTGTAACGGGTTTTTATATTTTTGTTGCATAATCGAGAAATTATGTGTAATGGGAGGGGGATATATTGTGATCAGACTTTGAGGAGGAAGCCGCCTTTCGATTTTCAGGTTCATCAGATTTGTCCTTATGGAATTTTGGGACATAGATATTTTGGTGTTATGAAAAAATCCCAACGGGCTTATCTTGCTGCGTGAGCGTAGGCTTTATTACTACTTATAAGTATTAAGAACTATACTGACTAAAAATCAAAACCTCTTTGATTTCTAGCCCACCATGACGGAGATATTGAGAGTATTCTCTTTCCTGTTCGTGCCTGCGTCCGCAAGTTAACATCGACGAAATACCAATCAGTTTTCAGTTTCGTCATGAGAATATTAATAGGAACAGCTACAAACTCCGGAATAAACAATATTCCGAAGTGAAACAAGGTGCCCGGGAAGAGTTTCCTTTTTGTTTGCAACACCCATCGCAAAGGTTCCATAAAACTTTTAAAATTCGGTGATTATCTCGATGTACTCGTACATATTGATGTACATATCACGTCTTGTTGAGATTGATGCCATTCAATCGCAGTCCAGAATGCCACTTATCAAAGGAATTCATGGTTGCTCAGTATTGACAACGATCTGATGCTATACTAACCAAACTTGAACACGTGATTCATCTTCGAATGCTTAAGTGGACGCAAGTATGGAATACCTACATTTTTGGCGCTGGTAGGTTTTGGGCCCTTATTGCCACTTGGTTAAGACGTTAAGGGCATCTCAAATGATGTTACAGTTACCAAACTTGCGAGCGGAATTCATCTCAGGATGACGAGATGGATCCAAGCATCAGAAAAAGCATCTGACTTACTTTTCCGTAATTTTGCTTTTTAAAGACAATATTTAGCAGAGGATAAGTGCTACATGTATCAAACTTGCATATTGGACATAATCTTTTACCAACATTTAAAAAAGTGACCTTTACATACATATTCCGATTGAATGATTTCTTTTAAGAGGCAGTGTTGAACTAAGTATAAACGCTACATGTACCAATATTGCATATTTGATGTATCTTTGATCAAACTTTCAGAAAATTACCTTGACCTACTTTTTTCTGTATGAGCTATTTTCTGGTAAAAGCCAATGATTACAAAAGATAAGTGCAATATCTACCAAAGTACATATCGGAATGATTGAATGTATATTGTAATTGAAGACGTGTAATATTTGACCAAACTTTCACAAGACTTGACCTACTTGAATCTAAATGTGCGAAAGAAATCAATAACGAAAAATGTATATTTTGTAAAACAAACACGATTACCATGTTATACTTAATTGCTTTCTTCGAAAAAAGTTATATTGAATTTGACTGCAATAACAACATGCTGAGAGCTTTGTTAACAGTGATAACCACATTTTTTCACGGGTAAGCGACACGACACGTATGAAAAGGAATTTATCCAAAATTTTCAAAAGCAAACAAAAAATGATGATAAAATGTTTCATTGGTACTTCTAGGTACCTGGATGATATTCTTACTATCGGCAATCCTGTGTTTGAGAAGTATAAAAATGTTATTTATCCACAAGAATTGATTCTAAACAAGGCAAATGCTACAAACACAGAAGCGCCATTTTTGGACCTAAATATCAAAGTTGTTAATGGAGAGATTCATACAAGTATGTATGACGAAAGATATCAGTTTGGATTCAACACAGTAAATTTTCCCTGGCTTGACGGTGATGTTCCTAGGTAACCGTCATACAGTATCTACATTTCACAGCTCCTCTGGTATGCAAGAGCATGTACTTATGTTTTGGATTTTCAAAGTAGAAGTTTACAAATTACGAAGAAACTTTAAGGTCAAGGCTTTCGCTTTCACAAACTAGTAGACTTTCTGAAAATTTTCAAAAATTATTGTCAACTTCTTTTGAAATTCAGACCCAATTAAGCAAAAGAGTATATTACTTTCGGTATTTCACAACCTACATATTATGGTGACATAATCAGCAAAATAAAGAGGATCAAAGGCAGACAGAATTACCATCGAAAATGTGTTAGAATCATCGAAAGCCTTTTATACCGTGGGTGGATATTATCATTCTGTCACCAGACGAACACTCGGCTTGGTATTTGACCAATCTTCTGCCTTGTACCTCGCATTCTTAGGAATTGCACTCTGACTGACTGTGACGACAAGACTCCATGATGGGCCCTGTCCAAGCCTCTTTAGAGAAGACAGGGCCCCGACCACTTGTCCTCTCAGAATCTCATTTGGACTCCTTGGGTGATTACATGCATGAGCTCGATACAACCGGCAGAGCACGAACTGGTATTTCGTAAGCCTTCTGTTTTTATGTCCATTTACATATTCATCTGTGTGCATCTTTGGCCCCTGTGTCATGCTTTCTGTTTGTATGTTCATCTTACATTGAGGAGGTTATTTTACGCCACAATCGTACGTTCTTCGAAACCTCTAGGTAATCGGAAAAGTGGGAGGATTGTGCGCACGTAATCCAGGATATTCACACCGTCTGCAACTTGCGTGGCAGATGACCGTCGTAAGTCGGCACCGGTTGCCCATTGGTTTTGTTGATTTATGTATGGTGTTGTGGTGTTTCATGTTTCTATGTTGTAAGTTGTTCTCGCTGGTTTGTTCGTGGTCTTTTGCGTTTCATGTTTCTATGGTGTGAATTGGTGTCCCTTGCCCCCTTTACGTCTCTTTCTGTGGTTGTCTGATCTGTGTTTTTTTCATTAGGTGTTTTGGGGTTTTGCTATGGGTGCTTCAACCGAGTGTTGGTGGATACCCCCTCTTCTTTTTTAATTATTGTCAGTAAAGCGTCGTAATTATGGATAATTTCCTCGTATCATTGAGTTTTGTTTTTGGTTTTGTGTATTCTTATCATTTCGATATTCGTATTTTGACATTTTCAAAGAAAATACACATAGCTTTATGTCGTAAACATATCACATTTTCGTAGAAGTAAAAATGCCAATTCTTATCTAAGCTTTACCAGTTCCTTTATTTTCAGATATGTATTTAAAGACAGCAGCTTCCAGTCAGTGATCAAAACACATTTGTGATGATTTTTGTTCCTGTTTATTATGCTTTGTTCTGTATGATCAATAAATTTGACCTGTATGTACATTTCTGTGTCATTTTTATATACATTGTACCTTAAAGAAACGGGTAGAAAATCAACAGAAGAGAACTTATGATATACTTAGGAATTGCTCTCATCTTTCGAACGCTACATTATATTAGAAGTCAAGATAACTTTAAAGTTTGGCAATGTCTGCTTAAATTATTCAATATATGACATGATATATGGGATGGATTCATCTTCAAATGTACCAAAAAAGTATACTTCCTTCAGACAACTGGGATTCTAATGGGAACCAATTGCGTTCAACTTCTAGCTGATATTCTTCTTAGCGCACATAGAGCTGATTTTGTCCTAGTCCTTGATCACACATAGCACTCAAATTCAGTTCTACATCCAAATTTATCGATGATGTTCTCTCAATAAATTACTCAAATGTGTAGGACCACGGAGACCAAGTTAACTAAACAATTTTTCTTAAGATTAAACTGATTGAGAAATTCTTGTAATATCTCATTATAACTAAAGATTGTATTGCCTTTTAAAGAAATGAGGAATTGATTTAACGAATCTCTACAGGACGTTTGACGCCACCAAGTGAAGTCATTATGACATTCGTTAGATTGCTAGAAATTTGATGTTAGATGTTAACCTCTTTTAATTTCGATGATATTTTTGGATAAATAACATGTTTCAGAAATAGAAAAATAATAAACTATGATTTCAAATTGATTAAGGGCCAAGAAAGCTTTTTTCATGTGACAGAGCTGGAAATAATTAAATGTTAAACGTCTTCAAATTCATTAGCATCATTTAAAAGCAGATTAATTTACAGCATGGACCAGACATGCACATTTCGGGTATTTAATCCTTGTCAATGACCCTAAATCCAAACAATGAAATATGGCCAAAATATGTGGAAATTCTATCCAAAATATACCGAAAGACGTAGCAAGATGACTGAGATATGATGCTACAGGACCCAGGATTCAGAAATTTGAGAAAATTTTGTGAACAGAAATTTTCGAATGCGTTTAAATAAACGACAAACAGAAATTGATCGAACTTGGCTACATGTGCCCTCGGGGACTCCTGGTCCATCAGCAGTGACACTGACCAAGTGGTACAAATGTTAAATGTCTTCAAATTCATTAGCATCATTTAAAAGCAGATCAATTAAGAGGATGGACCAGACATTCACGTTTCGGATATTTAACCCTCGGCAGTAATCCTCAATCGAAACAATGAAATATTGCCAAACTATGTGGAAATTATGTCCAAAATATACCGAAAGACGTAGCAAGATGACTGAGATATGATGCTACAGGTCCCAGGTTTCAGAAATTTGAGAGATTTTTGTGAACATAAATTTCCGAATCTGTTTGAATAAAGGACCAACAGAAATTGATCGAACTTGGCTACATGTGTCCTCTGGGACTCCAGGTCCACCAGCAGTGACATATATTACATCTTAAACATCCAGTCATGGGGAACATGTTTATTTGCTGCGCACTGCAAAAGGAAATAAGTGTTTTTAATAATAATACGGAACCAAAGCCAATTTTAATGCACAAGACACGTGTTTTGAATAGTAAATACTCATCAGTGGTACTTATTAGAAATTCACTCGTGATGTATTCCTTATTTGGATTCCATCTGATTTAGACACGAGCATCGCTGAGGATACATTATATGTTTAAATGCCAATATGATACAATAACCATATGACCATATGACCAAAATAGCATTGGAAGGATAGTGCCAAGATTGAATTTGAAGACGTTTATTTTTTGTTCTACTTGGTGAGTGTCACTGCAGTTGAACCATGAGTCCCCAAGGGCACATGTAGGCAAGTTCGATCAACTTCGGTTGATCGTTTCTTCGTCGCATTCGAAAATTTCTGTTTTCACAATTTCTTGAAATTTTCAAATTGTGGGTCCTGAAGCATTATGTCCCATCCATCCCGCTACGTCTTTCTGTAGTGTTTGGACATAATAATTTTCAGACGCTTTGGCCATATAACAATGTTAAGATTAAGGATCTCTGACGAGGGTTAAGTACCTGAAATGTGCATCTCTGATCCATGCTGCAAATTGATCTGTTTTAAATGATGCTATTGAATTTGAATACGTTTAACATTTGTACCACTTGGTGAGTGCCACTGCTAGTTGACCAGGAGTCCCCGGGGGCATATGTAGCCAAGTTCGATCAACTTTGGTTGATTGTTTCTTCAACACATAAAAAAAATCTGTTTTCAAAATTTCTTGAAGTTTCTAAAAAGTGAGTTCTGAAACATCATATCCCAACCATTCTGCTACGTATTTCGGTACATTTTTGACATAATAACTTTCCTTTTCTGAGTAGCGACATCCCTTTATCGCTTGCTTATGGCGTGTTCATATCTCAGTTGATACGCTATGCCAGAGCAAATGAGTTAAAGAAGATCCTGACGACAATCTCAACAGCACTCACAATAGTGCACCAAACTGAGCATCGACGGACCCATAGCAAGCTAGAGGTTGGACCAGGTGCCCGGGAGGAGTAAGCATCCCCTGTTGGCTAGTCGCACCCGCCGTCGATGTTCATGCATGAAAAAGAAAACAATATATACATAGAATACATGCACTGTCTGGGGCTTCGTCTATATAGAAAGTGCTATGGTGACCAAGTCATAGTCGATTTGACAGCCTTATATAACATGTGGCCGACCTAGAAATGTCCTTTCCTATGAACTTTTTTTGATGATTCTTATCATTGGGATAGTAATGAACGATTCTAGCTTGGTTGCCACTCTGGCAACCTTGGGCAACTCTTTTTATCGCCGGAAATTCAAAATGGCCGCCAAATGCCTCCCACCAATAGATGAAATTAAATTCTTTCTTTAAATATTAAGTGTGGCACATCAAATCATGGGTTTTGAGGGTCAACAAACCCATTTCCGGTGTCATTTTTACAATTTGAGTTCATTCAGGACTACAAATTCAAGATGGCCGCCAAATATCAATCTCATTATGGTACAATGTGAATATTTCAATAAAACGTTTGTGTAACACATCTTATTTGTAGTTGCATTTGTCCTAGAATGCATTTATTTTGCTGTTTTGGTTGTTTTCAGCTGACAAATGTTTCTGGGACAACTCTGCTTATCGGGGGAAATTCAAAATGGCCACCAAATGCCTTCCACCAATAGGTGAAATTTAATTCTTTCTTTAAATATTAAGTGTGGCACATTTCCAATGTGTTCTTGACATTTTGGGCTTATTCTAGGCTAGAAATTCAAGATGGCCGCCAAATTTCAGCCTCATTATGGTACAATGTGTAGATTTCAATAAAAAAAAAGTCATGTTACACATCTTCTTTGTAGCTACAAAGATCCTTGAATACATTTATTTTGCTGTTTTGGTTGTTTCCAGTTCACACATATTTGTAGGACAACTTTTTTCATCGGGGGAAATTCAAAATAGCCGCCAAATAGTCCACTATCACTTATTAAAATGTAAAAAGAAATAGCACAAGCTCTTATTTCATAAGACTTACTATGTAATGAAAAATGAATAAGAGTGACATATAAGATTGGATGGTTTCAGCTTTAACAGACTAGGATTCGTCAAAATGTAATGCAAAGATAAACATGTCATTTGTTTGATTAGAATGGTATTCGAAAGACAAAAATAAAGTTTCCCTATTGATCATGTTGATATAAGACCAGTTTGTTTGACACAGGGGATTCTAGAGTAAGCAAGTAAACTCGAGGTAACTTGACCATCTTGGCTCTTTGACCATCATGGCAATTTCTTTGCTTGCATGGCTTGTATAGCTTTTTTTTCCAATCGGCAAGAATTATGCAAAAGAAAGTGTTTGATGTTTTTTTACAACAGTCCCTCGGTGTAATTTATGTTTAGTTGAGCTATCTACTATATTTATGTATAACATTAATGATGACATGTACCATTTTGCAATGAAATTCTGAACCTTGCATCTATATCCTAGCTATTTATACTTAAAATGGAACTTTGTAAGAATATAATGTCTTCCAATTTGGCAAAACAGCGTTAATTATATTTGCTTCTTTGAATCATTTTGGCTGGAAGTACCACTAATGAGCATTCGTTGTCCGAATCATGCATGTCTGGTGCATAGAATGTATTCTTCTATTTAAAGAAGGCTGCCCAATAGTAACAGGGTTAGCACTCTCCTTTTTCTTCATAAGGACGGTTAAGTTTGTAAATGAACAGGCCTTTCAAAATTTCATCTGCTATCATTACATCTTAGGATGATTTTAACTTCTGGTCGGGGATTTCGTCAGTTTTTCTATACAGTGATTCAAAATTAAATCTGAGGAATCTTCAACTGTGGTAAGATGAAATGGTACTACGTATGTTTTGGCACGTAAAACTCAAGTGGGTGAAATCTATCTTGAAAGCAATTGTCTTGGATATCAGTGTTCCGTACAGTTTGAAGGTTGTTTCTATATCATATATCTTAAACAGGTTTTCATTCTAAATGTTTTCTTACAACAAAGAGTATTTGGTTGGATAGTAAGACGTAGTCAGTGTGACAAGCTTGAAATGAATCTTAGAACAGAACAGGAGCATAAGTCAAAAGAACAGTGACAGGGAAAACGATCTATGTCAAGAATACAGGTCACGCAGAAATCCTGGAAGAACTTTGCTCCTTTGAATTCCTTTTGCAGACTTTCAAATAGGACAATCAATTAAGTATTTGACATGATATTTTGACAATCTATAGCCCTATGATGTAGATTCTTGCTTCAGGTCGACTTTTATCCCCCTTTCTTAAAATATACAATATATGCAATTTATTTTTATCTTTATGATAAAAAAAATTCTTCTCTTTTACGGTTTGAGAATGTGCAATCTATGTAAAAAGTGCATGTGTAAGCTCATATCGACAAAAGGAAATTACACGTGGATTATACCACCTTTGGGATAACAAATAATAATTCATGAGCATAATTTTAGAGCAGATAAATTTACAGCATGGACCAGACATGCACGTTTCGGGTAATAAACACTCGACATTTAATGAGATGTACCAGAGTTATTCGTAACGAAATGGGAATACTGAAGTGAGGAGTCATTTTATGTTTAGCCTTTAATGAACTAATAAGCAAAATGACACCAGATATGGATTTCTTGGCCCTTAAAAGCCCTGATTAGATGTGCTATACTTAATATATCAAGTAATTATTACATTTTACACAGTAGTAGAAGACTATTTGGTGGCCATTTTGAATTTCCCATGATAAGCAGAGTTGTCCCAGAAGCATGTGTTAACTAAAAACAACCAAAACAGCAAAATATATGCATTCTAGGACCATTGCACATACAAATAAGATGTGTTACACGAACGTTTTATTGAAATATTCACATTGTACCATAATGAGATTGATATTTGGCGGCCATCTTGAATTTGTAGTCCTGAATGAACTCAAATTGTAAAAATGACATCGGAAATTGGTTTGTTGATCCTCAAAACCCCTGATTTGATGTGCCACACTTGCTATTTAAAGAAAGAATTTCATTTCATCTATTGGTGGAAGGCATTTGGCGGCCATTTTGGATTTCCGGCGATAAAAAGAGTTGCCCAAGGTTGCCAGAGTGGCAACCAAGCTAGAATCGTTCAGTACTACCCCATAGATAAGAATCATCAAAAAAAGTTCATAGGAAAGGACATTTCTAGGTTCCGAAATTTTCAAATCGACTATCAGGGAAAATATTCAAAACACTTACTGTCGAACTCCTCGCGGGGAACTTTTTTTTACGAGCTCTACACGGCAAAGGGCATAAGTGTGACACAAATGAGTTCAAGAAGATTCTGACGACAATCTCAGCAGCACTCACAATAGAGCACCAAATTGAGCATCGACGGACCCCTATCAAGCTAGAGGTGGGACAAGGTGCCCGGGAGGAGTAAGCATCCCCTGTTTGCTAGCCGCACCTGCCGTCGATGTTCATGCATGAAAAAGAAAACAATATATACATAGAATACATGCACTGTCTGGGGCTTCGTCTATAGAGAAAGTGCTATGGCGACCGAGTCAGGGAAAATATTCAAAACACTTACTGTCGAACCCCTCGCGAGGAACTTTTTTATGAGCTCCACACGGCAAAGGGCATAAGTGTGACACAAATGAGTTAAAGAAGATCCTGACGACAATCTCAACAGCACTCACAATAGAGCACCAAATTGAGCATCGACGGACCCCTAGCAAGCTAGAGGTGGGTCCAGGTGCCCGGGAGGAGTAAGCATCCCCTGTTGGCTAGCTGCATCCGCCGTCGATGTTCATGCAGAAAAAAAGAAAACAATATATACATAGAATACATGCACTGTCTGGGGCTACGTCTATTTAGAAAGTGTTATGGCGACAAAGTCAGGGAAAATATTCAAAACACTGTCGAACCCCACGCGGGGAACTTTTTTACGAGCTCCACACGGCAAAGGGCATAAGTGTGACACAAATGAGTTAAAGAAGATCCTGACGACAATCTCAACAGCACTCACAATAGAGCACCAAATTGAGCATCGACGGACCCCTATCAAGCTAGAGGTAGGACCAGGTGCCCAGGAGGAGTAAGCATCCCCTGTTGGCTAGCCGCACCCGCAGTCGATGTTCATGCATGAAAAAGAAAACAATATATACATAGAATACATGCACTGTCTGGGGCTTCGTCTATATAGAAAGTGCTATGGCGACGAAGTCAGGGAAAATATTCAAAACACTTACTGTCGAACCCCTCGCGGGAAACTTTTGAACGAGCTCCACACGGCAAAGGGCATAAGTGTGACACAAATGAGTTAAAGAAGATCCTGACGACAATCTCAACAGCATTCACAATAGAACACCAAATTGAGCATCGAACGACCCCTAGCAAGCTAGAGGTGGGACAAGGTGCCCGGGAGGAGTAAGCATCCCCTGTTGGCTAGCCGCACCCGCCGTCGATGTTCATGCATGAAAAAGAAAACAATATATACATAGAATACATGCACTGTCTGGGGCTTCGTCTATATAGAAAGTGCTATGGCGACCAAGTCAGGGAAAATATTCAAAACACTTACTGTCGAACCCCTGGCGGGGAACTTTTTACGAGCTCCACACGGCAAAGGGCATAAGTGTGACACAAATGAGTTAAAGAAGATCCTGACGACAATCTCAACAGCACTCACAATAGAGCACCAAATTGAGCATCGACGGACCCCTTGCAAGCTAGAGGTGGGACCAGGTGCCCGGAAGGAGTAAGCATCCCCTGTTGGCTAGCCGCACCCGCCGTCGATGTTCATGCATGAATAGAAAACAATATTTACATAGAATACATGCACTTTCTTGGGCTTCGTCTATATAGAGAGTGCTATGGCGACCAAGTCAGGGAAAATATTCAAAACACTTACTGTCGAACCCCTCGCGGGAAACTTTTTTACGAGCTCCACACGGCAAAGGGCATAAGTGTGACACAAATGAGTTAAAGAAGATCCTGACGACAATCTCAACAGCATTCACAATAGAGCACCAAATTGAGCATCGACGGACCCCTATCAAGCTAGAGGTGGGACATGGTGCCCGGGAGGAGTAATGACAAATATGGATAATGACCATATCCCTGTGCACAGCACAAAATCGATAATTCAGAAAATCAGAAACCGAAGACATACAAAATCAGGATAAACCAGGAACCAAAGCAAACAAACAAAAACCTCCACCATATGAAAAGAAGCGAACTCCCGATATGGGAGTGAGACCAGATGCCCAGGAAGAGTAAGCATCTCCTGCTTGCATGCAACACCCGCCGCTTCAATTCGGTAGAACTGTCACATCCGGTTACTTCCATTTCGGAAGACATAGAGTACAATCTTTGGTTGGATTGTTCAAATGGTCTATAACAGAATATCATCCACCATTCTGGAGAGTGGGACATCATAGTGTATGACGAGTTCCCCATATCGACCGTAGAACTTCCTCAGTCACGATGTTAGTCGGTCACAAACATATCCCTGACTGAGAAGCTCATCTGAAAGACGCCTAGCTCTCGGAACAAAATCCGTATATTTGGTACTTGCTAGCCAACAGGGGATGCTTACTCCTCCCGGTTACCTTGTCCCACCTCTAGCTTGCTAGGGGTCCGTCGATGCTAAATTTGGTGCTCTATTGTGAGTACTGTTGAAATTGTCGTCAGAATCTTCTTTAACTCATTTGTGTCACACTTATGCCCTTTGCCGTGTGGAGCTCGTAGAAAAGTTCCCCGCGAGGGGTTCGACAGTAAGTGTTTTGAATATTTTCCCTGACTTGGTCGCCATAGCACTTTCTATATAGACGAAGCCCCAGACAGTGCATGTATTCTATGTATATATTGTTTTCTTTTTCATGCATGAACATCGACGGCGGGTGCGGCTAGCCAACAGGGGATGCAACGATAATATCAGCAGCATAGGAAACTTAACAAGTCCTGGTTGTCAATCGGTAAATGTGACTAGCTTATTCAACAGACCACAAAGAAGACCTCGAAGTCATGGCATTCGTAAATATAATAGGTCTGAGATACATAGTTTCTCCTTCGATGACTTGGTTCCATTTTTGAATGAGCCTCTAGGCCTGCATTATATTCGTACCAATGACAAATATGGATAATGACCATATCCCTGTATACAGCACAAAATCGATAATTCAAAAATCAGAAACCGAAGGCATACAAAATCAGGACAAAACAGGAACCAAAGCAAACAAACAAAAACCTCCACCATATGAAAAGAAGCGAACTCCCGATATGGGAGTGAGACCAGGTGCCCAGGAAGAGTAAGCATCTCCTGCTTGCATGCAACACCCGTCGCTTCAATTCGGTAGAACTGTCACATCCGGTTACTTCCATTTTGGAAGATATAGAGTACAATCTTTGGTTGGATGGTTCAAATGGTCTATGACAGAATATCATCCACCATTCTTGAGAGTGGAACATCATAGTGTATGACGAGTTCCCCATATCGACCGTAGAACTTCCTCAGTGACGATGTTAGTCGGTCACAAACATATCCCTGACTGAGAAGCTTATCTGAAAGACGCCTAGCTCTCAGAACAAAATCCGTATATTTGGTACTTGCTCTGGCATAGCGTATCAACTGAGATATGAACACGCCATAAGCAGGCGATGAAGGGATGTTGCTACTCAGAAAAGGAAAGTTTGTAATGCTGAAATTGAAGTCGTCACGTTTGTCATAGAGTGAGGTGTTCATGTGACCATCAGTGTCGTAGGACAACATTATGTCCAAATAGGATGCTGAATTATTTGTCTCTGTGGTTTCTTTGACTTCAAGCTCCGAAGGATAGATACTGCTCAGGTAATCCGCGAATTTTGGATTATTGATGGACAACACATCGTCTATGTATCTGTAAGTGAAGTTAAAGTCAGAAGCTAAGTATCTTTTCCCTTCAGAGACCAAGGATTGAATGAATTCAGCTTCGTACGAGTAAAGGAAAATGTCGGCAAGGAGTGGGGCACAATTGGTCCCCATTGGAATTCCGACAATTTGCTGGAAGACCTTTCCTCCAAACACCACAAAAATGTTGTCGATCAGGAAGTTTAACATCTGAATAACGTCTGTTTCAGTGTACTTATTTTCAGAATCGGACTTTTCTTTTACAAAGTAGGTTTTGTCATAGTTAACAACAATAAATTTGTATTTGCGATTACCGTTCTTACTTGTAAACGCATTACTTATAATTTTTGCGAGTCTTTCTTTCAATTTAGAATGTGGAATTGTAGTGTAAAGTGTCGAAAAATCAAATGCTTTGATCGAATGGACTCTACTAAAATGAGTGGATTTAAGATGTTCTAAAAGTTCCTTCGAATTCTTTAAAATCCACATCTGGTTGATACCACTGCGAGAATACACTGTCGAACAATATTTTTGAAGCCCAGATTTGATTTCAGATAAAACTTTGGTGAGTAAGATCGATACAGATTTGGTAGAACATTTTGAGGAACCAGCGATGAAACGTTGTTTGTACGGATTCTTATGCATTTTAGGTATGCAGTACAAGTATGGTAAATCTAAATCTAAATTGGTAGTGTCGAAGCCAAAGGAAGTAAGAGCTGATTTGTGGTTGTCTATTATTTCAGAGGCAGAAAGGTTTGTTGGGGTGTAAGTGGGATTTCCAGGTGTTGAATATAAACCCAACTCTTTAACTAGACTGTCGAAATAGTACTTTTTGCAAGTAAATGTGAAATTATTTGAGGCTTTGTCCGCTGGTGTGATGACATAATGTTCTTGGAGGTAGGTGAGCTCTGTGATAACATCAGGGTCTTTAAATATAGACACGAATCTGGTGTTCACAGTTGATTTTAATCGGTTAATTCTAGATAAAAGTAACCCTCTAATTGATTTTATCCATTCGGAAAGGGTGTCGAGCTGTACATCCTCTTTCTTTGCCCAACGTCTTGCATATTCCTCACAAGAGTCCATGATAATTTTGACATTTTGGTTCCATGTAAAGGAATACTTTCTCTGTATTTGGGACCCTTTTTTAAAAAATTCTCTCAACTTGTCGTTCTTGACTATACTAAGGTCACCAGTAATAACGTGTCCACAAGGAGAGTAGTTGAAATCTGATGAGGAACATTCGCAGGGAAGTGGATGTAGTGAGGGATTACTTAAATCAATACACTGCAGGAATCGTTTGTAATTGTAAATTTTAGATGCAACTGTTGGTGTGTAGCTATAGGAAATACAAGGAGTTTCTTTTCTTTTGAAATATGGTGGGATTTTTTCTGTGACAGTTTTGTGATTCAAAATTTGACCAAGATTCAAGTTATCAATACCTTTGTTTGCAAATCTTACTTTAATGAAAGGGCGGTTTGTTTTCTCCTCTGATTTATCTGATCTAACTGCTTGAAATAATCGAAAAGTAGAAATGTCCAAGATGACTCCTTGTAGTCTGTATTCTGGGGAACGTGTATCGGTATATGTGAGGTCCTTCGTATAATCGTAGATTTCGTGCAACTTCCGTAAAGGAACAGAGTATAATTTGGTACGAATATAATGCAGACATAGAGGCTCATTCAAAAATGGAACCAAGTCATCGAAGGAGAAACTATGTATCTCAGGTCTATTGTATTTTCGAATGCCATGACTTCGAGGTCTTCTTTGTTGTCTGTTGAATAAGCTAGTCACATTTACCGATTGACAACCGGGACTTGTTAAGTTTCCTATAGTGCTGATGTTATCGTTGCACCCATAGGGCGCTGCAGTGTTAAGATTTTTTATCCAGAACTCTTCTCTGTTGCGACGGAAAGGTGTGCTCAAATTGGGATTGTTTGTGGGGTGATATATTTTCTCCAGGATTCTGACTCTCATAGATAAAACCGAATGATCGGCCTGGTCAAAATGTCGGTAAAGGAGTTGACTTCCTTTATTATTTATTTTTGACCGGTGTCCTGACATTCTGGTTCGGAGCTTACCTTTGGTTTCACCCACATAAATCAATCCACAAAGTGAGCACTCTATTCCGTACACAACATTAGATGTCATGCAGTTAAGGTTTTCAAAACTATGCGTGTTAAATGTTTGTTTTGTGAGATTACTTGAGAATGAAGTGTCTGTTATTAGGATGTTACAAGTTTTGCAGTTCTTCGTGCCGCACTTAGAAACTGAGCAATCGTTTGGTGAAAATTGGTGCTCTTTTAGAATATCGACCACTTCAATCTTACAGGGCTTGATTTTAATATACCCATCTGCATGTTTGTACCAAAACTCATGGCTACTACTCACTACAAAGGTCTCGTCTCTAATGTCATTTAGACTAATTCTAGGGACACCTAAGTTACCTGTTGCGTATGTGTCCGTAGACGCAACAGGTTGGGGCCTTTTTATAGTGGGCGACGCCCCAGCCACTTTGTAGGTCTCTTGTGTACTATCCATTGAAGCAAAAGACTGCCCGACAAGTGCCCTCGGGGACAATTTGTCCACCAGCAGTGACACATGGACAGTGGTAAAAATGACAAATATGGATAATGACCATATCCCTGTATACAGCACAAAATCGATAATTCAAAAATCAGAAACCGAAGGCATACAAAATCAGGACAAAACAGGAACCAAAGCAAACAAACAAAAACCTCCACCATATGAAAAGAAGCGAACTCCCGATATGGGAGTGAGACCAGGTAAATTATATTCTGTTCCTTTACGGAAGTTACACGAATATACGAAGGACCTCACATATACCGATACACGTTCCCCAGAATACAGACTACAAGGAGTCATCTTGGACATTTCTACTTTTCGATTATTTCAAGCAGTAAGATCAGATAAATCAGAGGAGAAAACAAACCGTCCTTTCATTAAAGTAAGATTTCAAACAAAGGTATTGATAAATTGAATCTTGGTCAAATTTTGAATCACAAAGCTGTCAAAGAAAAAATCCCACCATATTTCAAAAGAAAAGAAACTCCTTGCACCTCCTATAGCTACACACCAACAGTTGCATCTAACATTTACAATTGCAAACGATTCTTGCAGTGTATTGATTTAAGTAATCCCTCACTACAACCACTTCCTTAAGAATGTTCTTCATCGGATTTCAACTACTCTCCTTGTGGACACGTTATTACTGGTGACCTTAGTATAGTCAAGAACGACAAGTTGAGAGAATTGTTAAAAAAGGGTCCCAAATACAGAGAAAGCATGTCCTTTACATGGAACCAAAATTTCAAAATTATCATGGACTCTTGTGAGGAATATGCAAGACGATGGGCAAAGAAAGAGGATGTACAGCTCGACACCCTTTCCGAATGGATAAAATCCATCAGAGGGTTACTTTTATCCAGAATTTACCGATTAAAATTAACTGTGAACACCAGATTCGAGTCTATATTTAAAGACTCTGATGTTATCACAGAGCTTAACTACCTCCAAGAACATTATGTCATCACACCAGGGGACAAAGCCTCAAATAATTACACATTTACTTGCAAAAAGTACTATTTCGACAGTCTAGTTAAAGAGTTGGGTCTAAATTCGACACCTGGAAATCCCACTTACACCCCAACAAACCTTTCGGCCTCTGAAATAATAGATAACCACAAATCAGCTCTTAATTGCTTCCTTGGCTTCCAAACTAACAATTTAGATTTAGATTTACCATACTTATACTGCATACCTAAAATGCATAAGAATCCGTACAAACAACGTTTCATCGCTGGTTCCTCAAGATGTTCTACCAAATCTGTATCTTACTCACCAAAGTTTTATCTGAAATCAAATCTGGGTTTCAAAAATATTGTTCGACAGTATATTCTCGCAGTGGTATCAACCAGATGTGGATTTTAAAAAAATCGAAGGAACTTTTAGAACATCTGAAATCCACTCATTTTAGTAAAGTCCATTCGATCAAAGCCTTTGATTTTTCAACACTTTACACTACAATTCCACATTCTAAACTGAAAGAAAGACTCGCAAAAATTATAAGTAATGCGTTTACAAGTAAGAACGGTAATCGCAAGTACAAATTTATTGTGGTGAACTATGACAAAACCTACTTTGTAAAAGAAAAATCCGATTCTAAAAATAAGTACACTGAAACAGATATTATTCAGATGTTAAACTTTTTGATCGACAACATTTTTGTGGTGTTTGGAGGAAAGGTCGTCCAGCAAATTGTCGGAATTCCAATGGGGACCAATTGTGCCCCACTCCTTGCAGACATTTTCCTTTACTCGTACGAAGCTGAATTCATTCAATCTTTGATCTCTGAAGGGAAAAGATACTTAGCTTCTGACTTCAACTTCACTTACAGATACATAGACGATGTGTTGTCCATCAATAATCCAAAATTCGTGGATTATCTGAGAAGTATCTATCCTTCAGAGCTTGAAGTCAAAGAAACTACAGAGACAAATAATTCAGCATCCTATTTGGACATAATATTGTCCTACGACACTGATGGTCACATGTGGTGGAGGTTTTTGTTTGTTTGCTTTGGTTCCTGCTTTATCCTGATTTTGTATGCCTTCGGTTTCTGATTTTCTGAATTATCGATTTTGTGCTATATACAGGGATATGGTCATTATCCATAATTGTCATATCACACTCTTTGGCCACATTACATTGTTTAGATTTAGGATCACTGATTAGGAATAAGGACCTGAAACGTACATGTCTTGTGCATGCTGCAAAGTCATATGTTCTTAAATGATGCATTTGAATTCGAAGACTTTTAACACTAAGAGATTATGATACTGCATATTTTTCAATATTCAAATTATGCTTCAAAAAATGCATATCACATTTCAAATATTTCAACATTTATTTCAAATTGGAGCAACTTCAGTTCAATTCTGATATACAGATATCTCGATGATGTGTTCTCAAGCAGAATCTATCCATGTCATTTAGAGATTTAAAGTAGCTACTGAAAGCACTAACTCTGTATTAAGATGTTAAAAGTCTTCACATTCGATAGCATTAGATCTTATGTTATCTTTTGATGAATTGTTCACCTAAATACCTTAATATATAACAAATGTAACCACTCCAGCTTAAAAAATATATAAATTTCTCTTTCCACAGTAGTAATATTCCTTCGTCCCATGCCTATGGTGTATTCATACCGCAATTGATACGCTGTTCCAGAGCAAGCTGAAAGTACAACGACTTTTGGGCAAGGAGGAAAAAAAAACGAAAAAAATCTTATTCAAGAGTACATATATGAGCGAATTCTTTTTTTTGACGATACAAAGAAAGTATTATACAAATATGGACTGGGTATGAGTTCAATATTCAAAAATATTGCACGGCTACGACATATTATATTGACCGAGGCCGAAGACTTTCGATATGAGTATTTCGTTCTTTCTTTGTAAACATTAAGAAATCGAAAACTCGGATGGTAGGTTAATGTATTACAACTACTACAATTTTACCCATAAGCATTTTACAGCCTGGTCGAGAATTTTTTTGCGTTAAGAAATTGAATATTTGATTTGCTTTGCGAGTTCAACAGCTATTTTTTTTTAAAATAAGTTTGTTTTCTTGTTAAAAAAATTTAGCACGAAGTACCGTAGATGAGGAATTCATATTGGGAACACGAATGTGTTGTTGTGCAAAGTAATTTGAAATAATTATACAAAAGGCTGTTGACTGATAGCAGAGTTTGTACTTCTCATACTAATAGATGTATGACAAATATGGATAATGACCATATCCCTGTATACAGCACAAATCGATAAACCAGAAAATCAGTAACCGAAGGCATACAAAATCAGGATAAAACAGGAACCAAAGCAAACAAACAAAAACCTCCTCCACATGAAAAGAAGCGAACTCCCGATATGGGAGTGAGTTTGTTTTATTATTCATTAAGACACAAAAATAATTTTGGTATCATGGGACTTCTGAATTCGTGAGATTGACTCAGTGACTGAAAGTGAACCAATCCAAAGCTGAAACCAAACTCAGAATTCAAAAAGTAACCAACAGATATACAAATTGTACATATCTCACGAGAAAACAAACATGCGGACAAGAAGATGAATACCAAAGACATTAATGACACCACTATGTAATCAATTATCTCCAATGTCCAGTACAAGAACAGCAGATTGTCAGTTTAGGGGGGGGGGTATTGTTGTTATTTAATTTTGCACTAGATATGTTAGAGCTTTGTTTTCTTCTTCAACCTCTTAAAGTATAATCACTCAAGTAAGACAACCAAATTGAAAAATGGGTGTTTGATTTTGTTATATTCAGATGAGGATAAGTTTCCTTATCACTTAATTTTTTCCTTGAAAATGGAAGACTATTAGAGGCATACATTACGCACGTATCAAAAGGATCGAATACATAATTTTTGTGCTATTCATAATACTTGCTTTAAAGGTTAAGGTTACATAACAATAAATTTCTAGAATGTCAATGGGCGTAACCTATATTTTGGAAAGTTTTTGGTTCTTTAATGGAGTTGTTATATGGTAACCTTTTCTACGTGCACCAATTAATCTTTTTATCATACTATATAAGCATGTTGTTCCAGTTATCCTTAATAAAAGCGTCTCTTTTCTTGGATTATTGAAGTTGTATTGCTTAAGTAAGCGGTAAGGTAAGATGTTAAACTTAATAACATCACTTAGATTTTAAAGATAATAAACATCAAAGAATCACCTATCAGTTATTCAGTCTCAATGTCGAGAAGACAAGGCAAAATCATTAGAATTTCCATTGGAACAGTTGCGAATCTCGGAATGAGTAACATTCCGAAGTGAGCCCATGCGCCCGGGGAGAATCGGCACCTCCTTTTTGTATGCAAGCTAATAAAACTATAGTGATAACCAGCCAGCATAACATTTAGCCATAGCACTTTCTATATAGACATAACTTCATATAGTGCATGTATTTTATATATTATTTTCATTTCCGTGCATGAACATCGACAGCAGGTGCGGCTAGCCAACAGGGGATGATTACTCCTCCCGGGCACCTGGTCCCACCTCTAGGGGTCTGTCGATGATCAAGTTGGTGCTCTATTGTGAGTGCTGTTGATATTATCGTCAGGATCTTCTTCAACTCATTTAAAAAGGAGCCAGACTAAAAAATACAAGTCCAACATTTATATAGCGAAAACAAGCCAATTTACGACAACGACTAGTCACCTCAACAATCACAAGAACACGATAAATGACTACGACCAAATTAAGAACCAAGACAAACAACCGACTTTACGACAACGACCAAAAGTCAAACAAACGACTACTCCTCTCCTTTCTTCTGTGTGGCCATTTTAACCATCACTTTGATATAGTTTATTTCCAAATGTTGTGAAGATTTCATCCTTAAACAAGTGAAACCGAACTCTGAACAAGTAATTCTTGATATTGCTTAAATGCTACATGTGAAGCAAAGGAACAAATCACTTCAGTTTTATTCAAAGTCTTCTGTAAAACCCCATTACAAATAGGTGAACATCAGAGACGCGATTCGTCTATTGATATAGTAAAGGAGAAGGTCCGCTTGTACCTTAAATTTGCTTTGTATTTTTCCATGAAAAATAATTAAATGAATATTATGATTTTTTTTATCTCTAATACTACATTTGAATATTTGCGAATATATCAGGTTTATATTTCAAGTATTTGTAAAGTCAGGTGCGTAAGATATGGTGTCAGGTTGTGACGTCATTTGATCCGGATAACGGAAAATAAAGAAATAAAACCGAATTCTAGGGAAATATCTGTGAAATTAATATCGGCGCGAACCCTCAATCAAAATAAGTTTGATATAGATTGAAAGATGAATTGCATAGCTATCGTTTAGTATAGAAATTATTTTTGTTCTGGTTTCACGCCCTACTGAATTTCAATGATTTGTACCGAAATTTTGTCGATTTCTTGACATTTTTCAACCTTCATGGATTTCTGGTGTTTTTGTAGCCATATATTTCAGTACAATTTTAAAAAGTCTATTATACATCTGAATATAATGGAAAAAATAGGGCTGATTTTCAAGTTAACCGAACCCTCTCCTTTGTTTGCAAAGAAGCAAAAGTAAATTCGAAATGGACATAATGTCGGGGAAAGTAAGCATTCCTGCTTGCTAACGAAATTCATAACGCAAGTCGTACAAGAAAGGTCAACGTTAAAACTGATGAATGTTTCCGTCTTACAACGGACATTTATTTCTTTTTACAGCATTGGATTCAACAGTGGATGTTAATAATGCAAAAACATAAAATCATAGAAGGATAATCATATCAAATTCTGAACAGATTCACAATCGAGGTAGAAAGAAAACAAACATACAGCTTAGATAAAGTTTAAAAATTTAGTTGATCTAGTGTTGTATAATCGAAGTATTCTTTTCTAGGATACTAAACCAAACAAAATTAAAAAAAATGTTTCGAGTAATCTTTCACAAAAATGTTGATCTGATTATTTTGTTGTTCAAGATATCTTACAAACGTTACTTTAATTGGGTTTTAAGTCAGAAGAGTATAATAAAAAAGTGCTCCAAAAGACAAAAGACTACCAACATTGACCATTGAAGGGTATCTTCTACATTCACAGCGAAATACAAACAACGAATATCAAATAAACAGCAAGGGACAACGAGATACAGAAAATGATATCGATATATTCGCGTGACCTTATTTTCTCGACAACGGATTACATCATGGGAAATAATTTGGCTTCTTGATATTCTGCATGAGTGTAATTCATTTTTCTCATACATGACATGCACGTTGATTACAAAATGTGTGTTTTCTTATCCATAATGTGCAACAAAATCATTTTCCTCTTCTCTTTACGAGCTGATACTATCATTTGAAGACGCTTGTTTCTCATTGAAATTGATTAAAAATCGATATTTCCTACTAAAGAATAAAACTTAAGACTTTTTCTACGATATCTTGCCTATGTTTTAGCTATGTTTGTATGGGTGCAAGTAAAGCTAACTGAGGAATTTTCAGCGTATACATTCAATACATCCGTGCAACAGACATGTTCAGTTACATACCCACTGCGGATCATTAAGTCCAAAAATATTATGCGGATATTTAAAAAAGCTCTACGGTCCTGTTTTCTGAATCCAGAGCACCCTGCTTTTTGGCAATTTTCTCCAAAATATATCTAAAGAAAATCAGAAAATCATAAACCGAAGGCATACAAAGTCAGAGGAAAAGAGGAACGAAAGGAAAAACCAAAAACCTACACCACATGAAAAGAATCAAACTCCCAATAAGGGAGTGAGACCGGGTGCCAGGTAAGAGTCAGCATCTCCTTCTTACATGCAACGCCGTCGCTTCAATTTGGAAGAAATATCACATCCGGTTACTTCCATTTCGGAAGATACTTTGATTGTTCAAATAGTCTAAGACAGAATAGCATCCACCATTCTGGACAATGTGACATCATAGTGTATGACGAGTTCCCCGTATCGACTGTAGAAGTTCCCCAGTGATGATGTTAGTCGATCACTAAGGTATCCCTGACTGAGAAGCTTACTTGAGAGACGCCTATCTCTCAAAACAAAATATAGTATATTTTGTACTTGAGGTTATTGAGATATGAACACGCCATAAGCAAGCGATGAAGGGATGTTGCTACTCAGAAAAGGAAAGTTTGTGATGCTGAAACTGAAGTTATCACTTTTGTCATAGAGTTAGGTGTTCGTGTGGCCAGCAGTGTCGTAGGACAGCAACGTGTCCAAATGGGATGGTGAACTATTTGTCTCTGTAGTTTCTTTTGACTTGAAGCTCCGACGGATATATTCTGCTAAAATAATCCGCTAATTTTTGATTGCTGATGGACAGCAAATATGCTATATTATCTATATATCTGTAACGGTATCTGTGAAGTTAAAGTCAGAAGCGAAGTATCTTTTTCCTTCAGAGATCAAAGATTGAATGAATTCAGCTTCGAACGATTAAAGAAAAATGTCGACAGTTTAATATGTGAACACATAATGATGTAATATAGATCATGATTAAACTGATTTTCACTACAATTTATTCTTTGGACAAAGTGAATTTTATGGTATTTTCAGTTTGTTTGTTTTTATATGTTTTTACAAATATTGAACTAGATTTTTTTGTGGACAGGCATCTGATCAAATTCTGTGGAAACTTGCGTCATATTTATCATGTTTATAGATACAGTTTTCAACAATCTGACGTTTTTAAAAAGAATTTGATGACATCACAAATTTTTAACGTCAGATACCGTTTCAAGAAGAATATGAGCCTGTTCAATCGAAAAGACGTAATAAACAACTGTTTCACACAAAAACAAACAAAATCTTCAAAACTTTTGCAAACAGCTCAATAATGTAGAAATTGGTATTTCCGCTTATGGCAGTGAAATAAGTAGTTTTTATGATATCTCTACTTCATTGGATTTATATAAGGTACGGGTTTGGTTTTAGAAAATGAACCGATCACTCATGAAAATCTGTAGAATTATATCAGGTCGATACTCTAGAATTCATTTGCTTTACTGACCAGATAGGAGGATGGGCTTCAAAATGCATTTTTGTTTCAGAGAATGTAATGCTCTCTAGCTGCGGAGTTTTTTGCTCTGCTTACTTGTAGTACTAATAAAACGGTATCTGTATTTCAGAATAAAACATGAAGAAAATCCTTATTCTCATCGTTATACTCGCCTTGTTGATGCCAGATGTTGATGCATGGGGGAGAAGACGACGACGACGAAGACGTTTCTTGAGGGGACTTGGGCTTGGACTAGGACTCGGGGTACTTGGTGGACTTGGCAGATTCGGTTACGGCGGTTTTGGTGGTTACGGCGGATTTGGTGGTTACGGCGGATTTGGTGGTTACGGCGGATTTCCTGGTTACGGTTTTGGAGGTTATGGCGGATTTTTACCCTATGGAGGCTTTTCGCATTATGGCGGATTGTATGGTCCATTTTCGCCATTGCACTTCGGATGAAAAAATCTGGTAAATTATTTAACTATTGGGAAATAATTCTCATATTTTTCATTTAGTAAAGCAACAAACTTAAAACCTACAATAGAACGGGACACATAGAAACGGTATTTCCTGCCAGTTAATGTTTTCTTTTGAAAACAATTGTTCGCAATAGAAATACCTTCGATTTTGCCTTACCTTTTCGGCTTTAAGACTGAGTAACTGGTGGGTACTCCTTGAATGTTTATTTTACGTCAGGACCTACTAGTCAGAGGTTTTTGAAGTGTATCCTCCGCTTGTATGTGATAAAATGTTGATTCTAAAATTGTCTATTCTTCTTGAGTTTAAATATATTTTGAAAATATAGTTGTTGTGAAGGGCGTTTTATTAAAGATTTTGTCACTATTACTATACGAATTTAATATTTAAGTATTATCAGTTATCAAAGACGAGTTACGTTTAGTCTTTCATCTACTTTTTTATCTCGACAAAGATGCTTACCTACTTCTAAAAAGGTTCAAAATGGCCCTGATTGAACACAATTTGAACAATGAAAAGAAAGGAGGGGATCTCCAACAACACCTAGTTGCAGCATCAACAGCAACCTCCCAAAACACCCACTGTAAAACACAAAAATGACACGCACAGAAAGAGACGCAGTAGTACAATGAACGTCAAATCACAGAAAAACATAAAACACAAATGACTACACATAAACCAACGAGACCAATGGGCAAACGGTGCCGACTTAGGACGGCCATCTGCCTCGTCAGTAGCAGACGGTGTGGTTATCCTGGATTACGTGCGCACAACCCTCCCACTATTCCGATTACCCAGAGGTCTCGAAGAACGTACAATTGTGGTGTAAAACAACCTCCTCACTGTCAGATGACCACACACAAACAAGATCGCAAGACGCAGGGGCCCAAGCAACACAGATGAATATGTAAATTGATATAAAAGAGGGCATGCGTAATACGACCTGTGCTCTGCCGGCTGTAGCGAGCTAATGTATGTTATCACCCGAGGAGTCCGACTGACATTCAGAGAGGACAGGTGGTCGGGGCCCTGTCTTCTCTAAAGAGGTTTGGACAGGGCCCGTCATGGAGTCCCGTCGTCACAGTCAGTCAGCGTGCAAGTATTAAGGATGCGCTGGTACAAGACTGTAGATTGGTCAAGTACCAAGCCTAGTGTCCGTCTTGTGACATTAGGATCATATCCACGGTATAAGAGGCGTTTGATGATTCTGACGCATTTTCGATAGTAATTCTGTCTACCTTTGATCCTTCTAATTTTGTTGATCATGTCACCATAAAATGCAGGTTGCGAAATACCCAAAGTAATATACTCTGTTGCTTGTATGGGTCCGAATTTCAAAAGTAGTTGACAATAATTTTTGTAAAATTTCCAGAATGTCTTGACAAGTTTGTGAAAGCGAAAACCTTGACCTAAAAGTTTCTTTGTTATTTGTAAATTTCTATCATGAAAATCCAAAACATCAGTACATGCTCTAGCATACCGGATGAGCTGCGAAATGTAGATACCATAAGACGGTAAGCTAGGAACATCACCGTCAAGCCAGGGAAAATTTACTATATTGAATCCAAAGTCATCTCTTTTGTCATACACCCTTGTATGAATCTCTCCATTAATAATTTTGATATTCAGGTCCAAAAATGGTGTTTCTGTGTTTGTGACGTTCGCCTTGTTTAGAGTCAGTTCCTGTGGATAAATGACATTTTTATACTTTTCAAAAACAGGATTGTCGATAGTAAGGATATCATCCAGGTACCTAGAAGTACCATTGAAACATTTCACATCATCATGTTTTCTTTGTTTTTGAAGATTTTGGATAAATTCTTTTTCATACGTGAATAAAAATAAATCTGCAACAAGAGGCGCACAATTAGTACCCATAGGGATCCCTACAACCTGCTTGTAGAGATTCTCACCAAATCTTACATAAATGTTGTCCAAAAGAAAGGACAAGGCAATACAAAGGTCACTACATGTCCATGATTTATATGATTTGTATTCTGTATTGGATGTACAAATATAAGTTTTACCCTCTCGGTTAAAGCACCATTTAATGAGTTTGGACAATTGATCATTAATCTTATCGTGAGGAAGCGTGGTGTACATATTTGAAAAGTCGTACGAAGAAATCGAATTGGCTTGAAAATTTCTCGATTTCATTTTGTCAATCACATCCCCTGAATTTTTAATAGACCAAAACAAGTTTACATCATTCCTGTCTAGAACAGTTTCACAATATTTTGCAACGTGTTCCTTTATCACCGTGAGTGCTGACGTCAGACCTCCAGACAAAACCGCAGCTGAGCAGCCGCCAGAATTAGCAATGTACCGAAACCTGCAAGGAGACCCGTGCAATTTTGGTATGCAGCACAGTGTAGGAAGATCCAGTTTAGAAATAGGGATCTTGAATGAAGAAATTTCACTGTTGTGTTTGTTCAAAATGTTAGGAACACTTTCACCGCCCTTGATATAAGTGTCTGCAGACGAAAGCCCCGAAACCAAAGTTGATATGCAGTAACGTTTTCAAATGATTATGGTGTTGTTGGCTGCTTTGTCTGCAGGAGCGAAGACATATTTTTCGTGTAAATTGCGTAATTTGGATTTGAAATACCTTTCAGATTTAGAACTTGGATTTTCGAAAAGATGAGGATCTCCGTGGAAGTTATCTATTCGAATATCGGCAATATCCAATATGAGGTTCTTCCAGTCATTCAGAGAATGTGATTCGACCCCTTCCGATTTACACCATCTTTTTGTGTAGTTATCTAAGGCTACCTTTAGTTCTTCGCGACATTTGATAAAATCTATCTTGGATGGAATTCTGTACTTAGGTCCTTTCTTGAGAAGATTGCGGAGCTGCCTGTCCTGGACAATCGAAAAGTCACCTGTTACAATATGGCCAGCTGGTTTATAAAGGTATTCAGAAGTTGCACATTCTCAAGAAGTAGGACTTGATTCAAGAATTTTAGGATCTGATGTTACTTTATTGTAGTTAAATACGAAATTTCGAATAGGTTTTTTATACTTGTAACAAATAAGAGGAGGTTCAAAATTCTCAAAATATTGAGGAATAGCAATTTGGACGCGATGATCCCGAAAAATATTAGAGATGTTAAGAAGATCGAAACCTTTGTTAATAAATGGAATTTTTATGAATCGTCTTCTAAGGGGAATGTTTTTAATGACAGGAAAAAGTTTATTCTGTGCGAATGCAACAATGATATTAAGTTTGAATCAATCAGTATTTCTTAAGAATGCAACCTCTGCTTCATCCAAGATAGATTTCAATTGAACTGCTGGTATTGATGAGAGAGCATGAAGCAGTTCATGTCTGCCGCCGTTTCGTGCAATTATAAGTAGATCTCTGAGGGTACGATGTATTCTAGCTCTGTTTCTAAGGTTTCTGTTTCGCCTTCTTCCGTGTGACCTAAACTTTCGTTTAGCGTTAGGACGGATTGAAAAGACATTGATCTTTGTCGAGGTCGAGGAAATATTTCCTTGTCCGTAAATTTGATCGTTTAAACCAAGGGGGTACGCAGTTTGTAATTTAGTGATCCAGGCAAGTTCAGCTTGTAGTCGGCGTTTTTTAATTTCAGTTTTACTTAGATTTTTGAGTTTTGGGAAAGACTGAACTGGAGTAATACTTAAATCCGAAATTGAATGTTTATATTTAAAGAAGTGATGGTACAGGAAATTTCTGTGCTTTTTGTGATGCGAGTTTCTTATCTGATATGAATGATTTCGAAAACGAGATTTTAAGGACTGGCCTGTTTCCCCTACATATTGGGCGCCACATCCCCTGGCGTTTCATGTAATAACATAAATGACATCTTGATACGATCAATCAACGTCGCTATCAATCTCGATCTTAAACGTATGCCCATTAACACTAGATGTAATCGTGGAATTGCAATTGATGAGCGGACAAATGGAACATCTCTTTCCATTGCACTGGCGAATGGTTGAGAACCCTCTGTGTTTGTTGTTAAATGTAGAGCCTGCAGATGGAGTAGTAGGTGTAATACGTCTACGGGGTATAAATTTAAGAGGTGATAAAAGTTGATTACTGTTAAATGTCGATGATGGTAACGTGACTGTAGTGACAGAGGGTAATCTCAAAGGTTTTAATTTAATACGAGGCGACCTTAGAAATGCCATAATGAAATAATCGAGGATAGAAAGGTGAATTAAGATCCTGCGTAGAAGATACTACAACACAGTCAAGTTAGAGAACAATTTGGAAATAAAACACTTCAAACATCGGGTCGCGGGGAATTGTATTACCAACTCCACACTGCAACACAAAATAAGTGTAGATATAAAAGAAAGGAGGGGATCTCCAACAACACCTAGTTGCAGCATCAACAGCAACCTCCCAAAACACCCACTGTAAAACACAAAAATGACACGCACAGAAAGAGACGCAGTAGTACAATGAACGTCAAATCACAGAAAAACATAAAACACAAATGACTACACATAAACCAACGAGACCAATGGGCAAACGGTGCCGACTTAGGACGGCCATCTACTTGCACTGCCATATAGAATTCTTACGTACCTGGAATTATGATAATTATAATTTTCAATTATTCTCTTGTATCTTTTTCAGATCTGAATGAATCAGAAAAGTTTCTCTATGTCAGCTATGGAAAGAACAAAGAACGAGTATTTTTTGTATTTCATTTCTTTATTTTGTGATAATTAAAGATGTTATAATTTGTATTTTATATCGTTGTTCTTATTAATTGAAGATAACATTTTCTTGTATCTTAAAAAATCTCAACGAAAAGACATAGACCTCTTGGAACAAAGGAGGGGATCTCAAACAAAACCAGGTCGCTGCACCCATAGCAAAACCCCAAAACACCCAATGCAAAAACACAAAGCAGACAAGCACAGAAAAAGACGCATAAGGGACAAGGAACGTCAACGCACGACACAGAAACATCAAACACAAAGGACTACACATAAACCAACGAGACCAATGGGCAACCGGTGCCGACTTAGCACGGCCATCTGCTACGGAAATAGCAGAAGGTGTGGTTATCCTGGATTACGTGCGCACAAACCTCCCACTTTTCCGATTACCCAGAGGTCTCGAAGAACGTACAATTGTGGTGTAAAACCCACCTAGAGTTTAACCTTTAATGACATTTGATTTCTTGATTTGCTTGTATTAATTCCATTTACGTAATGATATTGAATAGCGCAGATACATATATTATCCATATATTATTATAAAATTCATTGAACATATTAAAACATAGCAAATTAGGCGTTCCTTCTTAAGGCAGGATGTGATCAAACATGATTCGTGACAACAAACTAAAAGCACTTGAATATGATATCATCATATCCCAACCATTCTGCTACATCTTTCTGTATATTTTTGTACATGATAATTTCACACTTTTGGACATATTACACTGCTTAGATTGAGGATCACTGACGAGGGTTATGTATCCGAAACGTGCATGTCTGGTCCATGCTGTAAATGTATCTGATCTTAAATGATGGTATTGAATTTGAAGACGTTAAACATGAAAGAGAAAACAAGCACAGCAAGAGAAACCAAAGAACAAGCAAGAGCTATCACCAAAGACAACATTGATATATCAACACTAAAGACACATAAGAGACAAAGTGGCGATTGCATCATGAGTGTTCTTTGTACATGATGTCACAATGTAAAAAGAATCGTCATATCTCGCAGAGGTCTTCAATCCGGCTTTCAAAATAAGCAAATGATTTGGTTGATTTTTCTACCGCTCGTACACATCCAATTGTGCCTCATATGAAATTCATGTGAAATCTACATTAAATTTACTTAAAAGTTCACATGAAATTTATGTGAAATGAGCACGAACATGAAATTTTTCAAATTAAATTCATGCGAAGTTTCTGACATGAATTGCATGTAAAGTCAATACGTCATTTCGGAGATCCCGATTTCGTCACAATGTGTCATGTGACTTTCATCCTTTTATGACGTCATTTAGGGCATGTTTTGTTCAAAATGGCGTCACTTATTACTAACCATCCATAGATGGATGTAAACAGAGAATAAAGTGCTAGATTTTCATCAGAAACAGAAATATCAATAAATAAATATGAATGTATGTAAAGAATTTTATAAATAAACAAACAAAAATAAATAAATATAAAGGATGGAGAGGGTCACAGCATTAATAAAGCCAGTCTTTATAGGCCCGCAGTTGTACCCCCGACACCCCCCACCCCTTCTTATATTAATTTGATTGGACCAAAACTAATATGGTAAATGAGAGTATGATATCATATCTGAAGGAGATGTCAGTTGCAGAAACACCTCTGTCCGTCACCATTGGATCCTCTTTTAAGATTAGGTAAGGAGGGGGGGGGGGGTTGAGATTTTATACATCGGTAACCCATGCACGCTCTGTCGCACTCCGTTTTGTGCTATCAATCATGGGTTCAGAGGTTGGTTTTACATAGAAATCATCTTCCTAGGAATAAGGAATTGAAATAATATTAAAAACGTGAAAATATTTAATGCCTAATTGACGATATTGCAACTAAATATTGGCAAATCAAAGGTGCATCAAGGATTCTTCATCCAATTAATTTCCCGTCTTCATTTGTACATGAATAGCAATACAAACCACATACTTTTTTATCTATTAATTTTGCATATTTTATATTAATTCAAAGCTACATACATTATTCTACTGAGACATTGTCATTATTTAAAATGGAACTACACATGAGTTTTCCTTGTAGAAATATTATCGTATACTCATTATAAACAAACGAAAAAAAAATGAAAACAAATATCTATTTTCAGATATCTATCATTCATTCAATATAAAAAAAATAAAATTGTCAATGCATTCAATCCGTTTCATGTGAATATATTTTGCGCACTTGACCCAGATTTGATCTGTAAAGGTCCTGGAAACTTGGGGGGGGGGGGGTATCTGAAGTATAAATATTCGCGGCAAATGGCGGATTTTCTACGCCGTTCTAATAATACTGTTAGAATCATTGTTGATTGTTCCAACTAAATTGAAGAGATAAAAATATTTATTTCGCCGAAAGCATGGATGAGCCCTTTAGATGTTGATCTCTGATTATCCGATCTCGATCTGTGTCCACGGCGATTTTTTAGATGCAGATAGATTAGACTATTTGAGATATAAATTCAAAACACAGTACACTGAAAATCAGTAAGAGCTTTCTTTTTACAAGTTTGATAAGAGATTTTACTTTTTTGTGAAACTACACATCGAGCATAGCCCGGGGGTAGGGTTGATGGCCGCAGCTACCGGCCGCGATAAGCTTTCTAGGCCCGGCAGCATTCTATCCTGGCAGCTTTCAAGGCTGGCAGGATTGATCTTATTCATATTTGTCATACTCTTTGTTTAATATATCAGAGTAATTATATAAGTTGAAAATGAACTTTCATAATTCATTTTATAGCATAATATTACTAAATGTATATCAATAATAGAAAGACTCCTCCAGAATCTCTCCCGGGAAACCCATAACCACCCCCCCCCCCTTTTTTTTCTCTCCGCATCATCCGCGTGGGATATCGGATTTTTAAATACTAGAATTTTATGGACATTTAACAATCCTATGAACATCACAACATCGTATACATTTCAATTCCTCCGATTTAGGACTGCATTTATAGATCGCCGCGTCGTTTCTAATGTAATAAAAATATGCCCTAAATTTAGCCGCGGTCACATGACCAGGTAATCTTTTTGCGCCTCCTTACGTAAGAGTTTCGACATCTAGGAAACGACGTATTTTGCATGAAGGAAAGAAAAAATCATGTGAAGTAAATTTATGTGAAAATATTTTCACATAAATTTTATGTAGAATTCATATGAAATTCACATGAACTTTCATGTGAAATTTACATGATGCTCATTTCATATAAATTTCATGTGAGGCACAATTGGCTGTGTAACATATGGAGGAGTTCGACAACGGATGTCATTAGACAATTCATTCATTGAACCATATCATCAGTGAAAGAAGTCAAACACAAACCAAAATCAGAGTAAAAAATTCACAATTATAAGGCATCCAAATTATTGAAAAACAAAATTTTCTCAAGACTCAAGAGAAAAATTAAAGATGGACAAACAGAAGGAGACAGACGGAGACATTTGCACGTCACAGCAGATGTACGAAGGACAGCTCTATATCTTATGAACAATCTGCAGAGTCGACGCTTTGTTTTTTTATCTGCAGAGTTTACAAATTACCAAGAAACTTTTAGGACAAGGTTTTCGCTTTCAGAAACTAGTAAAGACTTTCTGGAAAAAAATGAAATTCGGACCAATACAGACAACAGAGTATATAACTTTGGGTATTTCACAAACTGCATTTTATGGTGACATAATTAACAAAATAAGAAGGATCAAAGATAGACAACATAACTATCGAAAATGCGTCAGAATCATCAAACGTCTTTTATACCGTGGATATGATCCTAATGTCACCAGACGGACACTAGGCTTGGTACTTGACCAATCTACAGTCTTGTACCAGTCTTCTTAACACTTGCACTCTGACATGCACTCTTGCACTGTGACGACAAGACTCTATGACGGGCCCTATCTAAACCTTTTTAGACCACCTGTCCTCTCTGAACGTCAGTCGGACTCCTCGGGTGATAACATACATGAGCTCGCGGCGGCAGAGCACGGAATGTATTACGTAGGCCCTCTTTTCATATCCATTTACATATTCATCTGTATTGCTTTGGCCCCTGCGTTTTGCAGTCTTGTTTGTGTGTGGTCATATGACAGTTAGGAGGTTATTTTACATCGACGGCGGGTGCGGCTAGCCAACAGGGGATGCTTACTCTTCCCGGGCACCTGGTCCCACCTCTAGCTTGCTAGGGGTCCGTCAAATGCTTAATTTTGTGCTCTATTGTGAGTGCTGTTGAGATTATAGTCAGGATCTTCTTTAACTCATTTACATAATAATTTTACGTTCTTCGAGACCTCTGGGTAATCGGAAAAGTGGGAGGGTTGTGCGCACGTAATCCAGGATAACAACACCTTCTGCTATATGCGTGGCAGATGGCCGTGCTAAGTCGGCACTTGTTGCCCATTGGTCTCTTTGGTTTATGTGTAATCCTTTGTGTTTGATGTTTCTGTGTTGTGCGTTGATTCCTTGTTCCTTTTGCGTCTCTTTTTGTAAGTCTGTTCTGTGTTTCTGCATTGGGTGTTTTGGGGTTTTGCTGTGGGTGCTGCAACCTGGTGTTGTTGGAGATCCCCTTCTTTGCTGTATTTAAACTAGCTTAACTTATTTATTCCATAATCATAACACGAATAGTGTTTTATACCAAGTAGAATCTAATTATATTTATACAGAAGAAATGAAACAAAAGAGATTCAACCCCCCGCCCGAAAAAAAAAAAAAATAAGTAAGACACGAAATAGCTTGAAGACAGTAGAGCAGCATATATTTTACCTTACAATACTTTTTCCACATATCTAGGCTTCAGTGGTCACTGTATTGGATTATGCCGTAGTATTTAATATGCATTCCATCTTGGTGATTCTTTTTAAAAGGCATCCTCCAGCTAGGCGAAAACACACAAACATATTTTTTTGGTATTGTTGTCAATGAGATGTAGTATTCTGAAATGATATTTTAGGCACACATCCCCTGCACAGGTCAGGGGAGACGGAAATGTGAGCTATTATAGCAAAGTCGGGGTTTAAATAGATCCATTTAAGCTGTTCGTCGATCTGAGTAATAAAGCCGTAGTGGAACTTTTTTCGGTTAGCCAGGATACCTTTGTCAATCTCGAATTGTGTGTGAATGCCTACTTTTTTATCTGATATTTTCTCTCAAAAGTATCCCACACACGTAAAACAGAATAATTCACAGCCATATGTCCTTACATTGTTAAATGCATAATCCTGTTCTGAGGCGATTGAACTACAGTTACCTTTTAAAGATGTCCTGTCACTTTCTAACCATTTAGAATGTGAAAGTATAATCATCAGACGGACGGATTAATGTAGTAAAAACTACAATGCTTTATGTTCCGTCGTCTGAAAAGGGGGAATTGATATAAAAGGCAACCGTAAGTTTGATGCCTAAGAAATAAGATGTACCCGTAAATCATCAGGGAAGGTCAGCTTTGAAATGTTAAACGTCTTCATATTCAATAGCATCATTTAAGAACAGATAAATTTGCAGCATGGTCCTGACATGTTTCGGGTACTTAACGTCAACGAAAACAAAGACACTCTCTTTATAATCACTTTGTTAAATATAATCATTCTATTTCGGATATCACTATTACTCCAGTTCAAACTTTTCCAAAACGTAAAAATGAAAGTAAGACCGAAATTAAAAAAACGCCGACTACAAGCTGAACTTGCCTGGATCACCAAACTTCAGACTGCGTACCCTCTTGGTTGAAACGATCAAATCTATGGACAAGGGAAAATTTCCTCAGCTTCTACCAATATCAACATCTTTTCAATTCGCCAAAACACTAAAAGAAAATACAGGTCGCACGGGAGAAGACGAAACAGACAACAAAGAAAACGATCCAGAATCTACCGTTCTCTCAATGATTTACTTACTATAGCACGCAATGGTGGCAGACATGAGCTGTTAAATGCTCCGTCGTCAATACCAGTTATGCACTTGGAATCTATCAATGAAGCAGAGGTTGCATTCTTAAGAAACACTGACTGATTCAGACTTAATATCATCGTCTCATTCGCACAGTATAAACTTTATCCTATTGTGAAAAACACGACCCCTGGGAGACGATTCATAAAAATCCCGTTTATTGATGAAGGTTTTGATCTTCTGAACATCTCCAATATTTTACGGGATCATCTCGTAGAAAGTTCCATTCCTCAATGTTTTGAAAATTTGGAGCCACCTCTTATTTGCTACAAGTACAAGAAACCTATTCGAAACTTTGTTTTTGACTGTAATAAAGTTACATCGGATCCTGATATGCTTGAATCGTGTCCTGCTTCTTGCGAGTGTGCAACTTCTGGGTATCTCTACAAACCAGCTGGCCATGTTGTTGCAGGTGACTTTTCTGTTGTCCGGGGCGGGCGGCTCCGTGGTCTTCTTAAAGGGGGACCTGGGTATAGAATCCCATCCAAGATAGATTTTGTCAAATGCCGTGAGGTGCTTACTGAAGCCTTGGATAATTATACGAAAAGATGGTGTGGGTCGGAGGGAGTCGGCCCGCGTGCTCTGAGTGGCTGGAAAGACCTCGTTTTTGGTATGGCGGATATTTGAATAGATAACTTCTATGAAAACCCTCATCTTTTTCAAAATCCACCTTCCATGATATTTCAATTTCAAACTAAGTAACTCGCATGTCTTTGCACCAGCTCATAAAGCAGCAAACAACACCATTATCATTTGGAAACGTTGCTGCATGTCGGCTTTGGTTTCGGAACTTTCGTCTACTAAACAATCGAAAGCAATGAAAGTGCATCTCTCATTTCAGGCAAGCATAACAGTGAACTGTCTTCATTCAATATATCTATTTCTAAATTGGATCTCCCAACACAAAATTGCATATCGATGCTGCACATGTCTCCTTACACATTTCGATTTATTGCTTATTCTGGTGACTGCTCCATTGCAATTTCGTCTGGGGTCTGGCGTCGGCGCTTGCTGCTGTTAAGGATCATGCGGCTAGATATTGTGAAACGGTTCTAAACAGGAACGATGTAAATTTATTTTGGTCTATTAAGAACTCAGGGGATGTGATTGACAAAATGAAATCTGGAAATTTCCAAGCCAATACGATTTCTTCATACGACTTCTCTAATACGTACATCACACTTCCTCATGACAAAATTAATTATCGTTTATCTAATCTCATTGACTGATGTTTTGATCGAGAGTGGAAAACGTACGTTTGTGCATCTGGGTTGGTGGGTTTCTTTTCCTCGACAGACTACAGGTCATGCGGATCATGGACATGTAGTGGCCTGTGTAATGCGAGGGTTTCTTTTCCTCGACAGACTGCAGGTCATGCGGATCATGGACATGTAGTGACCTGTGTAATGCCTTTTCCTTCCTCTTGGACAATATTTATGTTAAATTTGGTGAGGATCTATACAAGCACGATGTAGGAATTCCTATGGGTATTAACTGTGCGCCTCTTGTTGCAGATATATTTTTATTCACTTATGAAAAAGAATTTATCCAAAATCTTCAAAAGCAAAGAAAATTTGATGATCTGAAATGTTTCAATAATACTTCTAGGTATGTGGATGATATTCTGACTATTGACAATCCTGGGTTGGAATTATATAAGAATGAAATTTACCCACAAGAATTAACACTTAACAAGGCAAACGTTACAAATACAGAAACACCATTTTTGGACCTCAATATCAAAATTATAAACGGAAAGATTCATACAATTGTATATGACAAAAGGGATGATTTTGGATTCAATATATGAATTTCCCCTGGCTTGACGGTGATGTTCCAAGATTGCCGTCATACGGTATTTACATATCACAGCTCATCCGGTACGCTAGAGCATGTGCTGATATTTCGGATTTTCACAATAGAAATTTACAAATTACCAAAAAACTTTTAGGTCAAGGTTTCCGCTTTCATAAACTAGTTAAGGCTTTCTGGAAATTTTACAAAAATTACAATCAACTTCTAAACTTCAGAGTACATTACTTTGGGTATTACTCAACCTGTCTTTTATGGTGATATGATAAACAAAATTGGAAGGATCAAAGGTAGACAGCATAACCATCGAAAATGCGTCAGAATCACCAAACGCCTTTTATACCGTGGATATGATCCTAATGTCACCAGATGGACACTAGGCTTGGTACTTGACCAATCTACAGTCTTGTACCAGCGCATCCTTGAGACTTGCACTCTGACCGTGACGACGAGACCACATGACGGGCCCTATCCAAACCTCTTTAGAGAAGACAGGGCCCCGACCACCTGTCCTCTCTGAATGTCAGTCGGACTCCTCGGGTGCTTACATGTATGAGCTCGCTACAGCCGGCAGAGCACGGACGGTATTACGGACGCCCTATTTTTATATTTATTTACATATCCATCTGTGTCTATGGGGCCTCTACGTTTTGCGGTCTTGTTTGTGTGAGGTCATCTTACAGTGAGGAGGTTGTTTTACACCACAATTGTACGTTCTTCGAGACCTTTAGGTAATTGGAGAAGTGAGGGGTTGTGCGCACGTAATCCAGGATAACCCCACCATTTGCTACTCGCGTGGCAAATGGCCGTCCAATGTCGGCACCGGTTGCCCTATTGGTCTCGTCGGTTTATGTGTAGTCTTTTGTGTTTGATGTTTACATGTCTTATGTCTGTTTTTCGTCTCATACTATGCTCGTCTTTTGTGTTTTTGCATCGGGTGCATTGGTGTTTTGCTGTTGATGCTGCAACAGGGTCTTGTTGGAGATCCGATCCATTCTTTTAACCCTCGTTAGTCATCCTCAATCTAAACAATGAATTATGGCCAAGGGGTGTTAAAGTTCTTATGTCCAAAAATGTACCGAAAGACGTAGCAGGATGGGTGGGATATGATGCTACAGGCCCCACAACAAATGTTAAACGTCTTCAAATTCAATAGAAACAAATCTGATGTGGGTGATGCCACTGACATGGAACTTAAAATGATAAAAGAATAGTTCCGACCAAATAAAAAAACCCCATGAATCTTACAACGATTCAGTCATAATTGTAGTACAAAACAGAATAAAGAATAAACATCAAAGAAGTAATCACCAGTTACTCAGTGTCAAAGTCGAGAAAGCAAGGCATAACCATTTGAATCTCCATAGGAACAGTTGAGAAACCCGGGATAAACAATATTCCGAAGTGAGACCAGGTGTCCAGGGAGAGTCCATCCCAGTCCAAAAAGTTAGGCCAGGATAACACGAGTGATGAGTTTCATTCGGGACCGTTTTTATTTCTTTATCAACTTGATTTGACGTTTAAATGGCCAAATGAATCACGTGACGTCATTTGCTTAAAACTGTTTCAGGCGTTAATATTACTGATATAATGGGTAAATATTATAAAATGGGTTTTAGAATTCACTTTTTCATCAGTTCTATTTCCAATTGATATATGGATGAAAAATGGAGTAATTTAGATGAACGGTTCAGGAGATGTAAATCCAAATAGAGCACAGAGGGGATCTCTTGCCAGCATTTTGTAATAAAATCTGGAGGGGATAAGGTCATAATTTTGTATCAAACGTAAAATTTTATGCGATGATTGCTACATTTATTTTTATTTTTGAAAGATATGTTAACTTAGATTAAGACAGCAATTTTTCCGCTCATTGGCATGTTAACAAAGTACTTAAATCCGTCATTTACTTGTTGGACTCTAAAAATAATGACGTCGAGAATAGAGCCTAAAATGGTATAATATTTACTATTTCATAGCATTTGACGTACCAGCATTGATGTATTTTCTATTTTTATTTGTTTTATACCTTCTTTCGTTATTAAAAGAATGACCATATGCATTCATGCATCAGGTTTAAAATAACAAGGGTATATTGATGATATGATGCAAATCTGGGGTAAATTCAAGAAAAAATAGACATGTACTTCTTTGGAAGGTCATAAATCCATTGGAAACTCGTTGACTTATACTTTTTTCATTAAAATACTATAAATTACATTGTTCTCTACCAATAAAAATAAGAAAACTTAACCTGTGATGTTTAATAGTGTTTTGGGAGTGTTTTGGAAAGGGTGAAACTATGAACCTTAAACTTATATTGCAAGAAAAACGTGTTGGGATAGAAAATCATCATCAGTAGTTTCTTAATGTAAAAGCCAAAGTGATTTTTAGATATGCCGAAGTGGGCTGTTCCTTTCCTGCTGAGTCGAATTTATACGCTAAACAAGAAGAGAATCTCAAAACCTCAGGCGGTGGCTTTCATTTCTGTGTAGGTATGTAAAATTTCCAGCACGGTCAAGAACACAGTTTCGGGCAAATTGGTCTATGAGGTCAAAGTTATCTTCCAAAAACAACAACATGCGAAAATGCTTAATTTAATTTAAATATATTTTTAATTTACATAATACGAAATGGGATTAGGCAAAAGTTTAGAAACATTATCAACGCTAAACTTTTGCATAATTCCATTTCGTATTATGGAAATAAAATGTGTTTACATTAAATTTAGTGTTTTCGCATGTTGCTTTCGCCAGAAAATCACTTTAGCATAAGCTTCAACTTTAGTGAATAAAAGCTACAGGCTGGTAAAACAAAAGTCAATTTTGGAAGAGGCGGAAGGGAGGAGCATTCATAGCATCATTTAAGGACAGATACATTGGCAACGTGGACCAGACATGCACGTTTCGGGTACTTAACCCTCGTCAGTGAACTTCAAATCTAAACAATGTTATATGCCAAAAAAGTATGAAAGTTACTGTGTCGAAAAAGCGTATCGAAAGACGTAGCAGGATGGATGGAATATGATGCTACAGTACTAACTTTTTAGAAATTTCAAGAAATTTTGATAGCAGATATTTAGAATGCGTTGAAGAAACGATCAACGGAAATTGATCGAACTTGGCTACATGTGCCCTCGGGGACTCCTGGTCCACCAGCAGTGACACTTTCCAAGTGGTATAAATGTAAACGTCTTCAAATTGAATAGCATCATTTAAGAACAGATAAATTGGCAACGTGGACCAGGCATGCACGTTTCGGATACTTAACCCTCGTCAGTGATCCTTAAATCTAAACAGTGTAATATGCAAAAAAAGTATGGAAATTACTATGTGGAAAAAGCGTATCGAAAGACGTAGCAGGATGGATGGGATATGATGCTACAGGACCCATTTTTTAGAAATTTCAAGAAATTTTGATAACAGAAATTTAGAATGCGTTAAAAGAAAGGAGGGGATCTCCAACAACACCTAGTTGCAGCATCAACAGCAACCTCCCAAAACACCCACTGTAAAACACAAAAATGACACGCACAGAAAGAGACGCAGTAGTACAATGAAAAATCACAGAAAAACATAAAACACAAATGACTACACATAAGAAACGATCAACCGAAATTGATCGAACTTGGCTATATGTACATGTGCCCTCGGGGACTCCTGGTCCACCAGCAGTGACACTCACCAAGTAGTATAAATGTAAACGTCTTCGTTTCGGGTACTTAACCCTCGTCAGTGATCCTCATATCTAAACAATGTAATATGCCAAAAAAGTATGAAAGTTACTATGTCGAAAAAGCGTATCGAAAGATGTGCAAAAACAAACTACCTACAGACGAAGCAGAATATGTTGGACAGATAAATAAGCAGCATGGACCAGACATGCACGTTTCGGGTACTTAACCCTCGTCAGTTATCCTCAATACAAAACATGAAATATGGCCATGTGCAAAAAAAAAAACTACCTAAAGACGAAGCAGAATATGTGGGATATGATGACGAAGGCTAAGTACCCGAAACGTGCATGTCTGGTCCATGCTGCTAATTCATATGTATTTAAATGATGCCATTGAATTTGAAGAAGTTTAACATGCTACAGGACCAACCTTTCAGAGATATCGAGAAAAATTCTGTCAACAGAAATTTTCGAATGCGTTTGAAGAAACTTGGATACATGTGCCCTCGGGGACACCTGGTCCACCAGCACTGACACTCACCAAGTGGAATACATGATACGTCTTCAAATTCATAGAATATTTAAGAACAGATAAATAAGCAGCATGGACCAGACATGCATGTTTCGGGTTTTTAACCCTCGTCAGTGATCATCAATCCGAAACATGAAATATGGCCAAAGAGTGTAAAAGTTATGTCCAAAAAATTACTGAGAGACTGAGCAGGATGCCTGGGATATGATGCTACAGAACGCACTTTTCGGAAATTTTCGAATGCGTTTGAAGAAATTATCAACCGAAAACAATAAGTTTCTTTAAGAGTTATAGGCCCTTACAGTTTACATTGAACTCTATAGGGAAAATGTAAATGTTCAGCAGAACGATGGGCATCAAATTTTGATTGGTCAAAAATTTTTATAAAATATATTTCATCACATTTCGCGGAAAAATCAAAAGTTCACCAATTAGTTTTTCTGCAATTATTATTTTTCTATATAATTCAACAAAGGGAAATAACTTCAAAAATGACCCTTTTCAAAATATTTCTTATTTCGATATCTACTAGGCTATTACAAATGTTTTTTTAAAATATCATTTGATACAGAAAGATATTCAATGATGAATAAACTAAATCTCAATGTGATTTTCATAATTTCATTCATTACCCATTAAATAGCTTAAGAACAGATAAATGAGCAGCATGGGGCAGACATACACGTTTCGGGTACTTAATTGACGTCAGTGATCATAAATCCAAAACATGAAATATGACCAACGACTGCGAAAGTTATGTCCAAAAATATACGGAAAGCCGAAGTAGGATGTGTGGAATATGATGCTACAGGACCCACATTTCAGAAATGTCAAGAAAATTTTGTGAACAGAAATTTTGATATTTCGGAAAGTTGTCATTTCATTAAAAAATACGAAATCAAAGGAGGTTTAAATCTTAGTACCATCTCTCCAATGCTATTTTTGAACATAGATTTTGGATATGCTACTGAATCGAACCAACAGGAAATTTGGAGCCGCGCACTCTATGCAAAGTAAATGAAGAAATTTAATTATAAGAAATATAACCAGAGGGCGCTAGTTAAATGAGGTTTGGCTCTGTCTAAAATATTCTTTGTCTGGAAGCATCACTGATGAGGATTTAATATACGAAACACGTGTCTGGCGCATGATGAATTGGGAGAAAATTTTCTTCATTATAATAGGAACAATTCCGTATTATTTCAAATGCGTTTGAAGAAACGGTCAACAGAAGTTGATCGGACTTGGCTACATGTGCCCTCGGGGACTCCTGGTCCACCAGCAGTGACACTCACCAAGTGGTACATGTACAAATGTTATGTCTTCAAAGGAGCTGATAAGATAAGGGCTGTATTTAGCCCTGAATCTCATCAAGTATTTCTTCTACACAATGATCTGTACGCAAGAAAAACTTGATAATTACTCAAATGTAATGTATTTGGAGATTCCTGATACAACTTTTATTTTGGTAAGCTTATTTCTAGATACTTAAATAATAGTCTAAAGAGTAGGGGGTAGCCATGTTGAAAAGAAGCTAATATCAATCAATAACGTTGGAAATGAAGAACAATCTGGCTAATATGGATATCTATAAACTTTAAAACATAGTTATAGTCTAAGCAAGACACTAGAAATTAAATTCAAAAGACTGGTCTCAATTTTTTCCATAAATTTTAAAATTTTGAATCTGAAATATGGTTGTATGTTGTATCCATTGGCTACAAAGTAGGCATTTTACCGCAAAATACACATTGGGCAGAAATAAACAGCACACTCCTGTATCTTTCATTCCAAACTCTTGTGCATTTCATGTGAACATGTTTAGAATAAATAAACGAATAACTTTAAACGGGAAAAAATTAAATTTTGCTTATATTACGGCCTAAAACACAGATTTGTAAAAAGCCCCCCACCCTCCCTATTTCAATTTTTTTTGTCTCTGGGGCACCGTTCCCCCCTTAGCTACAGAACCCTACTTTGTCAAAAGATGTGTATTAGTGATATACATCTTCTGTAAAAGTGGCGTTCTGTAGCTGAGGGGGGAACAATGTTTTAAAAAACTTTTCCGTTTTCCACTGGTTTCTATAGAAAAAAGACATATTTTGCCCCAAAATTTAAGAAAACTATGCATGATAAATCTTGTGCAACTGCTGATTATGATGAAACCAAGAACTAGCGTACATTTTGTGAAAGAATTTTTTTGTAGTTCCCATTTTGAACATTCCACTTTTTCAGGGCAGATTTTACGCCTTATCTTATCAGCTCCTTCATTTTTTTCAATCCTTGGTTTTTATGAATGAAGTAGTATTTATTACCAATTTTAAAGTATGACTAGATATCAAAAGTCAAATGAAGACTCTGTTCTTTATTTATGAATACAGTTACCAATAATTGTAAATCATCTACTGAGTAACTTTTCTTTTTATATATTTTTTTTGTCATAAATTCATAAATTTGTTTCAGTCAAAGCTTTATTAATCAGATGATACTTCTTAAGTTGTACGTGTAATAGATATGTAATTGAGGAAATAATTCATATAAATGAGTGTTTACAATTAAATATAATAATTAAGTAATTAATTCGGATGCTTATCATCCATCAAATTACCACATAATGGAGATATGCAAGCGATATATAAACGAAGGCAATTCGATATTTTGACAATCAACCAGGATCATTTTCAATTGAAAAGGTGTTAGGTACGTATAGATTTCTACCAATTTTGTCCTCTTCAAATATTTCATTTCTGTGAAAATTCTGAAAAAAAAAACATGTTAATGATAAAAATATTATGAAAATATTACTAAGTAAGATATTAAAATGCACAACACAAAATCTTTTTCGTTTTTTTTTTTATTTTTTTATCAAAAACAAATTTTAGCAAAAGATATATGCTAAGGAGCTGTTTAGATATGAGCTTGATTTTGCCCTAAGATTTCTCTATCTTTTCCTATGCATTTGTCTTTCATTTTCGTAACTGTTCGAACGGAAATTCTAATAACTTTGCCTTGCCTTCTTCATTTTGAGTTTGAATAACTAATGGGTATTTCTTCGATGGTCCGTTGATGCTTAATTTTGTGCTCTATTTTGAGTGCTGTTGAGATGATCGTCAGGATCTTCTTTAACTCAGTTGTAAAGGAAAAAGTAGATCTAATAAAAATATAGAGTATAAGAGCGATTCCTAGTAGGTATTTTATTAAAATAGATTTGGCGAAAGATGTTGTAATTACGAGTTTAAGAGGTAGGGGTACTGATAAGAGAAAACGTCAAATATAAAGGGAAAACAAACATACATGCATTATTTTACACATATTTGATGTTCATTATGCTTCTGTACTTTTCATCTCAAAATTGGACAAAAGAAATTAATTTTGAAAATAGTATATCAATATTATCGGCAAAATCCGCAATCCAGAAACTGGAAAAAAAAAACGGTTTTAGTTCGTTCTTGTCTGCTGCCTTTGTAGCTTTCAGGCACAAAAATGAAGTAATAGTCAACTATTACATTGATTTCAATCTCAACGGTTAAATATTTGATCGGAACAAACTTTTGTTAGGTTGTTCGAAAATATTTAAAGAAAAAAAAAGAAAAGGATTTATTAATCTACTTTACAGATTTAAGACTTATCTTATAATAGACATCCATTCCCCTTCTTTCATTCTTCAACTAAGGCTCATACTCGAGCATTCCTCCCCCTTCCTTCCAAATTTTGAAAGTGGTATTGTGATTCGTGGGGGGATCTATATTTGGAAGAAAGGAGGGGATCTCCAACAACACTAGGTTGCAGCACCCACAGCAAAATCCCAAAACACCCATGCAAAAAACACAGAACAGGAACACGCTTATTTTGACCCAAATATCGGATATATTTTGACCAGTTTACCTTACCTAAATTTCAACCGAATTTGTTTATTTTTCAATTTTGCATTTTGAAATTTTGACTTTCAGAGAAAATTTTAAAGATTATCTTAATAGATCCTTAATCTACAAAAGTTGTATACGCTAACGCGCTTTGTTTTCCATACAACTTAGTCTCCAAGGGGTATCGATATGAGGAAGCTTTTGATACTTATCCTGGCCATTGCCGTTCTGACGTCATCGTGCGATGCGCGGCCCGGCAGAAGAAGGAGAGGCCGCTTCAGGAATAATTTCTTCCGTGGACTTTTCCTTGGAGGACTTTTTGGAGGCGGAGGCTTTGGAGGTGGTTTCCCTTTCTATGGTGGAGGTTATGGTCCGTTCTATGGCGGATACTTCCCACCGTATTATGGCGGAGGTTATAGTCCATTCCCATTCTACGGTTGACATTAATTAAAAAAGGTAAGCTTTAAGTTATTCTCTAAATCCTGGATATTCCCTATGAAGAAACGAAACATAATTGTGTTTAATAATCAATATCAAATTCGGGAAGTTTTTTTTATTTAATTAATGATGTACATTTGAGAGGTTACGGTCATAATTTTTTATTCTATTTCGGGTGATCAAATGCACGAGCTCGCCACAGCCGTCAGAGCACGGACTGTATTTTTTTTATCCATTTACATATCTATCGATGTTGGGTTTTTTTTGGGGCCCCTGTGTCATGTTGTCGGTTTATATGTTCATATTACAGTGAGGAGGTTAGTTTACACCACAATTGTACATTCTTCGAGACCTCTGGGTATTCAGAAAAGTTGGAGGATTGTGTAATCCAGGATAGCTACTTCGTCTACTACTGACGTGCGAGATGGCCGTCCTAAGTCGGCACCGATTGCCCATTGGTCTCTTTGATTTATGTGGAGTTATTTGTGTTTGATGTTTCTATGTTATTTGACGCTCCTTGTACCCTTTGCGTCTCGTTCTGTGCGTGTCTGCTTTGTTATTTTGCAATGAGTGTTTTGGGTTTTGCTGAAGGTGGTGGTATTATTGGAGATCCCCTCCTATCTTCTGTAATAGAGGTATTTTACGACGTATCGATCTAAAGTTATGTTTGAGTCATATTTTTAATGCGTCTCCTCAAAACATATGAATGACTTGCTTCTTTGCACTTCAATTTTTTGTCTGCGTGAACAGTGGCTTGCTTTTTTTTTTTTTTCTTGCTGGATTCTTTTATTAATTCATCCATTATTTCCCTCAGTTTTAAGAAACATTCTAGAGTGAAACTTGCTTTATTTTGAAGTAAGAGATACTGCATTTGACAATTTCCTATGTATAACTCTTTTATTGACACAATCGTTTACACAGAAAATGGGGGGGGGGGGGGGGGGGGGGCAATCAAGCAAGAGTTTCATAATTTACCCAAGCATTTAATCTCAATAATCTTTATTAGTTGACTCATGTTCAATACATTGATAAAACAGAATTGCTTTCTGAACTGTTACTTAATCTTCCTGAGTTTGTTATCACTCGGTTTCACGATTTTCGACTGACTCATATGCTCAAATTACATTAATTTTTTCCCCAAAAAATAATATTGCAGAGAGACTTTCATAATCTTTGATCTGAAACTGTTGATGATAAATGTATGTTTCTGAATTTGAAACCTCAAAGCAGGAGATGCTTACTCTTCCTGGGCACCTGGTCTCACTCTCATATCGGGAGTTCGCTTCTTTTCATATGGTGGAGGTTTTTGTTTTTGTTTGCTTTGGTTCCTGTTTTATCCTGATTTTGTATGCCTTCGGTTTCTGATTTTCTGAATTATCGATTTTGTACTGTAGACACGGATATGGTCATTATCCATATTTGTCATCCATTATATTTCAAATATTCACCATCATCAGAAAATGAAGTGTCTTAATACTTGAATGCGGTGTACTTGACATGTATTTTTCGGATTATTATTCTGCATGATAAGAAGTGGTTCTTTATGCAAAAATGATGCATAAGATTAAAAAAATGATTGTGTGCTGGTTTTGTTTCTTGAATAGCAATTCCCTGTAACCTTTTAAACAACTTCGGCGCGCATGGTATCCAATTTTTATGAAATTTCACACATAAGTTGGGACCAATGAAAAAAAGTAAATTTGACCACAATTTTATTTCTAGGTCGTCTGGTTATCATGGCAACGACTTATAAAGTTGAAAAATTGAAAAAAATGAGCTACTTTGAAGCTCTATGATTTGGTCTATATGCGACATTCATGGAAGATTTTTATGCATCCCAAAGATTAGGACCTATTATTTTTAATAAGCTCACTGATAAAGTCTGATATTGTCTAAAAGGCTGTTTACAATGACAACATGATTAGCTATGTTTAATGTATTGATTTCAAAATGCTGTTTGTATTTTCCAATTTTCCTCTCTCATGATGGATATATGATAAGGAAATTGAATTTATTTTATGAAATGATCAAATTCATGATAAACCCACTTGTTGCAATGTACATACGTTACCTTTACAACGGTAACTATGGTCTATAATATTAATAGTTTCGCAACTTCAGAATTATTTTAAAGATTTTGCATCATGATGAACAGATGGAAATTGTAGAAATATATCCAACACAAAGAGTTCCTTCAAAAACCATGAAAAAGTTATTGTGAACATATGTTTCCATGGCAGCGATTTAAAAAAAAAACAGTCATTTTTAATCACAGGAAGTTCAAATTCAATATTAATTAAGTTCAAGTAAGCAATTATCAAAATAGAAGAAAAAATTTTTCAAATATTAATGGTTGCTATAGTACTTTGGCCATAAAATCTATAAAAAGAAAGCACTTTTTCCTCAAAAAACTAAACAGGCTTTCACAACATTTTACGACATATGGTGAAGCAAAGTCTAAACTTTATTTCAGATTTTAAATTTTTCAGATTACTTAATTTTGGATGCCCGTATCCAAGGACTCAATGTGGGCCTATGTGCAATTTTACACAATCGTTCAAATAGCAACGGGTTATTTCCTAAATATTTCTTTGAAATTTTATTTCATGTATTGAAAGATCTACATGAATATATGCATTAATCATTATCACTTTGAATAAAAATTTAAGAAATAAAGACTGAATATTACTTAAGATTGCATTCATTTTTGCGATTTGAGTTCATGTTGCCATAGCGACGAACACAAACTTTGTTCCAATGTGAATGCTAATGTTTTATTTGCATTAACAACGAAGAAATGTAAGTAATTTATCAATGAATTTTGATAAAATGCCATGATAGGATTCCTGTGTTTGTGCCATGGAAACATATAGATAAGACCATAAACCAAACATTATTGTTACTTAACTTGAAAGAGCAATGATAGGGCACTGATAATTCATAAGTGTTTGTTTTAGATTATGCTGCATAAATGAAGAATGTGACTTCAAAAACGTCCCAAATGCTTTTTGTCAATATTCAAATTCCGTTTCCAAGGCAACCGGATCCGATATAATATAATTTTTACTTTAGTGTCAGACCCAACCTTATGTATAAATTTTATCAAAATCTGAGACATGCCGTGCAATGCGTTCTTCATAAAAGAGCAAATGCTTACAGAGAATAGCTAATTTGAATTATGAAAACTGAATTGACAGAAAGCGCTCTGAATATTTTCCCTGACATGGTCACCATAGCGTTTTCTATAAAGATATAGCCTCAGACAGTGCATGTATTTTAGATATTGTTTTCATTTTCGTGCGTGAACATGGATTGTGGGTGCGGCTATCCACACAGGGGATACTCACTCCTTCCGGGCACCTGATCCCCCCTCTGGCTTGCTAGGGGTCCGTCGATGCTCAATTTTGTGCTCTATTATGAGTGTTGTTGAGATTATCGTCAGGATCTTCTTTAATTCATTTGCTAATAGCGAGAGGTTCCAAATTTCATTCATCCTCAAATCATGAATAATTTCATGTGACGTATACAATGACGCAATGTGAATTTGAACTTAATTTAGGACTTTTCAAGTAATACAAGTAGGTTTATTTCATACGTCACAAGCTCGCTAAATATTCTTTTTATACTGCACTCAGCGCCGCTAAAATTAATGACCTAAAATTAATAAAATACAATAAAAGTCGATACTGCAATTACAGGAAATATTTAACCTTATTACTTCGATATACAATACCTTTTTATTTTCTATATCGTATTTTTTCTGTTTCAGGTTGATTCAAGAATCTATCTGACATTTTCAAAAGATTTGTAAAACTTTTCTAATTAAAATAATATAGGCCAGATTTTGTATAGTGTTTTCAGTTGTTTCTTGATAAAAGAGACGGTTTTAATTCTGTGTGATGGGCAGAACCATGCCCTGCTGGAAAGGTCAACCATGTAGAATGTATCAACTTCGTTGCTTGGAATGGTTCAGTATTGTGGAGAAAAAAAGTGAAAAGGTTTCAAATTGTGTGGTAATATCCATGCTTTTTGTTTAAATGTTTCAGCTCTTTACCCTCTTGAAGAAAACTTAAATCAATTCTAATGCAACAGACGTCATCAGCGGCAACGAAGTGATTGTGATTGCAGAAACAGCCAATTTCATTTTAGAAGCGTACTCTATTTCATTTTTATTGTTTTATGTTTTGGTAAAAGCAAAACGCGTGCGGCTCCAAATTTCTGTGGGGTCGATTCAATACCATAGCGAAGCTACATTTACGATCAAAGTAGCACTGATGAGACGGTGCCAGGAAGAAAACCTCCCTTGATTTCGATGATATTTTGGATGAATGACAAAGAATAAGGGCCACTAGACTCCTAATTCGGCCCTACAATTTTCATTAGAATTAAATTTCATGAGAAGTATTTGAATTCTTTCATAAGAAATTATTCATTTTTGTTTCCCGCTTTTAATGAAAAAAAAATCATCCAACTAAACATCAATTTAAGTGTTATGACGTCATCAAGTGACGTCATTTTGAAGTACATGTAATTGACAAAACATGACAAAATTTGCTGGAAAAATCACCTTTATCGGAAGTATTTGATTTGGCCGCATGCGTTAACTAAGATAAAACTTTTATGACAAGAGGATAAAGTGATATTCTTTTACATATATAGTTTCACGTTAATTAATGCATTCGGCCATTCCTTTTAGCATTAGAATATTTAGATTTTTCACTAATTACACAGAATATTGCCGATCTTTGGCGTTTTTAGAGGACTAAACGCATTGTTTACAAAATATCGATTAAATACTCAGTAGAGAAGGTATAAAAATGTCTAATCACAAATTAGTATCTCTGAAATACAATGTTAAAAAGTAAGGCCATTATCAGAGAAGGGAGGGGATCTCCAATCAGACCATGCTGTAGCACCAACAGAAAAACACCAAAACACCCGATGCGAAAACATTAAGACGAACAAAGCAAGAGACGAATAAGACGACATAGAAACATAAAAAAAACCAAAAGACTACACATAAACAAACAGACCGATTGGTAATCGGTGCCGACTTAGGAGGGTCATTTGCAACGCAAGAGTGGTTATCCAGATTCCATGCGCACAACCATCCCACTTTTCCGGTTACCAAAAGGTCTCGAAGAACGCAAATTGTAGTGTAAAATAACCTCATCACTGTTAGATGACCACACAAAGAAGACAGCAAAACGCAGGGGCCCAAACAGTACAAATGGATATCAAATGGATATAAAGGGAGGGGGTACGTACCACGGTCCGTGATCTGCCGGCTGTAGCGAGCTTATGCACGGTTGATGATCAGGTCTTATGGTCCCCTATCCCTTTCCGAAAAAAGAAAAACAATATATATATGATGTCCAATTAATAAAGGGCCTAAACAAAGTTTCTCTCGGGCGACAGAGCTGGAAAGAAGTAAGTAATACACTTTTTAACATTCAATCATGGTAAGGCACTCAGAAACTAAATCGTAATAATTTGAGTCGGAAAAGCCCGTTAAATGAGATATGAATAAAACATAGGATGAGAACGAAGAAATGTAACTACTAATAGAAGATAATAGTGATCTAGAAATTAAAGTCGTCACATTTGTTCTATATTGAGGTATTTAGGTGAACTCTGTCCGCAAACGATAACATGAGATCTAAATATGAAAAGGACATTACGTCTGCAGTGCTCTCTTGTAGACTGTGGTAGAAGAGATGACAAAATATCTATTATTAATTGAGGCCACATCTTCAATTCAGCCGTATGTATGATTAAGTACAAGTAATCAGGGTTTCTTTTCAGTGGAGGACAAGGATTGATGTTTCGAAAAGTATCACAATTACACAATTAACACAACATACAAACCAACCTACTAAATAATGAACAATAGGTTTCCACTTAGGGCGATCCCCTACTAGTCTTAATTGATGTGTTTATCTGGTTTATGTGTGAAAAAAACAGACCATGCTCTGTCGTCTGGTGTGAACTAATGCATAAAAGTCTGACCGACATTCACAGAAGACAGGTTGTTGGGACCTTGTCTTCTCAAGGTCCGTCATCGTGTCCCGTCGTTACTACTCAAGTTTCATGCCGAGTGCCCATTTGCTGACAGCATGTACATGTATTAGTTCATTTAGTCGGGGAGCATAGATTGTTTTCTGTGGGTACATGTTTTGTATTATATCCATTTACATATTAACATGAATGTTACAGGGCCCTGAGTTTACCGACTTTTATATGCCGTCAATCACGCGATAGGGAAGGGGGAATCGGTGTTTTGCCGCGGGTGCTGCAACCAAGTCTCGTTGGAAATTTTCCTCCTTTCACATAAATGTAAAACAAACAGAGCGGACAAACATAGCCAATGACGTCGAAGGGACAAGGACAAGGATGACCAAGTTGAATGTTGACTTTGAATGCGGAACTCAAACAAGACTTTGTTGCATCACCAAAAGCAAAACACCAAAATTACCCCTTATGTTAAAATTAAAAGTAGAAAAGCATAGTTAAGGAACAAGGAAGACCAACGCGACATCCAAACAGTAAACGGAAAATACTATACAAAGATAAACGAGACATTTCGGGGGGAGGGGGGGGGGTTTCGCTACATGTAAGGATGCTGTAGTCGTGTACTGTTGGAAATTCACTACTATTTTTTGTTCAGAGTGTGAAACTCTGAATTATATACTGTTGGGTTATAAATGATATGGTCCAGATTTCACGTTCGTCAGTCTGAGAATGTATGAATATTCTGCACTGCTTACAGGCAGGTATTTTTGGCAAACAGGATATGCTGAACCTCCCCCGGGCACCTGATCTCACCTGTCGGAATGTTAATGTGTTTAAACTTTACAAATAAGAACGGTCAACTTTTTCTTTCTGACACTCGAGATTGTGTTGTATGGTGCCATGTTATTGTTTACGTGTTCGGAAGTTGCTTTATATATTTAGAGGATAAACGTACTGTGTTTTTGTGGTTCCGACAGGTATATGGTGGATATACTGTTGGAAACGCAGTTATACCGTCGGGGCTTGCCCCCGACTGTATAACGTATGTCCAACATATACCTGTCGGAACCACAAAACACAGTACGTTTATCCCTGTTCTAATTCATGTGACATATTGTAACTTTTTATACCCCTCATAGGGTATCATGTATCGCTTTAGATGTGACGTTGCTACTGAGGACTAACAATGACCAACAGAAACTATTGCGCAACAAAATATAAAATACAACTGCTTCGTGTTTATTACAATGGCGAAAAATCAAAGTGTTATCAAGAATAAACTTACTTGCTCTGTTGTTTATAAGTGGAGAACGCCGTTTTCAAGCTCAAACTTGTAGTTTTACGGCACATGGAATATGGCTTAGATATTTGTCATATAATAATTAAGTTAAATGAAAGTTTGAATATAGAGGATGCAAGTGTTCGCGGAAGAAGGGAAAAGAGTAATGATTTCGATGTAGTGGAAATAGGGCCTCATAATCATAATCATTTCTAATCTAATAACCACACGGTCTGCTATTTGCGTGGCATATGGCCATCCTAATTCGGCATCAGTTGCCGATTGGTATCGTGGTTTATGAGTTGTGCTGTGTTGTGCATTGACGTTCCTTGTCCCTTATGCGTCACTTTCTGTGCTTGTCTGCTTTGTGTTTTTGTATTGAGTGTTTTTGGGTTTTGCTGTGGATGCTGCAACCTGGTGTTGTTGGAGATCCCCTCCTTTGTTTTATGTGTAGTCTTTTGTGTTTTTTATGTTTCTGTGGTGTGAGTAGGTGTTCCTTATCCCTTTTGCGTCAGTGGGTATCTGCTCTGTGTTTTTGCATTGGGTGTTTTGGAGTCACAACCGAGAGTTGTAAGAGATAACCTCATTTCTTCTAATAATCGGCGAGATTTTTTTGCAGTGTCAAAGTTACGATAGTGTCGGAGTTAAGGGATCGTACGATATTGATTCTCATTTCCAAGTTTAATTTTATATAAAATGACTGAGTTGATAATATGTATCATTGTAGTCATGATCAATGAGTTAATTTGACTCGAAGTTAATGAGAAATAAACATTTTTTCACATCATGCGTAAAGATATCAAAATGCTTTATGTAAAGATGTGGGGTATCAATCAAACCACACCGTATCAAATCATTGGTATAAAGGTCTCGCCAGCTATACTCATAGGTGGACAAGAATATTTACATTTCCTTAGGATTTTCCCTATACGACTTTCAGGTTTGTGGGATTATTTTTTACATAGATTGAGGATGATTATATTTCATACAGAAATTAATAATTTCAGTCAACATGGATTAGAAAATACTTGCAATCCCTCTTTTAGTTTGCATTTAATCTCATGAATGATATAGAATGTTACAAAAATTCAAGTGATTTTCACAAAAGACTCTATGGATATTATCACTATACGTAACGTGCAACTACTAGAATTTATTTTCTACGGTGAACGCAGTAATTTTTCAGTAAATCTTATTTCGTTGAGAACTCATGTAACAAATCACAGATTCTGACCTTTTCTTTAATTGATTTTGAAAATAAAACAAAGGAGGGGATCTCCAACAACACCCGGTTGTAGCACCCACAGCAAAACACCCAATGCAAAAACACAAAGCAGACAAGCACGGAAAGAGACGCATAAGGGACAAGGAACGTCAACGCACAACACAGAAACATCAAACACAAAGGACTACACATAAACCAACGAGGCCAATGGGCAACCGGTGCCGACTTAGGACGGCCATCTGCCACGGAAATAGCAGAAGGTGTGGTTATCCTGGATTACGTGCGCACAACCCTCCCACTTTTCCGATTACCCAGAGGTCTCGAAGAACGTACAATTGTGGTGTAAAACAACCTCCTCACTGTCAGATGACCACACACAAACAAGACCGCAAAACGCAGGGGCCCAAGCAACACAGATGAATATGTAAATGGATATAAAAAGAGGGCGTACGTAATACAATCCGTGCTCTGCTGCCGCGAGCTCATGTATGTTATCACCCGAGGAGTACGACTGACATTCAGAGAGGACAGGTGGTCGGGGCCCTGTCTTCTCTAAAGAGGTTTGGACAGGGCCCGTCATGGAGTCCCGTCGTATAATAACCATTCCGTATTTTCTTCTATGACTATCAAATACTGACGTATTTTAACGTAATTTAACTGTCCGACTGTCTGTCCATCCAACTTTCTTGCTTGCCAAAACTTTAACCATGAAAGGGCATACATTTGAAGGCAAGTAGTAGGCATCCATATTCCACATCAGTGAGAAAAAGGCAAGCACAAGGCCAAAATCAGGCTGGCATTAAACAATATCTAACATGTTTACCAGTAACACTCCAGTCTTTCGAAAAAGGGGTCGATGCAGAACATGTCATTTCTAGTACTTTAATTGTCAATTTTATCTCTTTATGAAAATGGATTAATAGTCAGATAAATGATATGTCACTTGTAGAATAAATGTCAATTTACCGTGAAAAATAATTATACGTTCAATTTTCTCACCATAGAAAACGTTTGCTCGAAAAAGGTGTCTCCAATGTGGTAAAAAACATGTCGCCAGAATCTATGTTATTTGTAATTCCTAAGTAGAAAGGATAGAAATTAAACGTAATTCTGATTTTTTTTGCTTTCAAAACGAAGATACACATGTCTTATGCATCGAAAAATTGTTCCACGTACGTATTAAAATGTCAAAAGACGTATGACGAAAATCAAAAAGTCATTGCTTACACATATTTTATGCTTTCGAGTAATCAAATTAAGTATAATAAAGATTTATTAGTCCTTTTTGTTAATAAAGGAATTTGAACGGGCACAGTTTTGGAAGGAAATGTAGAAACACAGTAACTTATTCATGATGCATCAAATACCAGATAACAATAACCGCATTTACCGTTGAAAATATCATATCGCAGTTGCACGTTACGTACAGTGATTATATGACGAGTCAAATAGTTCATGCAGCTCATAGTGATTCAAATAATTATACTGCAAAAGAGTACTGTTGCCACAAAATAGCCTTAACCTTTAAAATGTTTTCCTGTAATATTTGATTATATTTTAATCTTTCAAAAAGACATCGGACGATGAAGAAGTTTCTGGTTCTGCTCTTGGCTGTCGCCATATTGTCGTCAAGCTTTGTGGATGCCCAGAGCCGACGACGACGACGACGACTCAGGAGAAGACTTGGGACTCTAGGAGCCTTGGGACTAGGATTTGGAGTTGGCGGTTTGTTAGGAAGTCGATTTGGCCGTTTCGGTGGCTTCGGTTCCCCGTTTTTTGGTGGTTTCCCGTATTATGGCGGATTTCCTTATGGTGGTTATGGTGGACTTTATCCACCTTTCTATGGTGGATATGGATATGGGCCCTTTTCTATTGGTCCAATTATTGGATGAATAAGGACCTAAATATTTTTGTGTCTGGTAAGTAATAGAAGAATATTGGTAGATGTGCGAGCACATTATATTTTTTTTCTGTTGCGACAAGAATGTTGTCATTAATTAAATGAATAATGGAATGAAAGTAATTCGGTAACTCCTTTATTGAATAGTGCATATTGATATTTTTTCCTGCATGATTTACATAGCCCACTGAAGCAAGTGACAATATTTCATTGTTTCCTTATCAAATGTGAAAATGTTTCGTTTCCATGTTTTCGGGGTGACCATATTTCGCGGTTTTTGTTGATATGTATCATATATATCCTTTTTGCACAAAAATAGACAAAATTCTTATTTTCTCTTCAATAAAACTTTTGTCATAGGTACTTCTTACGATATCATGCAAAATGAAATGTTTTTTTTTTTCTGGGGAAAATAAGCGATTGTTTACGTCTTAACTTTGGTGTTGTCGTTCATTATCCCCAATTTTGTGGGAAGGAAGCATTTTGTCAGAAGGAGATGCACAGGAGGTGTAGAAAATTTCAAAATATACCAAATCATGACAACTACAATCATATTTGATAGGATATAGAAAATTAAACTTGACAAGTAACGATAATAATCCTAAAACAAGTGAGAACCAATCAACTATGAAACGGCGAAATATAGTCAATGGCGAAATATGGCTCTCACTCTAATGATCTTTTTAGCCAGGGGACTAATGTAGTTCATATTTTACATCGCTTTAATAAATCTGGAAATATTTCTTTTTTTGCAAAAGATATTCAATTTTGAGTCGTCTTAAAAGTACTCCATAGAACGTTACTATTGCAAAACAAATATTGACTTTATTTTATTCTTTTCAATAAGATTAGACCGTTTTATTTCCTGTCTCAATTTATTTTCTCTTTTACTCGCCTTCTATGCCTTTCGATTAATAATCTCGGAAACAAAAGTTCCATCCATAGTTTACCATCGATTAACGTATTACCGAATTGTGTTCCTGAAAATATAAAATAAAGTATGTTCTTGTTTGATGAAAAATATTTATTTTGAATATGAGAAGTAACCGATACGATGATCCAAAAAATACAAATCAGTGTAGATGTGTGCTTCAGATGTTTAACGGTGGTTTAAAAGGGGAAACATTGAGGTATTAAACACTTGGGCGCAAAATTAGAATTTCTCAAAAGTTAAAAAGTTACTATTTTCTTGTCAGTCTTTAATTCTATATTTTTTCTATCCACAGAATATTCTCTATTATTTGTTCACTTCTAAAATTATTAGATTTCATATTTTCTAATTTCAGGTGTTATCTGAAATTTCTGATCTTGTTACTTGCCGTTTCTGAATAAAACTATTGATTTAATGACGTCAACTTGACGTTGGTTAGTTAAATGTTTTAGCTGTATGTTTTTGTGTTACCAAGTGAACTTGCATTTTACTGTTTTATTTGTAACATCAGATGACATTGAGAAGACTTCTTGTCTATACAAGATATCTGATTATGCGGATAAACAGAAAGTTTGAGCTTATATTATTATTTGCTTCTAATTGATTTGATTGAATGACCGTTCAAATCGGCATTTTGTATATTTTGGTTTCCCCAATTTTTTATGTATTGTCTTTCATGGTTCAATGAAACTTCTTAGCTTTGATTTATGGTCTGTCTATGTTGTGAAAGCATTAAGCGGATAAGCAGAAAGTTTGAGCTTATATTATTATTTGCTTCTAATTGATTTGATTGAATGACCGTTCAAATCGGCATTTTATATATTTTTGTTTCCCCAATCTCTTATGTATTGTCTTTCATGGTTCAGTGAAACATCTTAGTTTGATTTATGGTCTGTCATGTTGTGAGAGCATTTATATAGTTTTTGGTTGTTCGCTTATTTGTTTGTTGCTATATTGCTGTGAGTTGAAGATCCCTAAACATTGCGACGGGACTCATTGACGGTCGCTGTTAAATCTCGTTAAAGAAAACCCATATCTGATCCTTTGTCTTATCTTTAAATTGATTTTTATGCTTCAGCCAGTAGAGTAAGTACTAGTTCTTATGCCCATTACATTTATAAATGTTAAACGTCGTCAAATTCAATAGCATCATTTAAGAACAGATCAATTTGCAGCATGGACCAGACATGCATGTTTCGGTTACTTAACCCTAGTCAGTGATCCTCAATCTAAAAAACTCTCTAAATATAAAATGGCCAAAGAGTGTGAAAATTATAATGTCCAAAATGTACCGAAAAAGTTAGCAGGATGATTGGAATATGATGCTACAGGACCCACCGAGGTTGATCGAACTTGGCTACATGTGTCCTCGGGGACTCGTGATCCACCAGCAGTGACACTCACCAAGTGTATATATGTAATGTGTGTTCTTGTGCACCACATGCGCATTTCAACGAGCAATGTCCTATCCGTGGTGGTTGATGACAAAGCAGGGAAATCCAGAAATTATTTGGAAAATGAAATTCTCAACATGACTAAATTTATATTATATATATGCCAAATATTTAACTTAAGGATAGAGCCAATCCATCCAGGGACAGTCTCTAGTATTTGACATACTGACTAAAATATTGATTGATTGACAAGCCTTTTAACATATGTTTCGTATTACATAAGGCCCATCATATTTGTGATATCACCTTAAAGTGAGAACACTTTTTGTCTATACACCTCCTTTTGAGACCTCTATAGGTCCATGCTTGTTTTACAATTGTTATCCGAATAACCATACGATCCACTTTTATACAGTGAATGGCCCTCCAGAGTCGATAACAAATATGGATAATGACCATATCCCAAATACATAGTACAAAATCGATAATTCAGAAAATCATAAACCGAGGGCATACAAAACTTGGATAAAACAAGAAGCGAAGCAAATAAAGAGAAACTTCCACCATATGAAAAGAAGCGAACTCCTAATATGGGAGTGAGACCAGGTGTCCAGAAGAGTCAGCATCTCCTGCTTACATGCAACACCCGTCAATTCAGTAAAATTGTCACATCCGGTTACTTTCATTTCGGAAGATATAAGTATATTCGGTGGTTCGATGGTTCAAATAGTCTTAGACAGAATATCGTCCACCATTCTGGAGAGTGGGACATCATAATGTATGATGAGTTCCCATAATGTATAACGGGTCAAAATGACCTTTTTAATTTATGAATAAGAAGGCTTTTCAGTGATAATGAATTGCAGTATCCACAGGAAAACATCAAAACACGAAAAAGCTACACAAAAGAGACAAAAATCAGTGAAGAAAAGTCAAACACATATGCCGAACCATATACCAAAAACCATAATCGAAAGGATTACAAATTTTGGGGGAAAAAAAGAAAACAGAACTTACCATGCAATCACTATATAAACCAGCTGATTATATTATTACAGGTGATTTTTCAATTATCCAAGACAGCTCAGTGGTCCTCTAAAAAGGACCTAAATATAGCATCCCATCCACGATAAGTTTTATTACATGTCGCGAAGTGCTGAAATTAGTCTAAGATAATTATACAAAACAATGGTGCGAATCGGAAGGAGCCGAATCGCATTCTCTGGATGACCGGAAAACCTTGTTTTGGATATCACTTTTAGTCGAATAGATAACTTTCACATAAATCCTCATCTTTTTCAAAATCCAAGTTCTAAATCTGAAAGATATTTCAAATCCAAGTACATGTATGTATCGTAATTTGCATGAAAAATATGTCTTCGCGCCTGCAGATAAAGCAGCCAACAACACCATAATCATTTGAAAACGTTACTACATATCAACTTTGGTTTAGGAACGTTCGTCTACAAAAAACAGCAATGAAATTGTCCCTAGCATTTTGAACAAAGAGAAACAGTGAGATGTCTTCATCCAACATCCCTATTTCTAAATTGGATTTTCCTACAATATACTGCATACCAAAACTACACAAGTATCCTTACAAATTTCGATACATTGCTAATTCTAGCGAATGCTCAACTACAATTTTGTCTAGAAATCTGACGTCAACACTCACGGCGATAAAGGAACACGTGGCAAAATATTGTGAAACTGTTCTAAACAGGAATGATATAAAGTTGCTTCGGTCTATAAAAATTCGGATAATGTGATTGACAAAATGAATTCTTGAATACGATTTCTTCATATGACTTTCCTAATATGTACACGCTTCCTCACGACAAAATTAATGATCGATTGTCAGAACTCATAAAATGGTGTTTTGTTCGAGAGGGAAGATGTTATATTTGTGCATCTGAATCAAACAGCTTTTTTCCGCCGCAGAATACAAATGATACAAATCACTGACATGTAGTGACCTGTGTATAAGTTTGTCTTTCCTCTTGGGCAACATATATGTAAGATTTCGTGAGAATCACTGACGAGGGTTTAGTATCCGAAACGTGCATGTCTGGTCCATGCTGCAAATTTGATCTGGTCTTAAATTATGCTATTGAATCTGAAGACGTTTAACATCTCTACAAGCAAGTAGTAGAATTCCCAAATAAATATGCGCCTCTTGTTGTAGATTTATTTTTATACATGAATGAAAAGGAATTTATCCGAAATCTTCAAAAGCAAAGAAAACATGATGATTTGAAATGTCTCATTGGTACTTCCAGGTACCTGGATGACATTCTTTTTATCAACAATCCTGTTTTTGAAAAGAATATAAATGCTTTTTATTCACAAGAATTGACTCTTAACAAGGCAAACATTACAAACACAGAAACGCCATTTTTCGACCTAAATATCAAATGTGTTAATGGAGAGATTCATAAAAGTTTTTATGACAAAAGAAATGATTTTGGATTCATAGTAAATTTTCCCTGTTTGACGGTGATGTTCCTAGAATACCATCATACATGTACGGTATCTACATTTCGCAGCTCATCCCGTATGCAGTACATTCTTTTGTATCGCTTTGTAATCGGGAAAATGGGAGGGCTGCGTACACGTAAATCGGATAACCACAGCGTTATTCCCAGCGAAGGTAATTTTGAGAAAAGTCAAATTTATTTTAGTTGCGACCTCTACTTTGATATCTAAATTTTGTGTTTCTAGTTTCTACTTTGCAAAGTGTGCACGAGTACAATGTTCCTGTTTGGTCGATCCAGTAGAATAATTGCATTAAAGGTTATATCCAAAGAGCATGTGAGGGATGGTGCTATGATATTAAGCTTAAGGTTCGATGATGTTTCAGGATGAAATGATAATATTCCAGAATAGCAATGTAATATATTATGTCAAATTGATAAAGTACAAAAACAAACCTTCTTTTAGTCAGAGAAAAAAGAGCTGGAAAGAAAGTACTGATAAGACCATATTATTTAAATATTTTGTTTTACCGAAATTTACATAAAAGGTACCCTCCCGCCAGGCACAAAACACACAAATGCAGAAAAGTCAATCAGTCTTTAATAATAATATGATGAACTTCCGTCAAAGTTGTGAAATAAAGTATCCGTAGTATAATGCTGACGTGACTATCTGCATCTTTATCTTGTTCAAGATCCCATCCTTTTCTTTTATCATGTTTTGAGTAATTGTCAGTGCAGTAAAATTGTCTTTTCAAATAAGGCCATTTCTTGTTTTTATTCTGTTTTGCGTCCTTTTGAAATTGAGAAAGCTACCAGCCAGCCAGAGAGAAAAACAAACAAGCATACAAAACAAAGTTGCAATTTTATATAATATGACTATGTGAAATCCTACAGAAACTTTAATCATTTGATTATTGACGGATTTCAGTCAATAAATTAATGATAAATAATGCAATGTCTTGAATTATAGCATTACTTATACATTTTTACATGTAATGCAAAATCTGAACAATTTCTCTTTAATATTGTGTAGAAAATACATTTACTTTGCAAAAGATTTAATTATTTTAATTTTGTTTTGTTTTATGACTTTTGGCTCAAACCCTACCAGCACGAGGACGCAAAACAGAAAATAACAAAGAAATGGCCTAAGGACAAAAGAAAAACATTATACTTAATCTATGACCGTTTACTATTCTTTACAAAACACGAACAATATCACAGGGGTACGTAAGAAAGCTGAAGACTTAGTGTTCACACTCGTTACATCTTGAACAACATTACAAATCAATCTTCAAGAACCAGACACTTGTTTCGGATAAATTGTTTAGACTGCGGATCACATTGTTTTCATTTATTATGACAAGAGACCGAAAATAAAAGGTGTCTGAGATACCAGTAAATGTAGATCTGTTATGTTAGGCAAAGTAGACAGCGGGTTGCTTTCCGATTCTTGGATAATCATCAGCCTTTTTTCTTCACGTGTTCCAGGTTGGTTAAATCTACCGATGATGCCAAATCTTTGTGAAAAACAGTTGATTTGTTTTTCTCAATTTGTAACAAAAACCGAGATGGATTCAGTAACATAAATACAATCTTTGCTCAAGGAGCATTTAATAATATGGAAGTGCTCAATTTATGTTGCGAGGATGTTAACTTACTTTTCTTTACTGTACTCGCCTTCTCTGTATTTTCGCTTCAGGTGTTTTGGTATTTTGTTGTTGGTACTGCAACCAAGTGTGGTTGGAGACCCCCCTTCTGTCGATCATATTTTACAATGAAATGAAAATGTTCAAAAGAAGAATATTACATAATGTCAAATTGGTAAACGGCCAATACAAAACTTCTTTTACTCAGCTAGGTATTATATCGTGATGGAAGATACAGATATTGTGTGACTTTTCTATCAAAATGACAAGAACATGTACAATGGTAAATATTCCAGTCAAACGCAGGGGCACAAGAACACACAAATGGATAAGTAAATGGATATATTAAAGCAATGGGTATTTGAAATGGAGTCCCACCGATATCATGTACATGTCACATTCAGAGAGGAACTGTTTGAGATGTGGACAGGGCCAGTAATGGAGAGCCGTCGTCACAGTCAGAGTGCAGGGATGTAGATTCGTCAAGTACCATTCCGAGTGTCTCTCTGGTGACAAAGTGATCATATCCACGGTACAAAAGGCGATTGATTGTTATGACGCATTGTCGATGGAAATTCTGTCCACATTTGATCCTTTTTGTCGCCATCAAAACAGGTTGTGAAATTTCCAAAGTACTCTCTTGTTGTAAAGATCAGAATTAAAGAAAAAGCTGAAAGTATTTTTTTTTTATTCTCAAGAAAGTTTTAACTAGTTTTAGACAGCGGAACCCTTCGCCTAAAAAAATCTTGGTGTTGTGTTTTCCACTGTGAAATTCAAAAATGTTAAATGTCTTCAAATTCAATAGCATCATTTAAGAACAGACAATTATGCAGTATTGATAATACATGCACGTTTCGGATACTTAATCCTCGTCAGTGATCCTCGATCTTAAGAATTTAATATGGCTAAAGCATGTGAAATTGTTAAACGTCTTTAAATTCAAAAGCATCATTTCAAACCTGATAAATTTACAGCATGGACGAGACATGCACGTTTCGGGTACTAAACCCTCGTCAGTGATCCTCAGTCTAAACAATGAAATATGGCCAAAAAGTATGAGAATTATTATGTCCAAAAATGTACCAAAAGACGTAGCAGAATGGGTGGGATATGATGCTACAGGACCCACGATTTAGAAATTTCAAGAAATTTTGTAACAGAAAATTTCAAATGTGTTGAAGACACAAACGATCAACCGAAGCTGATCGAATTTGGCTACATGTGCCCTCGGGGACTCTTGGTCCACCAGCAGTGACACTCACCAAGTAGTTCAAATGTTAAACGTCTTCAAATTCAAAAGCATCATTTCAAACCTGATAAATTTACAGCATGGACCAGACATGCACGTTTCGGGTACTAAACCCTCGTCAGTGATCCTCAGTCTAAACAATGAAATATGGCCAAAAAGTATGAGAATTATTATGTCCAAAAATGTACCAAAAGACGTAGCAGAATGGGTGGGATATGATGCTACAGGACCCACGATTTAGAACTTTCAAGAAATTTTGTAACAGAAAATTTCAAATGCGTTGAAGACACAAACGATCAACGTTATCATTTCCAAAACTGTACCGAAAGACGTAGCAGGATGGGTAGGATATGATGCAAAGGACCCACGTTTTACAAATTTCAAGTAATTTTGATGACAAAATTTTCGAATACGTTGAAGAATCGATCAAAACATTAGTACACGTTCTAGTGTACTGGATGAGTTGAGATTTGAAGACACCGTACGACCACAGATTCGGAACATCCCCTTCAAGCCAAGGATAATTAACTATATTAGATGCAAAATCATCTCTTTTCTCATACACATTCGTATGAATCTCGCATGAATTAGATCTATTCATGTAGGAAACTTCGGGCATTTCACACCTTTTATGGTGGTATAATAAACAGGATGATTAAGGTTGGAACGAATTTCCACCTAAAAATGCGTCAGAATGATCAACAATTAATATAAACCATATGTTACAAGAAGGCACTTCACCAATCAACATCCTTGTACCAGGACATAGGCCCCTCAAAAGATCGCAAGCATGAACTCGCTTCAGCCGGCAGAGCGCAGAATGTTTGCTTTTAATATCCCTTTACAGATTCATCTCTTTTAGTAACGTTTTTCTTGCGTTTCTCTGTCTAGTTTGTGTCGTCATTTTACAGTAAGGAGACTAATGTACACAGAAAATTGAACGTTCCTCAAGAAGACCACATGGTATCCAGACGAGTTGGAAGATTGAACTCACGTAATTCGGATAGAATTATCGTTTGGTACTAATGTGGTAGATGACCTTCCTTATTTGGCAACGAATGTACAACTCTTTGAAGAAATCCATTGATAGAGAATAAATTTCACAATCTCACAATAGGAAGAAAATACTGCGATTTTCAATCTTCTGAGTTGAGCTGTGCGGACGTTGCTGAGGATTTAAAATCTTCCTATCTAATACCATATTACCAAATAAGATTTTTCTACCATTTCTTTGCCAATTAAATGTCATTGAGATTTTAGCAAATGTCGTTTGTGTTTGATTCCTTCTCATTCTCTTTTATTTTACGTCTTCAAATGGATAGCATCATTTAAGAACAGATACATTTACCATATGGACCAGACATGCACGTTTCAGGTACTAAACCCTCGTCAGTGATCCGCAATCTAAACAATGAAGTATGTGAAAGTAATGTCTTAAAATTACTGAAAGACGTAACAGGATGGGTGGAATATGATGCTACAGGACCCACTTTTTAGAAATTGCGAGAAAGTTTTGTGAAGAGAAATTTTCTACTGCGTTTGAAAAAAAAATCAACCGAATTAAGAAGTTCGACAATTCAGTCATAACATAAACATAATCCATGAGCCAATGTATCATGTTTACGAACAACAATAAAAGTACATAAAAGGTTATTTGGTTATTTTGTCTGCACCATGCGTAAATATATTGAATTACTTTATGCATAGTTGTTCAGCATCAATCAAAACACACCGTTTTAGATTGGTATAAAAAGCTAAATTGTTCGTCTTTGGCCATTAGTTGCCGAGAAAATTACTGTGTTCCCTTGGAGTTAATATCAAATTTCAGGTTTGCAATGGTCTTCTTTTATTCCTAGAATCTTTTCATGCAATCTGATCTTTTATTTGATCCAGCTGGCTAGTTTGATATCTTTAATATCGAATAATTAAACAACACATAGAAAAAACATGATAAGTTACATATAAGTTAATGAAGATCCTGACGATAATCTCAACAGCACTCACAATAGAGCACGAAAATGAGCTTCGATGGACATCTAGCAAGCCAGAGGTGGGATCAGGTACCCGGGAGGAGTAAGCATCCTCCGTTGGCTAGCCGCACCCGCATATAAGAAAATAAGATGTATTCCGTCGTTGGTCTAAAATATCAATTAAACTTTTCTACAAATCATAGATTTCTGTCGCATTGATTTTTTAGTTAAACTAAAAAATCAATGCGACAGAAATTACTTTCATATGTCTTCGGCACCTGGTCCCATCTCTAGATTGCTAGAGTCCATCGATGCTCAATTTGGTGCTCTATTGTGGGTGCTGTTGAGATTGTCGTCAGACAGGATCTTCTTTATCTCATTTGTGTCCTTTGGCATGTGGAGCTCGTAATTATTATTGATTTTTGATTATTGTTCAAAATTTACACCTTTCAAATCATCAAATGGCGTGTTTCAGCAAAATGATTTTTGAGGGGACATTTGATTATGACGTCATAATGAAAACGTTCACTAGCAGGTGCAACGTCAGACATTTGTTGTTCCTTCAAATAATATGTCCTTTCAAATCGTCACATATTTAAAAATAAACTAGGGACTGGTCACGATGGACGTAATTCTTTAATTGTTTCCGAGGGAAAGAAATTTCACGAGTGCATAAACCGAGGATAATATTGCAAATTAAGGGAAAATTAATGACCTCCGCCAAAAGGGAACATTCTTTACTTCTTCGAATATGCCGCCTCAGTCAATGTACGTTCTCTGTAAAGTAAATGTACAAATCAAAATTTAAAAAGTAAAAGAGGGCGCTACAGAAATGAATTTTGGTGGCTCCGCTGGAAGCATCACTGATGAGAATTTAATATTCGAAACACGTGTCTGGTGCAGAAAAATTGGTTTGGAATTTTCTTCATGAAGGTTTTCCGTATTATTGTAATAAGGATCATGTTACCGTAGTCCGTGAATCACAATAATTATTCAAACACTCCTACCAAAAGTTGCTTCGCCTTGAACTTTAAGCTAAGCACAGAGCAATTTATAATTCAAGACAATGAATTAAAAATATACAGAGAAAATTCGCAAATGTATGATGATATAAAATATTTTTGACAGACTTGTAGCAATGCAGAAAATAGTCGTTTTGATCTTGGTAGTCGCCCTATTGTCCTCCAGCACAGTTGACGCCCAGTTCGGCAGAAGATTTAGGAGAAGGCTTCGACGAGGGCTGGCTTTTGGGACAGGACTAGCACTCGGCGGCTTGATTGGAGGTGGATTCGGGCGTTTTGGTCGTTTTGGTTTCCCGTATTATGGCGGTTTTCCTTACTACGGAGGACTTTATCCACCTTTTTATCGCCCCTTTGGTGGATTTGGTCCCTTTGGTGGATTTGGTACCTTTGGTGGATATGGCCCGTTTGGTGGATACGGCCCCTTTTCAGTTCCATTTATAGGTTGAGAACGTCAATGCATTTCAGGTAAGGACATACATAAGTTTAAAAAAATCAAAATACGCATCGCAACACACCAGACCATAAGGAGTGGAAGAAACAAAAGGGACATGGAAAACCAAATACAAAATGTACGACATCAAACACCAAACACAAAGGTAAACACATAAACCTTTGAGATCCATAGGCAATCGGTGCTGACTTTGGACGATCATCTTCCGCGTAAATTGCCCAATTGTGTAGTTATCTGGATTTTACAACTGTCCAACTTTCTGATGAAAAGGAGTATCGAGGAACGCAAACTTTTTTTGAATAATAAACTCGTTATATAAGATGATCCCCCATACGCTCACACTATACAGGAAGCGCATATGTCAAAACAGTTCGAAACCTCTTTTTTATTCTTGCTATGTCACCAGGAGTCCCCGAGGGCACATGTAAACAAGTTCGATCAATTTTGATTGGTCGCTTCTTCAAACGTATTAAAAAATTTCTGTCTACAAAATTTTCACAAATTTCTGAAACCTGAGTTCTGTAGCATCATATCTCAGCCATCTTAATACGTCTTTCTGTATATTTGGACATAATTATCGCATATTTTGGCCATATTTCATTGTTTGGATTGAGGATCACAGACGAGGGTTAAACACCCGAAACGTGCATGTCTGGTCCACGCTGTTAATTAATCTGCCTTTAAATGATGCTAATGAATAAGAAGACGTTTAACATACATGTCCCTTTTTATCAGCTTTTCAACATGGTCCAGTAGCATCATTTCCTACCCATCCTGCTACGTCTTTAGGTACATTTTTGGACATAAATATTTTTACACTCTTTGGCCATATTACATATTTTAGACTGAGGATCACTGACGATGGTTACTTTCCCGAAACGTGCATGTCCGGTCCATGCTGCCAATTTATCTGTTCTTCTATTATGCTATTGAATTTGAAGATGTTTAACAATATCATTAAAATCTTCCCTACGTAATGTTATGTAAGTTAAAGGAAATATATAAGAAGATGAAGAAAGTTCAACAATCTCACACATATAACATTTCTCATTCTTTTATAATCCTACACCTACGGAGAATAATCCTACACCTACGGAGAACCTAACCAGAACAATTAAATATTTCATTATTGATCAAATAAACACCCATAAACCAATTATTCAGCTTCTTATTGCATATTATGTTTTCTTACGACTAGGGTCGACACCTGAATACAACCCTTAACGACAAGCTTGAATATCTCAATCTGTGCATCACACTCTCCTCTCTCGCTCTCTATGAGTTTAAATCTAACGTCATCGCCCTCCTAGGGGGGGGGGGGGGCATATCTTAATCAAAATAGAATTTAACGACTGACTTTGCTTTAAAGGTCACAAGTTCATCTTCTTGGTCATGGTATCTTACGGAAAACTTTTTTCTGTTATGATTATGTTGGAAATCGACTGGTAACATTGGACCGCTGTACAGTCGATACTAAGAAAATATAAAACAGTAGTACACTGTCTAGAATAAATAATAATGTCCCAGAGTGAAACACTGGGACTAACACTAGATAGAATTAGTTACGGCGTTTGTTTCCATTCTGATGGTAGTATTTTTACGTACTTTAAGAAAGCTTATTACTTGATGAAGTCATGATAAAAATAGAAAATATACATTGTACCAAAAACAACATAAAATAATAACAATATAATGATAATAAATAATAAATTTTGGCCACACTTCATTGTTTAGATTCAGGATCACTGACGAGGGTAAAATACCCGAAACGTGCATGTCTGGTCCATGCTATGAATGTATCTGCTCTAAAATTATGCTAATTAATTTGAAGACGTTAAACATAATAATGACATTAAAAAGAAACTTTAAACAACGAGACCAATGTACAATAGGTTTCAACATTGGGCGACTACCGTCCACCTTTAAACCAAATGATACGGTTATCCCGATTTTGCGCGCACAACCCCTCCACATGTTCAGTTATCAAAAGGACTTGAAAAACGTATTGCTGTGCATAGTAGTCGCCTTGATGTAAGATTAGGAAAAACAAATGATGTGCTTATCCGGATTATGTGTGCACAACTCTTCCACATTTTCATTTTTTCAAATGGTCTTGAAAAACGTATTGTTGTGCATAATAGTCTCCTCAATGTACGATAAGGAACCAAACACGACATCTTAACTTAAGGGCTTAAATTATTAACAGATAAATGTGTAAATCGATCACAAAAGCATGATGGCATACGAGATAAAATCCGTGCACTATAGACTGAAGCGTGCATATACATGCATAATACCATAATATCACAAGGCCCTAACCAGCTGTCCTCTTTGAATGTCTATCGACTTCTCGCGTGATTAAATGCATGAATTCGTCCTGGCCGACAGAGAACGGAATGTTTTTTCTAACGCCATATTTCATTATATCCATATGTGTTTTACTGCTACGTCATTCGGGGGTGGGGGGTTTGAAGACATTACTTTCACGGTCTCTGGTCATATTTCATTTTGTTTTTCAAATTATCCGTTCGCAAATGATGCTATGAATTTGAAGACGTAACATTTGACGCCTGTATTTTGCCGACTTGTTTGTGTGATTATCGTACAATGAGGAGGTTATTATATACAAGTTTGCATTCTTTGAAACCTCTTGGTTACCGGAAATAAAAGCCCGCTCGTAATCCGGAAAACCACAATAACGTAGAAGATAGCCATCCTTCGATGGCACCGATTGTCCATTGGTCTGGCTGGTTTATTATGTATTTTTCTGTGTTTCCTGTTTTGATGTACACATCGGTGTTCTTTTTCCCATTTTGGTTCTCTTGCTTTTCTTAACTAAACTATGTTTTAGATAAGTATGTTTCTGATAATACGGAACTGTTCCAACCTTATACTTTCTTGAAGAAAATTTGTCTTGTCCATGCTGCAAATTCATCTGTTTTGAAATGATGCTATTGAATTTGAAACGTTAAACATTTCAAAACAATTTTCATGCACCAGACACGTGTGATGATTCCAGCCAAAGTGATTTTACAGGAACCGCCTAAATTCATTTCTGTAGCGCCCTCTTGTATTACTTTTTGAATTTAGATTTGTGTATTTACTTTACAGAGAGTGCGCGGCTTCAAAAATGCTTTAAGGTCGATTCAGTAGCATATCCAAATGAAATTTGTGTTCAAAATTACATTGGAGGGATGGTGCTCAGATGTTTACCTCCTTTAATTACGATGATACTTTTGAATGAAATGAAAAAATTCCGAAAAAGCAGAATAATATATATGATGTCAATTTGATACAGGGCCAAAACAAAGCTTCTTTCAGGCGACAGAGCTGGAGAGAAGTAATTAATACTCTTCTAAACATCAAGTCACGGGGAACGATTTTAACTGCTCCCATTGCAACAAGAAATAAGTGTTTATAACAATAATACGGAAATGTTCCAACTATATACCTTTCTGACGAAAATTTCAAATCACGTTTCATGCACCAGGCACGTGTTTCGAATATTAGATTCTCATCTGATGATTAAATTCTCATCTGAGTCCTGTAAAAGATGTCCTCTTTTTTCTATGTCCTGTTGCCAATAAGGTTTCTTGTAGCTAAGGCTGTTGAAAGCAAACAAGAGATCATCTTACTCTCTTCGGGCGCATTGTCTCTCTCACTTCGGAATATTGATTATTCCGAGGATGGTAACCGTTCTGATGGGAATTCCAAAACCTTCTCGATTTTGAGACTGAATAATGCATGGATACTTCTTCTTTACTGTATATATAAGACTTTTTCCATCATGTGTTAAGTATGACTTAATTATTTTTTTTCTATTTTCAGATTTCATCTGGATATTCTGCTCTGGTATCTTTTTTTTTAATGTCAGGGAAAGAAATTTATACTGGAATATTGTTTTTAAATGTGAACGAAGGTCAGATCTCATTAATACTTCATGATGTAAAAAGTAGCCGATTTTTCCCGTCATTAAAAAAGATACAATTTGACATGTTTTTCGAATTCACTGACTAAAACCTGAGGATTGATTTAAAGAACCCGGGAAGAACTAACGTATCATTCAAAACAGACCATGAGTGAGTATTTTCTCTCATAGCTTTGAGATTAATCAAAATTGAAAGAAAATATTCAATATTCGAAAAATAACAAGTTGATAAAATTGCATCGATTTTACAATATTGGAATTCAGCATATTTGCAAATTGTTTTTTTTTTTTCTTTAAGAATTAGTCATGAAAGTCGTGTATGTTCCGAATATGAAGCAAGAATACCTGAGAAAGCGATTCATATATCGACGTTTACTGCCATGTCGTCCATAGTTATCATGGTTAAAATCAAGACATCCCAATGACGTAAACAACTGGGCAATAAAAGAAAGGGGTAACATGCAATGAAAGATAGGGATTTCAATCAAAGTTCTCTGTCATAGGGAAACCCTATCTTTAATGTTTTTGTAGAAGAGAAAAACTGAACTCTTCTTCTCACACTGACATGTCCAAATAAAACGCACGGAGGTTTTTCAAGGAGATTGTCAATTGAAGCAGAACAAAAATGAGAATTAAAAACTATCATGAATATTCAGTAGCATTCATGATAGTATTTTCCAAATAAGCGTTATTTATGGACACAAATATTGACATAACCCCAGAGAGTGTATGTATATTATATATTGGTTCATTTTCGTGCGTGATCATCGATTGCGAATGTGGCCAGACAACAGGGGATGCTTACTCCTCCCGGGCACCTGGTCCCACCCCTAGCTTTATAGGGGTCCGTCTATGCTCGATTTTGTGCTCCATTGTGAGTGCTGTTGAGATTATCGTCAGGATCTTCTTTAACTCATTAGAAACATTCTAGATGGTTGAACATGTGGAATTTAATCACATTTTATTCAAGTATGATAAATCCATGTGTAATCGATACGAATGTTAACCTTATTTCAGTGCTATTTCAGCAGTTAAGAATTTTTTCTGGAGTCTTCATAAAGTACAACACAACTCCACCAATACATTTCTTCAGCAGATATTGGGAGAATTTCTTTGCGCCGTATCTGTAGAATACGTATAACATGATATCTAGTTCTCCAATATCCATGGAACTTGCGCAATATGCCAACGCTTTTGGTACCACACAGTATATACCTAAAAGAGAATCAAAGAAGAGTTCATACATTTTTTTCTGGGTATTTTAAAGCAGTGCAATTATCACAGTGAGAAGAGATAACTCAACATTTTTTCAAAATAAAATCGCGCCCATTAGTCGTGTGCTAATAATAAACAAGCATTCCGTAATTATTTTTACAACTGTAAAATTGCCGATAATCAGATTTGAACATTCTCAATTCTTTGTGTACAATTTGTTTCGCATTTCCACCACTTTAAGGCCGACATTGGGAACCAACCGGTCGTTAATAGTTATACCTGAGTGACATAAGCTTGATAGGCGTGGTATACCGTCTTTGAAGACAACGTCGTCTGCGAGTGGCGTGTTGCATCAAAGACAAACCGACAGGTAATCCTTTATTATGCTAATGAGATACCAGAGTCTCATCTGTCTTAATCTGTCAATCAAGAATTGATAGGGGTAAAAGGATTAAAAGGAACCAATCAGATACCAATAAGACACGGTCCATTTGATATTCTGGGGGGGGGGGGGGGGCTTGGGTTTTTTTCGGAAAAAATAATTTTGCTCTGAATTTTGATGAAAAAAATAAATTTGCTTATGATGAGTCAGAAAAAAATAATCTTGCTCTTACAAGTAATCTGAATTTGAAGAATTACCAGAAAATTTCGCTTAAAATTCCTGAAAATTTTCCGGCTCGCTTCGCTCGCCAATTTTCAATTTATATTCCAAAACAAATTTTGCCTCGCTTCGCTCGCCATTGTTTTCTATCAAAACATTATTCCTTTAATGGCATAGTTCATATTTGAATATATATAAGAATGAAAGTATTATGAAAAAAGGCTTAAATATTATCAATATAATGTATTCATATATGCATATCACTACTGAGTCTATTCTATATACAAGCTTTGAAGAAGATCTTAATTAAGTTTTTCTCCAATTTACAATTCTAAATTTGAAAATTTGTCTAGAAGACCCTCCCCTCAGACCCACTAACTTGTACCTTATATAAACTTTACTTTAAGGATTATATTGTAAAATTCTGTTCTCTCTGTTTAGAAGCGAATTTAATTTTTGCAGAAAAATAAAGTAGTATTTTAGAGTTTTTATTACCAATCATGCCTACAATACTAAGAAAGAAAGCCGAAAATAGCATGAAACAAAAAATAATGTCTTGATGTTGATAGCTTTTTTTTCTATCTCCGATTTCAATAAAACACATACACATAAATACACAACACGCTCTGACAACAACATAGACCATTTGAACCATCTAACCAAAGATTGTAATCTATGTCTTCCGAAATGGAAGTAACCGGATGTGACAGTTCTACCGAATTGAAGCAGCGGGTGTTGCAGGCAAGCAGGAGATGCTTACTCTTCTTGGGCACCTGGTCTCACGCCTATATCGGGGGTTTGCTTCTTTTCATATGGTTGAGGTTTTTGTTTGTTTGCTTTGGTTCGTGTTTTGTCCTGATTTTGTGTGCCTTCGGTTTCTGATTTTCTGAATTATCAATTTTGTGTTGTATACAGGAATATGGTCATTATCTATAATTGTCATAGATACACATTAATTAATACATTTTCTGTCACAAGAATATGTTACATTCTTGAGCTTCTGTTTGAAGAAATACCAAATTACACTATCGTAAATTGTTATAACACATATGTAATTAAATGTAATGTGAGATAACATAGACTGTCAACACGTAACCCGATATTGATGTTGCTTATCAATGAATTTGACTGATTTTTTTACACCTTCCGATAGGGTTTTTTTTTAATTCTTATCTCTGCACTTGATGGTCTAGAAAGCAAATGAACCTATCTCAAGCAGAAAGGAAATACATACATGCGAAAATGGAAACATAACGGTGCAAATAAAGCTAGACATGAGTAGATGCAAACGAAATACAACTGACACAAGGGATAAGGGAAAGATCCAGCATCAAAACTTTTTTTAACACAGCGGAAAATACCGGTGGTACCTGATGATTGCAACAAGCAATATACATCAGGGCAGAATATCTCTAACCCTCTCACTAACCGATTACAAACAATACACATCAGAATAAATTCTCTAACGAACATAAAAGTCAACGTATATATTTACATTGACCCATATGGAGTCGGTGATGACTTTTGGTAGCCATCTAAACATCAACAACTATAAACTATAAGACAGGAAGGATCTCCAACCAGACTGGTCGCAGTACCCACAGCAAAGCACCAAAACAACTGATGCAAAAACACAGAGTAGACAAGCCCAGCAATAGAAGTAAAAGAGGCATACAACATACACCAATTTTTGGTCTCTGAAGAGAAAATATACTTAGCTTCTGACTTCAACTTCACTTACAGATACATAGAAGATGTGCTGTCCATCAATAATCCAAATTTCGCAGATTACCTGAGCAGTGTCTATCCTTCGGAGCTTGAAGTCAAAGAAACTACAGAGACAAATAATTCAGCATCCTATTTAGACATAATGTTGTCCTACGACACTGATGGTCACATGAACACCTCACTCTATGACAAATGTGACGACTTCAATTTCAGCATTATAAACTTTCCTTTTCTGAGTAATAACATCCCTTCTTCGCCTGCTTATGGCGTGTTCATATCTCAGTTGATACGCTATGCCAGAGCAAGTGCCAAATATACGGATTTTGTTCTGAGAGCTAGGCGTCTTTCAGATAAGCTTCTCAGTCAGGGATATGTTTTTGACCGACTAACATCGTCACTGAGGAAGTTCTACGGTCGATATGGGGAACTCGTCATACACTGTGATGTCCCAATCTCCAGAATGGTGGATGATATTCTGTCATAGACCATTTGAACCATCTAACCAAAGATTGTACTCTATGTCTTCCAATGGAAATTACCGGATGTGACAGTTCTACCGAATTGAAGCGGCGAGTGTTGCATGCAAGCAGGAGATGCTTTCTCTTCCTGGGCACCTGGTCTCACTCTCATATCGGGAGTCCACTTCTTTTCATACGGTGGAGGTTTTTATTTGTTTGCTTTGGTTTCTGTTTTATCCTGATTTTGTATGCCTTCGGTTTCTGATTTTCTGAATTATCAATTTTGTGCTGTATACAGGGATATGGTCATTATCCATATTTGTCATAGAAACATTAAACATAAAACGCTACACGTAAACCAACGAGACAAATGGGCAATCGGTGCCGACTTAGGGCAGCCTGCTGCGTCAGTAGCAAATGGTGTGGTTATCCGGATTACGTACACACAATCCTCCTACTTTTTCGGTTACCAAAAGGGTTCGAAGAACGCACTTACTAGTATAAAATAACCTCCTCACTGTGAAATGACCACACAAAAAAGAAAACATAGCAAAGGGACCAAAGCAACACAGATGAATATGTAAATTGATATAAAAAGGGGGCGTACGAAATACAGTCCGTGATCTGCCGGCTGCATCGAGTTATCACCCGAGTTGTCCGACCGACATCCAGTGGTGCATGGTGGTCGGGGCCCTGTCTTCTCTAAAGAGGTTCGGACAGTGCCCCAAAATGCACATTGGTCAAGATTTTATATGAATTATGTAGAACATTTCCTCTGACAAATTTAAAGTTTCATTGGGCTGACAAAGTTTGGTGAAGGGTAAATTGGAAAAAAAAAAAAACTCAATAATATCCATTGACGCAGCGTTATCTGACGGGTTGACAAGATAAAATAACGCACCGAAGAACGCTTTGTCTCATGAATGGATGTATTCTCTGTAGCGGTTCATGCCAAACGTCGTACATCAGCAAATCGAATACCGTGACAAGAACATGTGTAAAGGGGATAATACCCTCTACAAGCAGAGCCTCACCAGATTTTGTGCAGCTATCAAGGAAAAGAGTCGATTTTATATTTTATTGTTATAAAGTTCATCCACAATATTATTTGATGTTATGACTCACCATTTCCACATTCCGCAAAATGTACCGACAGACTAAGTATAACAACGCAGATCATAGAACTACGTTTTATTTCCATTTGCTTCAATTTGTAACCTGTAAGAAATAAACATCAAAGAAATACCTATCAGTTATTCAGTCTCGTAGTCGAGAAGGTATGGCAAAATCATTAGAATGTTAAACTCTTCAAATTCGATATCATCATTTAAGGAGCGACATTGGTCACGATTTCGGACCATTCTTGCACATCTCCTGTTTTAGCACTCATTGAGCTTGACTTTTATAGATATTTAAATTTATTATAGCCAATGTATAATTTCCTACTCTATTTAAGACTTTAATTCATTAGACACATTAAAACGGTTAAGTTTGAAAATTTGATCTAAACTGAATGAAGAAAATGCGACGCGGTAATTTCTTTAAAATTTGACGTGGAGGTACTTTTTTAACTGTTCGGATTTCTCTTACGTTAGTAATTACCCATAAATTTTGTTTAATGGAATAATGGAATAATATTGATATAAGGATTGGCTGATGGATACCGAAAAATAATAAATTGTTTAAATTCCACCCAAAATAAGGCACATTTTTCAGCTCTGACACTTTTTCAAGAAAACCACAAAATGACACTATTTATGAGTGTCTGTTCTCTCTTATTTGAACACGGACATATACCTTTTCTTCATTATTTTGAAAAGTCTTCTCTCGGAGCCGATGTTACTTTGTGTTTGAAAAAATCGTTGAAATTCAGTATCTCTGAAATTTTGACCTTAATTTGGATGATTTTCGTTATTTCTGTGTAAAATCTAGAAAATTTTTAATGATCGGTGAAGTTGGTACCTAAGGTAGCACTTTATCAAATCAACTTTTATACAAAGTTTCTACCCTGTTTTATTGTATATTAACATAGAAAACTAAAATGAAAATCAAATGAGTGCATTTCAACACTTTTTGTATTTTCTTTAAAAATGTGATATTTTAGCAACAAATATCCAGCATCTTTTACCTAGTTTTCAAATAAGCATAAATCTTGATTTTCATCACGGACCTGCTAATTTTCCTTCATAAAATGATTAATTGACATGAATACTAAATTGTCATATGGATATCATAAAATCGTTGAAATTCCTTCATTCTGAAATGACATGTCTTAAGAGCAGACAAATTTACAGCATGGACCAGACATGCACGTTTCGGGTACTAAACCCTCGTCAGTGATCCTTAATATGAACAAAGTAATAAGGCCAAAGACTGTGAAAAATTTCCATTGGAACAGTTTGAACAGAAGAAAACAAAGGAAAAACCTATTGCTATCTAATGATTTCATTTTCGGTAATAGTTAACTGATATTTTTTTGCGGTAATTCGCATATTAATTGCCGAGCTTGAGTGGCATTCAGTAATTTGTTTTCAAACACAAAACTCGAGATCAGAATTTAAACACACACACACACACACGCTCACCCTCACACACACACGTTATCAAAATATAAAAAAAATTCTTTAAGGAGTATAAAACATAACTTATTCACGAGAAAAGAAAGATAAAAAGAATAGACGGAGACAGTTACACATCAACATAGAATAGTTCTGGGTAAGTAAGAATCTAGTCACTGCTAAACGTAGTAATTGTAAGATCATTCTTGCTTTAAAATATTTCCATATTTTGTTACCCGGGCTTTTACCAAAAATCTAAAATATGTGGATATGATTGGCTCTCTTGCTTCAAATAGCAAATTATCTTGATATATGTGTTTAATGAGCATCGGTGATCAATTCATCCATTAATCAAGATATCTCATTTTCTATTTGAAACTTTGTAATTTGAATGTCTTCGTTTTCGGATTTTTATGTAAAATGTAGAATCCTTGTATAAAAACTAATATGAATGAAGGCAAAGCCTTTTTCTGCGAGCAGAGAGAAAATATATATGATTAAATCAACCCCCCCCCCCCAAAAAAAAAGATATATCTTTTTTTATTTTCTTGTGTTTTTTAGACTATGACGGTTTATCTTATCATTCAATATTTGTGAAACTTTCTGTTTGATGATTGCCATTTTGGTCTAGACCGGCAGATATAAGTTGAAGAGGGGAGACGGTCAGATTTACGGAAAACTAAGAGCAAAAAAAAGGAGTCTTATTTTGAAAACTTATATCAACGATCTAGATTCAAAGAACTTAGGTTCCAATATACAGTTTTTGCGCACTGTTCCGAAGGCGCAAAAAGTATGTGCGTCATGCTAAAGTTTAAGTCATTAGACTTTTAAAGTAGCTTACATAACTTTATGAAACAGACCTTAGTACACTCAATACATTTAGATCTAAAAAAAAACATGTGAAAACAAATGCAGCCAGATTAACCGTTTAAACGTTAATCAGTATCGAACGGTGTGAAAAGGGCAGTCGAGCGCATGCGTTCAACGGATGCAGTAGCCCCAGTAGTGAGGGCAATACAGCATTGTTCTCAAAACATTATCTACATCATTTAATACTGAATTGAAAGAGAACATCAATAGCTTTAATCATGAAATATTATTTGAATTTTCAACATCTGCATTTTCAGATATATCCGAGAGTGCGAAGTACCCCTCCGGCACTACCGGCATCAGGAGCCCAGGACGCGCGATACTCGCATCGCCTTCATCTCATATCGCTGTTGAACAAAATGGACCAATGGCTAAAATTGATGTCTAGTTCTCTTCTTCACATCCTTCTAAACTCATATGAACCCCAAAATTCCAAGTTTTTTTCATTAACTGTGCCTGCTACAAAAGATTTAAGTCTCAACACTTAGAAATTAAATAGTCGTCCCTGGCCATTTCTTCGAATACGAAACTAATACTGTATATTGGAACCTTAGTAGACAGTGCTCAGCTAGAAGTCATCTTTGCTTGAACTGTTCAGACCAAGGATTTTAAACAGAACTGGACTGGTTAAAAACGGGATCGACCTAAGCTCATATATTTCCTACGTGTGATTTTTTTTATTTCAAGCCATTTTAATTTTGTAAGAAAAATGTTAAATGAAAATAAATTACTCATTGCATATCGACTTAAAGAAAAAAATTCTATTCTGACTTCTGACAGTACGAAACTACCGAGACGAGAAAAGCAGACGGAGCGAAACGTCCCGTTTACAATCACAGGAAATGTCGACTGTCCTTAAAGACTCCGTGCTGACGCCTTTATTTTGAAGCTATAGCGTTATCTGCTTTACGAAGAATTATGTCAATAAATTTAACTACATGTAATCAACAAAAATTGAGTATAGCATATACGTCAACTTGCAATGTCGAAAAAAGATGTAAATAGCAGTATCCAGCATCTCCGCATCACCTCTATGGGACGATATATCGTTTTTGAAAGCATACTTGTACATTCTCATTCACCGATTCAGCATATTTTCTCAATAAAGTAAGTGTATATGCGTTACCATAAGGGCGAGCTTCGTTATTATAGCAAATTATAGCACAAGTTACTTATTTGACCTCAATGTAAACCTATTTCATCGTCATTACCTGGTTATGAGAGTCCAGGCCGAGATACCTCCATTCCTTCTAGGATTTTCTTACTAAATTCAGGTATTCAATGAGTAATGAGAGGTAATTTTGGCACCCATTTATGGAATCCTAAGACCTAAAATGACAGCATAGTTATGATGTAAAAATTAATAGAAAATTTTGACCAATTTAGATATTGAAAAAAATCTGTCACTTTAAGAGTTACAGGCCCTTACAGTTTACATTGAACGCTATGGGAAAAGTTAGTTTTTCTTAAAGTTTCGTTTCAACAGAACGATGGGGCATCAAATATCGATTGATAAAGAATTTCTAGAAAATATATTTCATCATATTTCGCTGAAAAATCAAAAGTTAACCAATATGTTTTTCTGCGATTATTTTTTCTATATCTTTCAACAAGGGGAGATAGCTCCTAAATGACCCTTTTCAAATATTTCGATATCTACCTGGCTGGTACAAAAGTTGTTAAAATATCATATGACACAGACAGATACTCAGTGATGAATAAATTAATTTCAATGTTTTTGGCATAATTTCCTTCATTACCCATTGAATACCTTAAATATTTCGTTAAACCTCCTTACATTATAAAAGTAAAACAAAATACACAAAATTATTATATTATACATTTCAAGTAGGTTGGTTCTGGCTTTGCTTTTATCACTGATGAGAATTTGATATTCGAAACACGTGTCTGGTGCATAATAAATTGGTTTGAAATTCTCTTCAAGAAGGTATAGAGTTGGAAACCTTCCACATAATTATCCACAAACAAATTTTGAAATGATAAAAAAATACTTACTCCTCATGTAAATGATTTACTTTTTTGATAACAATTACTGTCCATTTCCATTTCAAAATATAACAAAATGAAATGATCCTACTCATCAAGAGTACACTACCACAAGATCAATAGGTTCAAAAAGGCTCATAAATCAACTATAATATCTTGCAAAACAGCATCGCCCATCGGGCACAATGAAATAACTATAGCGCGATAAGGTGAAATTAGTATGAAAATTAGCCTTTCCCATAGTGTCTTAGAACGAAAGTCATTTCAGGTAAATATTTGTTTATGAAAGGCGAACTGAGGCTTATCACCGAACGAAAATTTATTATCTGTAAAAAATATATTGGACTTACTGTCCTCTCTGAATGAAGCTCGGACTCCTCGGATAATAACCGACAGAGCACGGACTGTATTTCGTACGTCCTCTGTTTTTCATATCCATTTACCTGTCCATCTGTGTTTTGCCTAGGTCCTTGCATTACGTTATTTTACTTGTATAACGATCTTACAGTCAGGAAGTCATTTAACTCTACAATTGTGCGTTCTTCGATATCTTTGGGTAACTGTATGAGGGTTATGCGCTACTATCGTGACAGTTGGCCAACCTTAGTCGCACCGATTGCCAATTCGCGCACTCAGTCTTACTAGTGTTCTAACTACCATTTGATGATTTTCGAGAAAATCGACTTTGAAGTTTTATGTTCCTGGAAATTAACTTCATTGTAGTTGAACAACAATGAAAATTTTGACAAAATTGGAGATAGAACACCATAAGACTGAGTGTGCGAAATTGTCTCGTTGGTTTATGTGAAGTGTTTGTGTTGATGTTTCTATGTCGTATGTCTCTTTTGTGTCTCTTGCTATGCTTGTTTACTCTGTGTTTTCGTTTCAGGTGTTTTAGTGCTTTGTTGCGGTTGCTGCAATCGAGTCTAGTTTGATATCCTCTTCTTTCTTAACTTGCATCAAGCAAAGTCTTCAAATACCACATCAAAAGCTCAATGTCCAATATTATTCGCAACAGCGTTCTTTAAAAAATTGGGAACAGGAGGTACAACTACCTTGCATGGGCTACTTATTTCGTTAAGTAACCCTCTAATTCAAACAAAAAGTATACCAAAGACGATATCATCCGTATGCTTAAGGTTTTGATTGACAACATTTTTGTGTGGTGTTTAGAGGAACCGTATTCCAGTAAATAGTTGGCATCTCAATGGGTACCAATTGCGCCCCACTGCTTGCGGACTTATTTTTGTATGCATACGAAGCTGACTTCATTCATACCTTGCTCTCGACTGGGCGAAAACACCTCGTATCTCAGTTCAATTTTACCTTCAGAAACATAGATTACGTGTTGTCCATCAATAATCCGAACTTAAGGGATCATCTACATGAAATATATCCTCATGAACTAGAGATTAAGGAAACAACCGAGAGCGATACTTTTATTTTTCGACGCAAACGACAACTTGAACACCTCACTGTATAACAAGTGTGATTATCTCAGCTTCCACATAACTAATTTACCTTTCATATGAGTAGCAACATTCCGTCTTCTCCTACTGATGGTGTTTACGCATGCCCTCTTTTTATATCCATTTACATATTCATCTGTGTCTCTGGGGCCTCTGCGTTTCGCGGTCTTGTTTGTGTGATGTCATCTTACAATGAGGAGGCTGTTTTACACCACAATTGTACGTTCTTCGAGACCTCTGGGTAATTGGAGAAGTGAGATGGTTGTGCGCACGTAATCCAGGATAACCACACCATTTGCTACTTGCGTGACAGATGGCCGTCCAAAGTCGGCACCAGTTACCCATTGGTCTCGTATGTTTATGTGTAGTCTTTTGTGTTTCATGTTTAAATGTCGTGTGTCTCTTTTCCGTCTCGTGCTGTACTCGTCTTTTGTATTTTTGCATCGGGTGTTTTTGTGTTTTACTGTTGATGCTGCAACGGGGTCTTGTTGGAGATCTCCTCCCTTCTTTTTGTGTTTCTCAGCTGATACGGTGCGCCAGGGTATGTTCCAAATATATATGAAGATTTCATCGTTAGAGCCTGACGGCTTGCAAGTACTCTAATTGTTCAGGGTTATATAACACAACGGCTAAAATCATCTTTGAGGAAATTCTTCGGTCGCTACGGGGATATAATAAAAGAATATCAAATCATCTTTCCAGAATGATCAGTGACATTCTGGATTGCGATTGAACGGCTTTCATCATCACTAAACAAGAAATATTTACCAAATATGTAAATCAATATGTACATCGAGACAATCGCCGAATTTGACAAGTTTTCGTGGAGCTGATGCGACGGGTGTTGCATGCAATCAGGAGACGCTGAATCTCCCAGGGCACCTGGGCTCACTTCGGTATTACTGTTATTCATTCCGAGTTTCTCAATCGTTCCGAGGGAAAGTCTAATGATTTTGCCTTGCCTTCCCGGCTTTGAAATTGAATTACTGATAGGTACTTCTTTGATGTCTATTCTTTTATTATCCTTATCTAGTATAATGATAAATTAATCCTCATTACATATGTAAACGTTTAAAAGCATTTTTTCTTTTGTTAGATGAATTTATTTATCTATTTCAAGCTTATAATAATGAGAAGATACGAGACAAGTCCATATTGGAGTGACCATTGCGAAAAACACAAAGATGGCCATAACAAACCAATTACATCATCAAACAGTCGTAAACATGCTGTTAAGGGCTTTAACGCGGATAGGTCTTTGAAATGTCGAAATATTTTTAATAATAAAGATAATAAATGTCTTGAAATTTGTAAAAAGTGGGTCCTGTAGCATCATATCCCACCCGTCTTTCGGTACATGTTTGGACATCATAATTTTCATACTTTTTGGTCATATAACAATGTTTAGATTAAGGATCACTGACGAGGGATAAGTACCCGAAACGTGCATGTCTGGTCCATGTTGCAAATTCATCTGTTCTTTAATGATGCAATTGAATTGAAGACGTATAACATTTGATTAGATTCCTTTTTCAGAGTACTCTATGGCATAATTCGTTTTTTAAGAACCATACCTTGGGTGTAACATTATTTTCTCACTATTGCAATACAATATTCAAACCACAAAGCAAACAATTTGTTTACTCATCTATAATCGTAAGGTCAATACGGTTGACTGATCACTTCAGAGCTACATAACAAGTGAGATTTCGCTCTGTTTTGAACCATGAAAACCAATTGACATTTGTCTAAAGGTGAAAGACAAGATATCCCCGACATGTGATGTTAATGATACGAATAATAAATGTCATTATGTAAACTAATGAAAGTAGATAAAAGCTAATGTAACTTTATGAAAAATAGATTATTTATTATTTAGATCATCAATAATGTTGACAGAATCTTCAAAACGGCTTTTATATCCTCGATGTCTTAATGAGTCGTTAATCATTTTTGTCCAAAATGATGAAGTATGGGAGAAACGAATGATTTTTAAATCATCTTTTAACAAATGAAGATGGGACCAGCGTACCAATGATTACTATTTATTGAACAAGGCGTGTCCGATAAAAGGTATAAAAACATCAAATCAATTTTTGGCCTTTTATTACCTGGAAAACTAAGGAATAGTTATTCTTGATTGACGTTCATTTCAGGTTAGTAAAACAAAATAAAAATATACTTTCTTGAGAGGCTGAACTACTGAAAAAAAAAACAGATTTTGATGAAAAGGTAAACAATGTATTTGTTATAAATGTATTCTTGTTCTATATATATTTAAGAAATTCAGAAAAATCATGAAATATCAGTTTTATTGAGTTAGTATTTCAGACATTTTTGAATAAGGACATATTCTGTCTATTCAGATTTAGGATAGATATCCTTTATATTTTAATCAATTTCATCTTATTGTATGTAAAAGTGATGTATAGTGACACTTGATGAAGTAACCATAGGAAACATTGAAGTTCTGAGAACTTCCGAAATAGACTCATGAAGACATTTTCCATTGCCAACAATGGCAAATTCAAAATTATACTCATTAACTTATTTATTGTTGTATAATTTTCCTTCATATTTGGAATACAATACATTGAATATTCTACTAATTGATTGAAGCGCAGAATTTGAAACCTTTCCGTACTTACCTTTCTGCAAAATAACATAAAACCTTCTATTTCAGAATAGTTTTCAAAGAACTTCATAATGGAAATCGGAGTTACATTTCTTTGTACGTCAGAAATACATACTCTTTGATGTGAAGATTCAAAATTTTGGTTGCCGGATATGTCCTTAAGACCACTTTAACATTCCTTTATTTATTTGGTGACACTTTTTTAAGCACTCAACGTTATACTTTTTCAGTTAAAAAGTTTCCTTCTATTTCTTTTCTTTTTCTAATAAATGAAAATAAATGAGTATATGACACAAGCATGCATTTACAAATATTACTTATATAAATGATCGTATAGTCGTATCCAAATTGATAATTGAGAATATTTTAATATAATTCCTTTCAACAATTACATAACGCGATTTCTAGGATACATCTTTGGACATAATAAGGTTAAGTACCCAAAACGTGAAGGTCTTGTCCATGCCGCAAATTTATCTGTTCTTAAATTTTGCTATTGAATTTGTAGACGTTTAACATTTGCACCACTTGGAGAGTATCACTGCTGGTGGACCATTAGTCCCCGAGGGCACATGTAGCCAAGTTCGATCGACTTCGGTTGATAGTTTCTTCAACGCATTCGAAAACTTCTGTTATCAATTTTTTGATAATCTTCAAAACGTGGGTCCTTTAGCATCATGTCACAACCATCAAACATCCTGCTACGTCTTTTGGTACATTTTGGCGTTAGAACTTTCACATTTTTTGGCCATATTAAATATTTTAGATTAAGAATCAATGACGAGGGTTAAGTACCCGAAACGCGCATGTCTGATCCATGCTGCAATTGATCTGTTCTGAAATTACATGTATGCTATTGAATTTGAAGATGTTTAACATTCAATTGAGATACACTGACGTGGGTTAAGTATCCGAAACGTGCATGTCTGCACCATCCTGAAATTTATCTGTTTTAAATGGTGCTATTGAATTTGAAGACGTTTAACATTCTGTCAAATGAAACCTCATATAATGAACAAAGAACGATATGTAAATTCCATCAATCGTTCCGAAAATTTTGTAATTCTCGGTTATACTATTGTTTCGAAGTAATATTGATTTATCTATTCACATTCCCATCATTTTAAGAGAAAGTACTTAATATTCTGTCTTTATGAAACGAGGAAGCCTGACTTACATATCGATCTTTGTAATCTTTAACAGATTCCTAACAATGCAGAAGGCACACATCCTGATACTAGTGATTGCCATATTGTCAGTAAATCTCGGTACCGTCACTACCCAGGGACGTGCATTTCTACGTGGACTGGCCGTTGGAGGATTATTTGGTAGCTTTGGTGGATTCGGAGGGTTCGGAGGTTTCGGAGGTTTTGGCGGGTTTGGAGGTTTTGGTTTCCCGTATTATGGAGGTTTTTACGGTCCCTTTTATGGAGGTTACGGGCCATTCTTTGGATGATAAGTTGGATCTTATCATTAGCTATGGTAAACCTTTATTACAGCGTATATGTGATATTTCGATGATTAAAGAAAACGAGTTACAAACCGACGAATCTGCAAACTGTTCAAGTAGAATGATTCGCTGGTACTTTTTTCGCGGTTTCATAAAAGTAAACCTTTTCATTGGGACAATGCTTCACTGATCCATTCTTGATACAACTTAATTATACATTTATTCATTTATTTATTTCCTTTATCAATACAGGATAGAACATTTAGCTACAAAATGAACTAGTTTACAATGTGATCCTGTCTTAAAAATATGTACATATGAAGTAAATTAAGTCCATTATAACACCTTAATAAAATAAAACCTAAATATCACAGTTCATTTACAAAAATACATACCTGTAAAACAACATCAATATAGTAATTCAAGAGTCAAAGTAATGCTTCAGATACCCGTTTTTAAAAGATGACAATGTTATAGAGTTTCTAATTAAATCAGGTAAAGAGTTCCATAAAGATGCACCCGAAATGATAAAAGAACTTCTAAAATATTATGTTCTTGCTCTCTTGACATAAATAAGATTTACAGCTCTCTGTCTTGTGTTTCTTGTATGTATTTCATTTACAAAGCTAAAAACATTCAAATATTCAGGTGTGAGCCCATGTAAAACTTTAAAAACAAGATTAGACTCTCTACAAATGAAGTAATCAGACAGAGGCATCCATTTAAGATGTTCAAACAAACTTGATAGTGACACAGACCTAGGTACTTTTATATCCAAAATAATTCTTACTGCCCTCTTCTGCAATCTAAAAAGCATTTCTACGTGTGCCTTGTTTTTTGCATTATGCCACACAGTACAATAATTAAAATGTGGAAAAACTTTTGCACCACGTTTTGATTGTTGTGTAAATTTGTACCTTTTTGTTTGTATTCTTGATCAAAGCGTAGTTCATTTGTAAACTGTTCTTTTACTGATTCGAGCTATCATTTTGAGTCAATCTTTCTCTTGTTTCAGGGTTTAAGAGATTCCAGTATATTTTTTATTTGTATTGTTTGATAAATATAATTAAAACTGACTTAAAAGTGTATTTCCTTGTTTTGTTCTGATCAGTTTCTTAACTCATTCTAGGATTCGGTGCTATCAGTATCGATTTTGAGTGTCACTGCTGGTGGACCAAGAGTCCCCGAGGGCACATGTAGCCAAGTTCGATCAACTTCGGTTGATCGTCTGTCTCTTCAACGCATTTGACATTTTCTGTTAAAAATTTCTTGAAATTTCTTAAACGTGGGTCCTGTAGCATCATATCCCACCCATTCTGCTACGTCTTTTGGTACATTTTTTGACAATCATAATAATTTTCATACTTTTTGGCTATATAACATTGTTTAGACTGAGAATCACTGACGAGGGTTGAGTGCCGAAACGTGCATGTCTGGTCCATGCTGTTAATTTATCAGGTTTTAAGTGATGCTATTGAATTAAAGACGTTTAACATTAATACCCCTTTATGCTTTCACAGAAAAACACTGATAATAAAGGCAAGTTCAGCCTCTACTGTCTGTAGCCATCCGTGCACACTACGATACATGTTCAATATTTTATACATCTTTGCTTCGGATGAAGTTATCATTTCGTTGTGAGGGGTGTTGGACTACCTGTTACGCATCCAATAATGAATACACTACAATTGGTTATCATTGTTAAATAACATTTTCATTTTCACAATTCAATTTCTCTACTAAACAATGCCTATTCATTTATACGAAAAGTCTACATTTAAGTGGATTATTTCAGCAGTTATTTTGAACAAAAATTACCATATTTTTGTCAATTCGAAGAAATGGAAATAGCAAGGAGAGGAATGAAAGGGTCATTTATTTTCAACTCGACGCGTTTTAGCAACGCCACCTACAGTGGAGTTCGCACTTGGAATGGACTCTGGAGATTGTTGTATTCCATATTTCTATGGAATTGTGACATTTTCTGTCTGTCTGTCTGTCTGTCTGTCTGTCTGTCTGTCTGTCTGGTGTTTCTTATGGCGTGAGAAATCAGTGGATGAAAGTCAAACACATAAGGCGAAATCAGATTACAAAAGTCACATTCAAAAAGCCTGTAGCGAATCTTTGGGGGAAAAATATAAAGCTGAACTTTCTTACGAGAATAGAAAATAGGACAAACAGACTGAGACAATAACACAGCTTCATATAGAAACATACTAAAGGACAACTTTATCTAATGAACAATCTTCAGAGTCCAGTGTAAGTACGGAATACATTGTAGGTGGCGCTATAAAAAGCGGTACTGTACTATTTAGTACACTTTTGAAATATTGAAATATTATGTGATTAGCATTAGAAATGTGATCTAAAGTTATAGTATAGTTGTAATAAATAATCTTAAAGCACATATACATTTCTCTCTTCGTATCATCTATTATCTAGAAACAAAATTCTGGGGTTTTTTTTTTACGAATTACTTACAATGTAGTAGTAGAAAAGCCTTTAGACTGTGATTTTTGGAATCTAATTACGGCTTTGTGTTTGACTTTCATTTACTGATTCTTATTTCGATTATAATACCAATATCTTAACTTGATTTTTTTTTTCGATTCTTGATCGGTTTAGTGCTAATTGCATTAAGAAACCTTTCATCAATCAAAGATTAAATGATTGTTTTTAAGTAGAGAATATTTCAGATTTGACAAAAATGTAAATATATCTGAATCATTTGACCTCTTACAATGAATTTGAAAATAAATCTTACCTTTCGTACGAAGGCGTAGTTTGCGCGATCTGTAGCCCTTAATCACCGATGCATATTATGAAATGTAAAAAAAAAAAAAAGAAAATAAGATGCGTCACATCATGTTTGTGCTTTTGAATATCTGTTTCTGTATGACATACATGTATTTGTATTGAAATACTACGACGTGTTTGCGCTCATAGAGGTGATAAATAAATTGACCAGTTGTAATAGAATACATACTTTCTAATTTTATAATTCGTACTGAGACTGTGCTATAGAGATTAGCATTATTTAAATGCCCGTATGGTGCAAACAAAAACATACAATGGTACATTGTTTATTAGCGAAAGCAGACCCGAACGGTCCAATTTGAGCAAGTTTTCACGGTAACATGTATATTAGCCCTGCAGATTAACAGGAATATTCAGGGTAATCTTTAACTTTGTGATACAAGCACCAAATTTGGTGCAGACGTAGATTATACCCTTCCTTTGCAAAAACAGATGTAAGCCACTTCAAAAGTCCAATATGGCCGCCATTTTTCAATATGGCCGCCATCCTATGCAGACTTGAACTGAAAATTGTAGATGGACACACAATTTTGTTAATATTTGAGCTCAATTAAGCACATACGATGAGTGTGTCCTTCTCTTGCGGCAGCCGCTTATTGACCAATGAAAAAAATCAAAATGGCCGCCATTTTCCAAGATGGCCGCCATTCTTTGCAGGTTTGAACTTAAAAATTATAGAATGACACCTTACTTTGTTCAATTTGGTGCCAAATTCGTCACGTACGATGAGCATGCCCTTCACATGAGGAAGTCACTATTTTTCCCATTTAATAGAAGAAAAACAAAATGGCCTCCATTTTTCAAAATGGCCGCCATAATATACAATTTCAGACTAAGAAAATTAGATGAAAGCTCATTTGATCATATTTGCATCAACATTTGCTAAAACGATATAAACATACTTCAAACATAATTTACGACACCCAAAACCTCAAAATAACCAAGTCTCATATGAACAACTGTAGAAAGGGGTACACGATAGACCGAAGAGGGGCACTTTCTTTTACCATGACAATCAGTCCGACAGTCACACTTTGTAAGTTGTAAGCATCTTTGTACAACCGATGCATAGCTTGTCCATACAACTGCCCAAACATAATTTTGTTTCATCCATCCCCAATTGTTTGAGTTCTCATTTTCCATGTTACATACCAGCGCAGCCCATATGCAGTTAGATGAAATGTTGCCCTTTTCATGTGTTCCCGTAAAGCTACATGAGTAGGTGGAATGAATTCGTAAGAAATTTGTTTCCTTGCAAATAAGTCATGCCTAGCTTCGTCGACTGAAAACGCATAACTTGATCTGTCGAAAATCGCAATGACAAATGATTTTAAAAACAACCTTCTGGCCCTTCTCTGTGATGATTGCAGGGTACTTACTTAGTTTTAAAAATGTTTCAGATACTCTGGGAAATACACTCCATGTTTACCATGCAGTTTTCTTACCTAATTTCCCTCGGAAGTCAGACACAGCATCACAGCCGCTAAATGCATGAAAGAAACGAATGGCATTTGATTTTTCTTTGCCATTAATATATTGTCGATTTCATGTATTAGAAGCTCGTGATTACATGTAGAAATACCTTGGAGATCATGCTGATGACTGCAAACAACTAATTTCTGTCCAGTTATAAACACAATACCATTTGAACTGACTGTTGCTATTTTGTCAGCTAAAAAGGCGAAAAGCTCAGATTTGATAGTATCATTTCTCATGAAAAAATACCAATTTTGAGGAATTTTTCTACTCTCTGTAACCCCTCTGCGGGACCCAAATCCTCTTTTCGATCTTGTTTTAACTTCTAAGCTGTCAGGTTTGTAAACATCAAAAATTAAGTCGACCCTTTTGTATTTTGAGCTGAAAGCTTTATCTTATCTGCATCTTCATGAAAAGTTTTTTGAAATCTGGAACGCATGCATTTACCAGGAAAGAGCCATCAATAATTTTCACACCCACGTCTAGAATAGGGCCAGGTAGAACAACTTGATTATCAAAAACTTACACAAGTTGAGATTGGTTACAAGCGTGAAGTTTTCCATGATCACTGAGAGCAGCACGGGGATTCTATTTTTCATGTTTGAAGAATTCCTGCAGATCACATTCTCTAGCCAGGCAAGAAAAAAAGCTTAGAGAACAGCATACTGTTATCTTTTGCAACTGTATGTTTCAGATCTTTCGAAGATAGTTCTGCTTGTTGTTTTATTCTTCTCGATTGCTTCGTAGAATTTGCCTTCCTGTCCTTCCTTCAACTCTCTTGTGAAATCAACGTACCCTGATCTTCCAGTCTCTAGATGTAGAATCACCTTTTCAGCAGCACTTGGATGGGCAGCATTGGTGTCCAAACAATGTCCAAAGCAACCAGCTCGTTTGCTTCTTTCATAAAAGGATTTGTCATTTCTTTCAAAACTGAGTACAATTTCTGCACTCTTTCTTTAAATACTTTCTGAACCCGCTCAGTCTGCTCATGGTGCTTTTAAGTTGTTCTCTATGCAGGTCTTTTGCTCCACATTTATGTAGTTTCCCATATACTGAGAGACAAGCTAACTGAATTCATTACCTCCGACCATCCATTCCTTAGTGCTGCGGGATCCTCTATTACACCAATGGCTCCGCCTACGTCATGTACATGCATTTGTTTTTGCTCGTGAGCTTGATCAATTGCTATGAAATTTCCGTTAGTTTTATGCACCACAAAATATTTCCTATCTGAAATTCACTAGCAATATTTGGGATGGATGTCTTTCAGTAAAAGCATGTCCCTGGAATGAACAGGAAGCCACTTTGCATAATTGATGTTGTTGTTTGCAAATAAGCATGGTATCACTTCATTTAGTGCTTGAATAGTGCTTTTTATAGTGTTTTAAATGTCCTTCCCTGACATAGTCGCCGTAGCACTTTCTATACATAGACAATACCTCAGAAAGTGCATGTTTTGAGACATTATTTTCATTTTCGTAAGCGGACATCCACGACGGGCGCGGCTAGCCAAACAGGGGATGCTTACTCCTCTGATCCTCTGGCACCTGATCCTACCTCTAGCTTGCTAGGGGTCTGATGGTGATCAATTACGTGCTCTATCGTAAGTGATGTTGAGATTGTCATCAGGATCTTCTTTATCTCTTGAATTTTTAGCTCCAAATTCGCTTCTCTAAATGATCTTACTCAACAGAAAATGGTAAATTCATTTAAATCCCGTGCGATCTGTACACCAATCGGAAAACTACAGCCCCATTATCCTGGCTCGTCTCTCCAGCGCTGGCACATCCTTTCAATTCAGTTGCGGCTAAATAACTTTAAAAATCACGATCACATACTAGTTATATATGCGATTATTTTCGTCGATATATATTTAGGTAGCATTTCGGATACTTAATTTCTAAAATGGACCAATTAGCTGAAACTGAGCCCCATGCTGAGTTTCACAGCAGTGATGTCACCAGTGTGCCCTGGTACAAATGTAGTGCTAAGACATTCCGTCCTTTGAATTCTAGTACAACCTGCGCTTGAAGTATTTCTAAAATGTGTTATTTTCAAGAGATTTGATGCTAAATGGAATTTCGAAAACGTATTTGAAATCTTACCACTCAAAAAAGAAAAATATAGGAAAGATTTGGGATTTTTCTAGGAAACAAGGTTTTTTGCGTTTTATGACGGCCATTTTAACAAAATGGCTACCATTCATATTCTTTCTTATAATATGAAACTAAAGGGAATACAGACCATGTAACTAAAGTCAATCTTTCTGGTATTTAGCTGCTTTAAGGTGAATAAATATACGTTTATCTAAAGAATAATACAAATACTGACCAATTTGGCCGCCATCTTGAAAAAATGGCGGCCATTTTGGAGTTTTTGGGTGGCTAACAGCTGATTTTGTAAAAGAAGTACTTCTTTTACTTTCATACCAAATTTGGTGCTTGTATCACAAAGTGAAAGATTTTTCCAGCAATCTGCTGGGCTATATACGAAGAAAAAATAAAACAAATAACTAACGAAAATAAAGATGCATTAACTTAAAATTGCTTGAAAAACATTATGTGCCGTCATTTTGAAATAGCTAGATGAATTTTTATGACAATCCTTTAGCGCAATTGCCTTGGTGAATGAACATGTAAAGAAACTATTTTTGTTACTTTGATATAGTGCTTTTCGATCGTGATTTTTGGAATCCTTTTTGGCTTTTGTGTTTGACCTTCGTACGCCCCCTTTTTTATCACTGTAGCATATCACGTGATATGCAAATAATCTCTAGCCCAGGAATTCCCTTCGATTAAACAAGGTAAATACTGTCTGAATCTACCTTATATGAAAGTATTTCAGGTCTATCATATGAGCATCAGTATCATTTATACGATGGAAATCTTTTCTGGTCAAGAATAGAGGTGTATTCAGAGAACACTTGAACAGAATTTTTTTGATTTTGGTTACATGTTATGATATGGTGCACATAAATAAACAAAATTTTCTGTTAAGGTGTTCTCTGAATATAACTTTATGCTTGACCAGAATAGATTGTCATCATATAAATGATATTGATACTTGTATGATAGGCCTAAAATGAGTCCTTACAAAGTACATTTAGACAGTATCTACCTTGTTTAATCGATGGGAATTCCCAGGCTAGAGATTATTTGCTGTCACCGTGTTTATATCCATTTACAAATTCATCTGTGTTGATTGGACCCCTGCGTTTTTGGTCTTGTTTATGTGTGGTCATCTAACAATGAGGAGGTTGTTTTACACCACAATTATACGTTCTTAGAGACGCCTGGGTAATCGGAAAAGTTGCTGACGTGGCAGATGGCCATTCAAGTAGGCACCGATTGGCAATTGGTCTCGTTGGTTTATGTGTAGTCTCTTATGTTTGATGTTTCTATGAGATTTGGCGTTCATTGTATCATTGTAAGTGTCTGCTTTGTTTTTTGCAGTGGATGTTTTGGGTCTTGCTGTTGTTGCTGCAACCGAGTGTTGTTGGAAATCCCCTCTTCCCTTTTATTCAACGATTGTAATCTGACTCAGGACTATCCTAGAAAATACCAATATTTATCAAAGGCATACGGTTCCAGGCCGGGTTATCGCTTGTCACCTCTAAGGTCCCGGCTTCGATTCCCAGATTCGGCGAAAGGTCTTATGTGGGTGGATAGATGGTCCCCCACACAGGCCTCTTCGGGGGGTTTTATCAGGGTACTCCGATTTCCTCCTGCTCCTTAGACCCCCTAACGCCAACATCTGCGCCAACATGAGGCATTAATATAAGTTGTGTAACTTGTTAAACGTTGTAAAAAGAATAAATTCTAAATTTGATTTTAAAAGGCATACATGTACGGTTATTTAAAACCACAGGTGCGAGGTTTCATAGCTTGGTCAGAAATCCTTTCGCTTTAGACTTGTAGAGGAAAGGGTTTGTGCTGGGGGAAGGATTTTTGACAAAGCTTCGATACCTCATCCCTGTGCTTCAAACACGAGAGCTTGCCAACTTATCGAATACACTCGACTAGGCTCTTGAATAGCAAATTGGTACCGTTGTAGAAAAGATCAATGGGTTAGAGTTAAACACAAGACCGAAAATCATAATCAATAGGCTTACAGATTCTTGAAAAAAAAAACAAGAAAGTAAAATGAAAGATAGGGAGGAAACCCCCAACAGTTAAAGAAGCAGAAAAAAAGAAAAAACGGACGAACAGACGAACAGACGGACACAATATTATAGCACCGCAAAAACACAAAGGACAACACTATCCAATAAACGAGCTCCAGAGGTCAGTACAAGAACGGAATTCATTGTAGGTGGCGCTGTTAGTAACTTTTAAAAATATTCAGATACAAAATGAAATATCAGTCAGGATTAAAAAATCACAATCAAAAGGCTGACAGATTCTTGAAAAATTACCAATTATAGGAGGGAATCTCCAACCAAACTCGGTTGCAGCACCCACAACAAAGCACTGAAACACCCCATGCGAAAAAAAGTGGACAAGCACAGCAAGAGATTCAACCGACATTGAAACATTAACAAAAAAAAAGACTATACATAAATTAAGAGACAAACGGGCTCTCTTTACCGACTCAGGACAGCCAAGTCCCACGCCAGTAGCAAATGGTGTGGTACATCTGGATTACGCGCGCACTATCCTCTATTTTCTTATTGTTCATGTTTCTGGCGAGGAGTCCAACAGACATTCAGAGTGGACAGATGGTCGGGGCTCTGTCCTCTGTAAAGATGATTGGACAGGGGTCGTCATGAAGTCCCGTCGTCAGAGTACATGTCTTAAGATAATGTTGGAACAAGGTTGAAGATTGATTATGCGATTATTTGAGTGTCCGTCTGGTAACAGTATAAGCATATTCGCTGTATAAAAGGCGTTCGTTCATTCTGACGCATTTTCGATGGTAATTCTGCATACCTTTAATCCATCTAATTTTGTTTATTATTTAACCATAAAAGGAAGGCTGTGAAATACTGAAAGTAATATACTTTGTTGCTTGTATAGGTCCGAAATTCAAAAGAAGCTGACTTTTATTTTGTAAAATTTCCAAAAAAGTCTTAACTAGAGTTTGAAAGCGGAAGCATTGATCTTAAAAGTTCTTGGTAATTTGTAAAGGAGCTCGAACGAATTGGTAGGGAATTCAGTCCAGTTTGGACCAAATTTCTTTCTCATTAAAAGAAATTAAAACTCAAAATTCGGTCACAATTTTGCTGAATTTTATGAAAGTAGTAATATTTCGATTATGCGACCTATATTTTGTGTATAATTTGGGTTAAAGTTGCCGATTTATGGAAACTGGAAAAGTTTTTTAGAGTATTGTTCTCCACTTTGCCACAGGATTTCCTTTAGTTTGACAAGATCTGCCAGCATGACAAGTGATATCCTGTAGCAAGGTAGGCAACAATGTTAACCAGGCGATCGAAATATCAAAAACAGAGTGGAGGGGGTGCAAAAGACACGAAATCTCTGAGTTATTTGAGATAAATATATCAAAATTTTTGACGAGTTAAGAATAGTGATACATTGCAATTATATATATAATGCTTATTCATTACTTTTATGACGTCATTTAATTGGTTTGAGTGAGAGGGAATCATTTTGCGACTACATTTGTTCTTTTGAACACTAACAACAGAGAACACTGTTCTCGCATATATTTTATTTTCCTTTATTTATGAAACACTTTATTATTTCTTTTAATTGATGACTAGACAAAAATGTTTGATTGCATTATTTTTCGCTAATCTTTTCACACTCAGCGCATATATTCATTGTCAACTATTGGAAGTATAGTGATGAACCAAAACTGTAGTTCTCATTACGGAAAAGAAATATTATACTAGTTTTTGAAGGAGAACAATAAGTCTGCCGTTTCTTAAATCACTAATATATGATGACTTACGACAGAGTGAAACGATTTTCATCTCATTTTATTGATTTTTATAACGTAATGCAATGGTCTCTTAATGGCGGACCCCACTTTGCTTTGATTTCGAAATAATGCAAAGTAGGTGATGTAAATGATTAACATATGAGTAAATATAAATCAATAATAATAAGTTATCAGTTTCCCTATCTATAAATATATATTTTACACCTTAGAATAGTTTAAGTAACCCTGGAGGGCATTTTGCTATCTGGTTTCCCGCCAATTCGTGCGATGTCCTTTCTGCTTTGAAAGTCCAAAACATTAGTTCATGCTCTAACTTTCCCACGAATAAAGACGATAGGACAAACAAGCGGAGACAATAATACAGCATCATCAGCACGCCATCGAAATATATGTATGCAGAATTAAATTTGAGTGATATGTACTTTTTCCGCGAGAGAGCAAAGATTGAACGAATTCCGCTTCATATGACCTAGAAAATACAAGGAAGAAGTGGATTGCTATTGGAGTTCCCACAATTTGATGAAAGATTATTCCTAAAATAGTACATATGTCATCGATAAGACAGTTCAACATTTTGATCACCTCTTCTTCCGTGTATCTATCATTCGATTTAGAGTTTTACCCTTTTAAAGATATGTTTTTGGTAATAATATCAATGTTAGGTTCCATCGTAAAACATCTTACTATGTGTCAATAATGCTGTATATTGTGCGGATCGTTGCAAATTCTTTTCAGCAATAAAGTTGCTCCTGTGAAGAAGTTACGACACAGAGAAAATGACAGAAGTAAAACGTCTTCAAATTCAAGGTTTTTCTTGTCTTCGTTTTTCAAAAATTTTGAATAATTTCAAAAGTAATTTTTATTTTGTTTTAAATTTGTCTATAATGTGTTTGACAAAGTCCGAATGTACACATCGACATCCGTTTGTTTAAGTATAAAAAGACACCAAGATATATGCATTTATGGAAGATTAATTCAAGAATCATAGAAAAACGAGATGGTCCACCTGTTTCGCATTCTGCATTATAATCTGAGGTGATCAATTAATAAATGTTGATGAGTATGTAATTGTTGATGTTGTTAATTCTTATTGCAATCTTATTCGTTTTTCCTTTAATTTACATAATCATTTCTACTCTAAGATGAATGTTATAAAAGAAAAATCTTTTTTTTTTGTGATAAACTATTTCTTGATAAAAAGCAAATTAACCAAAGTTTAAGAGAAATTCAGACATATTTGCCGGTATTTTGAATTTGGACACCAGCAGCCAATTTCACGAAAATTCTTACGAACGATTTTCATACGTAAGTATAAAAATTTTCCTAAACTCGATTTCACCAAAGGTCGTAAGTATAGAGATACGATTAAAATTGTTCGTAACTTTGCGACTGCCTTGGGGTTGTCGCAAGTCATTAAGAACCATTCAAATACTTACGAATTTCGTAAGTTATTCTACGAAAATTCTTAAGTACAGCATAAAAACAAAATGGCGTCGGTTTACTTGTTGTCAATAATACTTAGTCAAAATATTTAGAGAGAATGAGTTATTATGTCTTGTTTGAAAATGACCTTATGAAACCAGTCAATCACACGTAAGTCTAATTTTTTAATCAATATTAAATGGTCGACACACATCAATAACTTACAAGAATTAATTTTTAAATGAAATTCAAATATACTTTTTCGAGAGATTGAAAATTAAAACTTATTGCGGATGATAAATACAACATACATAGTAGATACGCAACTAAATTAATTGAAAATAAAACATGTTAAAAAAAAGATTTCAAAGGTCCAGAAATCGCGCATGCGCATAAGCACAGGAAGCTTCCGTTGCTATGCATTTAAATACTTACGAAAAATATTACGAAAATAATTTTAAGAATTTGTTTAGAGAGTTACGAACGCGTTCGTGAAATTGTCATAAGTATTTTCGTAAGAAATACGTAAGTACGTTTACTTAAGAAAACACTTACGAATTTTCGTGAAATTGACTGCTGGTCTAATTCCCTTATTCTGTTCATATGGTGGAGTTTTTGTTTGCTTTCATGATTTTGTATACCCTTCGAAAATGATTTTCGAATTTTCCGCTTTGTTTCTCTTTAATGGGATGTGCTTCTTGTCCATATTTGTCAATTCATACCTCTCACTTTTCTCATGGTATCAGGTATCAATCATCTTTGTCTTACAAGTCACCATTGAAGCCACAGTGTCACACAGTTACTTATATGTTTACCAACGTTGGAGTTCAGATGACTTCAATATGAACTCCCTACTCCCTACACAGAATATGTGTCACAGACAACAATCCGTCATGACCTACGTAATTCGGAGACAAATTGAAGAGTAGGGGTTTTCCAATTGCAACACTTTTTATATTTCCTTTTTTTCAAATAATTGGTATCAATAGTAATTTTTTTATCAATGAGAATACGTTGAAAGATTGAAAACTTCCAATAAAATGTATTTTCCACCTAGAAACCTACCACATCTATGTCGTTAACGTCAAATTATCGGTTAAAATGCAACGTGAGGTTAGCTTCCCGTCGTAAACAAATTGCGCAATTTTACGCACAATGAAAAAAAACTTGTCTTTTTGATGAAGTCGCCAATTATTTTTCATTTGATTTCTATGTATATAAGCACGGATTCAAAGTCAATTGACAACATACCTTGCAGTTAAACTTGAGGTTACATTGATACAAGTATAGCAGGTAAGTACGACTTAAAACGTTTCTTATATTTTAAGTACCCATACTCATTAATTTATTAAGAAGTATGTTTCATTTATAAATGAATATCTCAAGTCTGTTGTCCTTCATGTTTCGATGGTATGATGAGCTGGAATTCTTCAATTACGATATTGTTCATTTGTCTCGGTCTCGTCTTTTGCTGTCTCTCACTATTGGGGATTTCCTCCCTTTCTTCGTTTTGTTTCGATTTTTTTTTTAGATTTTGTATACCTGTTGATTGTAATTTCTTATTTTAATTTTGACTATATATTTCACTAATTTATTGATATTTCAAGTGAGTGATAAAGATTCAATACCCGGAGTATCGAACACTGCATGTCTTGAACACTATAGTTTAGCTAGAAGGTTGTTTTGTTCTCTCACCCCGGACATATATACATGTATCTACAGATCTACCCGTTCTGAGAGAACTCTGGTCGCACCCCCGGATGTTTGTCTCGAACCCCCTATTGTGACGTCATAAACCTTTCCGTAGGTTAAGTAGTATTTGACGTCACACCGAGCATCATTTAAGGTGGCTCAATAATCCAAGAATTCTTTGTCAGAGTCAAAAAATTTATTCTGTTTATTTGACATTCATGTCTGATGATTAATATTTGTAATTAAGATTACATATCATCGTTCATTTGATTGACTATTGGTCCTCTAAATATACATGTGTAAACCAATTCCGAGATCTGTCGAAAAACAATGAATTTTGATAGATAAATACATGATATAGGGATAATAATTTCACATCAAAACCATTCTTGTGATTATTTTCACCATGATATAATCAAATATGTCTATTTCTTTATAGATAATGCTTTCAAAGAGTAAAATAGCTAAACCTGTTCCTGAAACGTACATTTTTGTGCACCCCCACCCAAAATGAAAATCTAAAAAAAAGTACCCAGTACCCTTATTTGTCATCAAAGTGATAAGAAGTCTTTGTCAGAAGTTATTTTCTTTTACATATTTCTCAACGACAAACTCTGTTCTTCAAAAATAATAATAAAAAAGTTACTGTACATGTTTTCGTTCATCCTGATTCAAAATACTTGGTTGTCATAGTAACGATTTTAAGGGGGGGGGGGGTTAGGGTTGTCAATAATGTTTAAAGATTGGGGTGATTCTGAAATAAGTAACAAAGAAGATGAAATTTCTAGATTTAGTTATATTTTAAACGGCGTTAATAATGTAAGATAAGCGTATTTTTTTCAAAGCACAACGATCGCCGGGTGTCGGAGAGACGGAAATATGAATAAGATAAATAGAAAAAGTAAACGGAAGCGTTTTTAAACATTTTGACGTTCAAGGTCAATAAGTAGACGTCGCTAACCTCCCTCGTTCTCGATTATACGTGCACTCATCTGTAAAATGGATATATCTTTGAACAAAGCAGGGTTAAAACTAAAATTCACTCGCTCAAAGTTTTTAAATAGGGGAACTTTATTCGATAACATCTTGCTGCAAAGTACGATAGTTGACAAAATTGTAGAAAAAATTGTATTACCTAAGATAATTAGAGAAAGCAAACTTGAAATATTTTATCTATTATATTGCTAAAATCTCAAAGAAATATCCTGTTTGATCATTAAACTTTAGTTTTTCTACTTGATTTTATTGCTAAGCAACACACGATTGAATTTCCGATGATGACGTAATAAGAATGATACGTTTACGGCAGTAGCAAGGGTGTCTCACTAACGGGATATTTTTGATATATAGATTTAACGATGCATTTGACTATATATATATTACACTCAGATTGTAGATGATAATTTTCTGGTTCTATCGATACCAAACTTGTCGAAATCCTTCAAGAAACAAGCGAATTAGAGGAGTTTGAAGACCGAAACCGCACTTGGTACTATTCGAACCAGTATTGACGCCGGGAATATGATGACGTCAAACGATTATTGAGCCTCCTTAAGGTAAAACATGCATTGTTTATTTTTGAATTACGTAAAAAGTTATGGGTGACAGAAATATTTGATAATAGGTTGGGATTTCCCTGTCCTTGTACAAAGGGGTAATAGATTCTATTAATCTGTCCTTTGTCCCACTGTGATCACAGCAACGTTTTCATTTTGAGGATTTCCTCTCATTTTAGATTTCTATTATTCTATTATGTCATTCTATAATTGTTCATATTGCTTGCAGTGTATTCTCTATAAAGTTCCAAAGTAAAAGTCCCCATTGGATGAATTTTTATATTGATTTAAATTTCACAGATCAAAATCTTCAAAGAGAATATACTAGGTATGATGTTCATGGAAACAGATAATGTTTTTATTGTATTTGGATACACAAGGTTGGTTGTGTTTGACTACCATTTTAGGTTATCGTTTGTCTAGCTTTACTATGCTTCTGCAATGACTTAGAATAAATTTGTCAATTTGTATGGCCTTGTCCTTAGCTGGCTTTTTGGTATACAATTTCGGTCATGTTAAGAATTTCGCTCTTCTTATATTCACTATTTGGATTTCCTCTCTTTCGTCCTCAAACGTCACTGATGATACATTGTTTGTTGTAATGCACATATGGTGCACAAGATTATTTCTCATTGGTTATAGATTCTAAATTTGGCTAGGTGTTTGTCTTTTACACTACTATCTGGATGATATATCTTTCTCTTTTAAAGATCACGATGAGGATATCAGTATTAGTAGTGCTTTTGGCAATAACGTTTACAAACGTAGCCGTTGAGGCAATCGGCAAGAAAGGAGCCTTTGCCGCAGGAGGACTACTTGGTTTGGGTCTTGGGTTTCCGTGGTTACGGGTATGGATATGGTTACCCTGGTTACGGGTATGGATATGGTTACCCTGGTTACGGGTACGGATATAGTTACCCTGGATACATCAATAGTTACAGCTATGTATACCCAGGATACATAGGCGGATACAGTTATGGATACCCAGGATTTTCTGGTGGAGGATATTATCCTATGGGAAGGTTTTATCCTTCCTATAGTTATGGGGGCTACTTTCCAATAGGTAGAATCACCTACTGACAAAGGAAAAATCATAGGTAGGATTTTCTTCAAAGAATTCACTTCTAGCAAAACTTTTGGTCTGCTTCCATCTTTTTTATTCTTTAGTCTTGTTGAATGATGTAGAATGCGTCATATGAAAACAGTAACACAATATGCATTTCTGATAGAGAGGACTGAATAATTTATTTATGTCAGAATTATTTTGGCAATATTTATCTCCCATGGGAAATCTGCATTTTTGTGAAAATTCCCACAGGAGAATATGCCCATGAGAAAAATCCCCATTATTATTCCCATAGGATAAGTAAAAATCCCATAAAAATATTAGATTCCCCATGGGAATATTTCTATTTTTCATGGGATTCTAAGAACTTCTCATGGAAATTAATTCACAGAGGACACTTCTACCTTGAAAATGATTATCTCACCTTTCGTATGTAATATAGAAAAAGTAAAGGTGAATTTTTACTATGTTCAACCTGGGATATCTTATGGTATACATTCATCCTAAAATTGCATCTAGATTTAAGAAGATGAAGGTCTTAGCACCACCCCTCCTATGCTATTTTGAACATAGATTTTATTTGGATATGCTACTGAATCGATCTAACAAGAAATTTGGAGTCGAACACTCTTTGTAAAATAAATGCACAAATTATGTTCCAAAAATAAATCCAATGGGCGCTTATAAATAAATCATGGCTTCGTCTAAAAATCATTTCAGCATCACTGATTATTACTTATTTGGTCAGTTACAGACCGTCTACGGAGATATGTCGGGTTGGTAAAATCTATGGAAGGCGAGGCGAAGCCGAGCCTTCCATAGATTTTACCAACCCGACATATCTCCGTAGACGGTCTGTAACTGACCAAATAAGTGTTTTATTTTGCCGAGGACCCCTTCATCACAAATTTCCCTTACCTTTGTGAATTCAAAAGTGTGTCACTTCCCAGGTATTCAACCTACATAAACGAGTCATCAGCTAAAAATAGATTACGTGTAGTCTGAGCTATATAAACAATATTTTTTACCTGTTTCGATAAGCATCGGTGGTTCAGTGGTATTATGCTCGCCTGCCACGCGGGCGGCCTGGGTTCGATTCCCGGCCGCTGCAATTTTTCATATTAACGTCCGCCATCTTGGATTTCCCACTTCGAATTTATTGTCTACTGACGGTCTATAAGAAAGTCTATAGAGTTATAGACCGCTTCCACGTGACGGGCTCTATCCAATCAGTTTTCGACATTCTAGTCCAAGGCGAAATAAAAGGATTTAGCGTCCGTAACAGTCGTGTCCGTAACAGTCGTGTCCGTAACAGTCGTGTCTGTTTGAAAATTTGTCAAGTTGGAACACTTCTGTATTATGTAATTAGTTTTTTTTTTTCATGCGTCGTGTGACTGGGTCGTTTTTTACAAAATGATTCTTGAAGAAATAATTAACCCATTGTTAATTGTTTGTGCATTTTAAGTCAAACATATCTTTACTGATCAAAAATGCCTCAGATGATAGTCAGAGTATACTAGTATTCTAATATCATAGAACATACTTAAATTGAAATATCACTATCGTCATTTCATCTATTTACTTTTCGTTAACTAATCTTTCTGTACATTTTTTCTATGACCAAATGTTTTGCACCCACCAATGCATTCAAAAAATGTGAAGAAAAAAACTTAAATAAAGCTAAAATTTTAGTAACTCTAGCAGACATTAGTGATCCCTGAAGAAGGTTTGTGCTTTAAGGATTAATTATTAAAATGCAGGTGTTTTGTGAACTTGCTGCGACATTTTTTCCAGCAGGCAGCTCTTTCGAAACAATTTAGACTTTACGATTTTCCTTCTTTTGTGGTTTCCGTGAACTATTGTCAGTGGCGTAGCTACCATACATGCTTGTAAGCGAAAGAAGACATTAAAAATCTTAATTTATAGCACTTATTTTCTCAGATCTTCTCTTTAGACTAACTTTTCGACAATGTCTATTATCACAATTTCTTGAAATTTCTAAAACGTGGCCCTGTAGCATCATATCCTACCCATCCTACTATATACGTCTTTCGGTACATTTTTGAACATAATAACTTTCACACTCTTTGGTCATAGTCAATTCACATTGCTTAGATTGATCACTGACGGGGGTCACGTACCCCTTACGTGCATGTCTGGTCCATCCTGCAATTTTTTTTTTAAATAGTGCTATTGAACTTGAAGACGTAAATTAACATTTGAGATACAAAGTCCCTATTCGCATTTTAAAAGATCCTTCACTAGAAATACCTTCAGCTTAGCCATCTAGCTCCGAGGCACTCATTCTTGTATCATGAAAAGCATTCATTTAATTTGGTCGTGCGACGCCACTGGTTGTTGAATATATCTTAATTAACCTACATTTCAGTACAAATACTCTGTTTTCTATCATTCTTCATCATAAAAGTTAGAACGATTATTCCTCACATTCAGCTTTGAATTCGTTTCAGGTTAAGAGGATGCAGTAAGACGGAGAAATGAAATGGAAGGATCCTTGACATCTTTGCTTCTTTTGTTAATTAAAGCAAATAATATTTATCTTTGTTTTTTATTTTTAATTATGAACATTTTATCAACAATTAACACATTAATCATCAGACGATCTGACAAAATACAAACGTGATAACATTTATGAGACATTGCTCTCTAAAATGCGCAATAGGTGTTCTGGAATCATTTTATATAACAATTGAACATATATTTCAAAACTGATCTTTTCAGCCACTAGGCTGGTATCTCTGCAGGTGAATTGCTATCATACACATTAATTGTGCGATCTAAAAGATTGGTCGCTAACCGGACAAGTTGGAGGGTTGTGCACATGTAATCCGGGCCCGGCACCATAAACTTAGAATTAATTTTTGATATATCTACTAGAGTGGTACAAAAGATTTTGAAATACTATATGTATATGACAAGTAAAATATTAAATGATAGATACTCCTAATTCAATGTTTTTGAATCAACACAAGCAACAAAGTATATTACATTGGGTTTTTCACAACCTACATTTCATGGTGACATAATTAACAAAACAAATATTTGATCGTTGGGCGATATAAGTCTCCTATCGGCATTTATATGTTCTGCAACTCTGCCTTCAACACTTCAATTAAACATAAAATTAAAATTGACCTGTACTTGCACCAAAAGATGAATGCCCACTCATAAATCAGTTCATTATCTGCAGTAACAGAAACGTTCTGTGAAAACTGCATATTGTGAAGGCAAGGGGTCATAAATTTTGTAAAAATAGGCAAATCAAAAGCCATCTCATAATTGATCTGTATCACACTAAGATGTATTCACCTACCGAATATCTACAACAACAGCCACAAAAAGTGCGGAAAACTGAAAATTTCATGAAATTTGCTAAGTCCAAGTGCCATAACTCTTGTAAAAATTGTCAATCGAAGCGAAACTCTAACTTGATATGTATCACACAAAGACGTATTCACATACCAAAATTCAGTTCAATATGTGTAAAAACAGCCAAGAAAAGTCCGGAAAACTGGAAAATTTCATGAAATTACCAAGGGTCATAACTCTTGTAAAAATGAGTCAATCAAAACCAGACATAATCATGAACTGTATCACACTTACATGTATTCATGTACCAAAAGTCAGTTCATTATCTCCAATAGGACTGAATAAAAGTCCGGCAACCTGAAAAAAAATCATGAATTTGTCCAAGGGCCATATCTCTTTAAAAATATCAATCTAAAGCAAACTCGATCTTGGTCTGTATCACATTTAGATCTATTCACAGACCAAACATCAGTTCATTATCTACATTAACAGCCCAGAAAAGTCCGAAAAACTGAAAATTTCATGCAATTGGCTAAGTCCAAGAAGGGAGGGGATCTTCAACAAGACCCTGTTGCAGCACAAACAGCAAATCACCAAAACATCCGATGCAAAAACACAAAAGACGAGCATAGTATGAGACGAAAAAGAGACATACGGCATGTAAACATCAAACACAAAAGACTACGCATACACCGACGAGACCAATGGGCAACCGGTGCCGACTTTGGACGGCCTTTTACCACGCAAGTAGGAAATGGTGTGGTTATCCTGGATTCCGTGCGCACAACCCTTTCACTTCTCCAATTACCCAGAGGTCTCGAAGAACATACAATTGTGGTGTAAAACAATCTCCTCACTGTAAGATGACATCACACAAACAAGACCGCAAAACGTAGAGGCCCCGGCAACACAGATGAATATGTAAATGGATATAAAAAGTCCGTGATCTGCCGACTGTAGCGAGCTCATGTATGTAATACGATTCCGACTGACATTCAAGGAGGACAAGTGGCCTAGTGTCCGTCTGGTGACATTAGGATCATATCCACGGTATAAAAATGTTAAACCTCTTCAAATTCAATAGCATCATTTATAAACGGATAAATTTGCAGCATGGACCAGACATGCACGTTTCGGGTACTCAACCCTCGTCACTGATCCTCAATCTAAACAATGAGATATGGCCAAAGAGGGTGAAAATTATTATGTCAAAAATGTACCGAAAGATGTAGCAGGATGGGTGGGATATGATGCTACAGGACCCACTTTTTTGAAAAATTTCAAGAATTTTTTTGTACCAAATGACTTATTGATGTTTAATGACTCTGACACATTTTCGATGGTTATGCAGCCTACCTTTGATCCTTCTAATTCTGTTTTATCATATCACCATAAAAGACAGGTTGTGTAATACCCAAAGTAATGTACTCTGTTGCGTGCACATAGATCCAAAGGCCATAACTCTTGTAAAAATAAGTCAATCAAACTCATACTCACACCTGTTCTGTATCACACTGAGATATATTTATACACCAAAAATCAGTTCATTATCTGCAATAGTAATGACGAAAAGTACGGAAAACTGAAATTTTCATGAAATTTGCTAAGTCCAAGGGTCATAACTCTTGCAAAAATGGGTCAATCAAAACCAAGCTCGTACTTAATCTGTATCCCACTAAGATGTTTTTATATACCAAATATAAGTCCATTATCTGCAATAGGACCGAAGATAAGTCCGGAAAACCGAAAATTCATAAATTTGCTAATTCCAAGGGCCATAACTCTAGTAAGTCAATCAAGACCAAACTCGAATTTGATCTGTATCACATTGAGATATATCCACATACCAAAACTGAGTTCAATATATGCAACAACGGCGAAAAAAGTTCGGAAAACTAAAGTGTAGTGTGACAGACGGACAGACAAACGGATGGAAACTATATGTTCCTCCGGAGAGCCAAATAGATAAACGGGGTCTAATAAGAAGGATCAAAGGTAGACAGAATTACCATCGAAATTATGTTAGAATCATCAAACGCCTTTTATATCGTGGATATAATCCTTCTGTCACGGACATTTGGCTAGGGACTGGACCAAACTACAGCCTTGTACCAGCACATTCTTAAGAATTACACTCTGACTGACTGTGACTGACTATGATGACAGGACTCCATGACGGACTATGTCTTCTCTCAAGAGGTTTGGACAGGGCCCTCTCTGAATGTCAGTCGGACTCCTCGGGTGCTCACATGCATGAGCTCGCTACAGCTTGCAGAGCACGAACTGTATTCCATATGCCTTCTGTTTTATATACATTTATACGCACAACCAGTGTAATTTCCTGAGATGTTCCTATTGAAAGGAACGTGCTGCAATTCGTATGTTAACGCTCGTGAAGTCACAATGCATAAGATCTAAAGAAACATGTCGCGACCGCTGTTCTAACCTGCAAACTGAACAAGCGGTGACCTGAATGTTAACGTCACCCTTTTACCTAGAAAACGCGGTTTCAGAAAAAGAAGGAATGAACAAATAATTGTGTTGCATATATATAGAATTAATGTCATAAATTGTGTTTTGTTACGGGTATGTAACACACAGCAAGTGCATTTATCGCATGAAATACGCTAACGCGCATTACATGTACAATAAATACACTTGCTGTGTGTTGCATACCCGTAACAAAACACAAATTAAGACACTTGTTCTCTATTTACAAATCCATCTGTGTGTTTCTTGGGCCCCTGTGTCATGCTGTCTGTTTGTATGTTAAACGTTTTCAAATTCAATAGCATCATTTAAGAACAGATAAATTTGCAGAATGGACCATATTCATCTTACAGTGAGAATGTTATTTTACACTTCAATTGTGCGTTCTTCGAGACCTCTGGGTAACCGGAAAAGTGGGAGGGTTGTGCGCATGTAATCCGAATAACTATACCGTCTGCTACTTGCCTGGCAGATGGCCGTCCAAAGTCGGCACCGGTTGCCCATTTGTCTCGTTGGTTTATGTGTAGTCCTTTGTGTTTGATGTTTCTGTGGTGTTAGTTAGTGTTCCTTGTCCCTTTTGCGCCTCTTTCTGTGTGTGTCTGCTCTGTGTTTTGCATTGGGTGTTTTGGAGTTTGGCTGTGGGTGCTGCAACCTAGTGTTGTTGGAGATCCGCTACTTTGTTTGATATAATTTCCTTCATTACCCATTGAGTACCTTAAGCTTAACATCATTCAATTCCACTATGAAGATAGAATTTGTTTTACTAATTGCAAGTCATTACCAATATATTAATGAGGTTTTATCATTCAATTCTATTTACTTCAAAGTACTTTTCACCGCTATGCCATGTATCTAGATTTGACAATTAAGTTTTCATGGAGCTGTTACAACGGGTGCTGCACGCAAACAGGAGACGCTGACTCTCCCCCGGACATCTGGTATCACTTCGGAATACTTTTTATTTGTTCTTATGGATATTCTAATAATTTGCCTTGTCTTCTCGACTTTGAGACTAAATATCTGATAGGTACTTCTTCGATGTTATTAATGAGACAAAAGAAAATTAGAATTGAGACATATGTAAATTCTATGTTTATATGCTGCCGGGTCCAGGATAATCGCATCATTTACTACTGGTAGATGGCCGTCCTGACTAAGTCGGTACTGCTTTTCCAAAGGTATCGTTGGTTTATGTGTGGTGTTTTAAGTTGCGTGTTTTTGGTATCGTCCTTTGTGTTTGGTCTTCCTTTCCTAATGCTGCCTCTTACTATGCTTGTCCTTTCTGTGTTTTAGCATTTTGGTGTTTTGGTGTTTTAATGTGGATGCTGCGGCCGAGTCATGCTGTAGATTCCCTCTTTTTTCTATATTTATGTAGAGATATTGAATGATTTGCTATCTCATATTGTGTTAAGTCACCTATTTATGTGATTTTGAACACAAACACACATAAAAACAAACAGCATCCACTTAATTCTCTTTACATAAATCTGTCATATAGAACAAAACACTTTCTTGCTATTAGAAATCGTAAAATGGAAAACAATTAGACTTTGCATGTGGATATCAAATACATTGTGCAAATGAAATATATGAATAAAACTATACAGTCATCAGTAGTAAAAGTAGCTTTCCAAAAATCATAAATCTAAGAGCATATAAAACCACACAAAACTGAAAATAAAACTAACTGAACGAAATAATCTACAACTAATGTGAGCAGAAGTGATCATCCAGGTATGATAACAGTCTGTGTTCTGCTGGTTGGAGCTAACCTATGAGTGAGTGATGATTAAACACGACACTCAAATCAAGGAAGAGATGTCAAATGCTATGGGAAAAGTGAGCATCCCCTGCAATCTAGAGATCGTAAGAGATATTTTTCAGTATTCTTATGTCTTTGGTGCTTTGGTACAAGTCTCGAACCTAAAAACGAAATATCTGTGAAAACAGAAACAGAATACTTCAAGAAGCACTAGACACACTGTATAGATGAAAACTGCCCTAAAGAGTCGAATTATGCCCCCCGCTGAATACTTTTCCTGGGCATGCAGATCCAGTTGATGATCTGACCTGACATTAAATTTTCCAAATGGATATTCTCTCATATAAGGTCATCATTCAGGGTTAAGGTCATTATATCGAATGAAATACTTAGTATGATAAATATAAGATTAGATGAGTGATGACATATGGCAAAATAGCGCTCAATTTCCTAATTTGCATAGCGGCCATGTTGGATTCCGTAGGCTTCATATTCTTACTATAGGAGTCTATGGGGAGCATATAATAAATTGAGAATACTCACGATTTCATGACACCGATCAAATTTTGTCCTCATATAGGAAGAAACTCTACAACAATCTGAACTTATAAATCCACATCTTTGATAAATTAACGAATTTTTACTTCTGTCACTTTTGAGGTGAAAATTCGAGGCGATACTGCCCATACCCTCAATGTTAAGAAAGTCCAAAACTTGTCACTAGCCGCACTTTAACTTTGTTTATCACTAGGAAATCAAGGGAGCTGTGTATTTGTCCACATCGTTTCGGATAGATCGCGATATCAAATTCCGGATTTGGTCAACTTGAGAATCATAAAATGAAATTAAGTTCTGTCACTTTTGGGTTGAAAAATCGATATTTTGAGAAATAGGCCTGTCATATTTATGGAATCACTTTATCGGCTTTGACAGGATAAAGATAATGTTGTGTTCATACGTAGAGTGGGTAATTTTTTTGGTAATAAATAAGTTAAATTGGATTAGAAACAGTTTTATTTTGCAAGGGCGCATTCGGCTCTCTGTATTTATTTGATCTGATGCATTTAAAATGTAGTTGCTTTTCCTGGCATGTCGGGTCATTCTTGTTTAAGATTTGGCGCGTTTCAAACATAGGTATATGACGTAATATAATCGTCATATGTATACATTTGCATATATGAATAAATTGAGCGCTATTTTACCATATGAGAAGAATCAACATTTTATGTGCATAAAAATATCTAAGTCAAAGGGCAATAACTTTCAAGTGGTATAATCTTTTTGGTTGCAATCCCCTTTCTTCATGCACATCTACATCAAGATCTTTCATTGTGTAAAGTTTCATTGAAATCTATCAAATAGGGTTTGGGAGGAGTCAAGCTTCGTATGAATACAAAAATATGTCTGCAAGAAGTGGGGCGCACTTAGTACCCATGGAGATGCCAACTATTTGCTGGAATATGGTTCCTCCAAACTTCACAAAAATGTTGTCTATCAAATACTCAAGTGTCCGGATGATATCGTCTTCAAAATGATATAGTACTGAATGTAACAGCAAGGTACACCGTAACCTTGGATATATGTAGAAGCATCGATCACTTATTAATACTAAAGACTGTACATTAACAAACTGAACATATCACAGGAAGGAATCAGCAAGACAACAAGATCAAACATATAAGTACACCAAGCCTTTTAAAACAGCAAGATACTATCACGTACAGTATTACAAACAAGAGACACGATAGATATCAGTTGAATAACACATAGGACGGCAATTCTCTATAAATACGAGAAATGATATGGTTTTCCGAAATCAACCTGCGCGATGATATACCTTATTTGAACAGAAACTGCAGACATCGGTACACATGTATACAAAATACTAAATGCTGATTGCATGAATCTAAATAACAATAAGTGCAGTCATCATGTGAAAACGTTTAAGGCGTCCATTATCATTTCTTACCGGTTACCGGTTGCCCATTGGTCTCATTTACCGGTTGCCCATTGGTCTCGTCGGTTTATGTGTAGTCTTTTTTGTTTGATGTTTACATGTCGTGCGTCTCTTTTCCGTCTCGTGCTGTACTCGTCTTTTGTGTTTTTGCATCGGGTGTTTTGGTGTTTTACTGTTGATGCTGCAGCGGGGTCTTGTTGGAGATCTCCTCCCTTCTTTTCTTATAAATCACTTTCATTTAAGGTATTCGATGTACAATAGGGCATTTTTCCATGCCTGGTAAGGTACTATAAACTATATATTTTCTGAGAGGTTATAATGCCCAGTGCTCATAAATAATAGTTTTGGGTTCAGAAAAACAAAGGGGAATGACTGATGAAGGATTTAAATTGTCTATTTTGTCTATACAAGTATTAGCTTTTACAAAAAGCTTGCCGTCAGTTAGCTGACTGTAAATGTTGTAAAATTCTAGTTAGAAAATGCATTTATCAATCGCACATTTCCGGGCTTTTCCACGTTTTTCCGATTCAAATGACGGAAATTTCCGAAAATCTTCGATTGTTATAGGACATATCGGTTCAAAGACTTTTCGATGCATATTTCGGAAAAAAATACACTGATGCGATATGACTTTCATTTGTCAGGTCATCTATACTCTTAAACCGACCTGGTGAGAGAAAATCTTATACACAGGTTATGAATAACATAGACGGAAATTTGCACTTTATGCAATTGTCAACCAATCATATTGCTAAGAGGTATTCTATCCGTGCAAGTAGGTTACGAATGATTACAGTATACCGTCAGTCAAGACTGACGGTAAGACTGACTGACGGTAATAACATATGCAAAATAACAAAGTTGTACAAGAGTTTTTGACCTTGGAGTCTTATATCTGTACTCAGGGCATCATTATCTTTCAGAAAATCTAGTTTATAGTACCTTACCAGGCATACAATTTAACATACTTTACAATGGAGATTATTAAGACGCTATGTAAAATGACTCTATTGTACAACGGATACCTTAAGTAGTACGTACACGTGCAATAAATGTAGTTACAGACATATATCGACATCCCTCTGTGTATACACTGTACATGTATATTCAATAGGAGCATATTTACCTTGTATTTTACATCAATTACATATATATTCAAGAGTCATGAATCCATGCAACTCACTCTGGAGGCGAATTCTAACATTTGATAAGTTTCGGTGCTTTGATTTCCCGCGAATAAGAAAGGATCCCGGACCTTAAGGCCCCTTTTTGGATCATCTATATATCGATTGATTCTAAATTAAATAAAGATTTAGTGTCCGTTTTTACACCAGAGGAAAATTTAACATTTTATGAGTAAGAACAATTATGAAAATTTCGTTTGTAATCTCATCACAAATTATGTAACGTCTATACAGTTAAGAGGAGTAACCGAAATATCCAGATAAACCGCCCTCGCTCAGGTAAAAATCAATGCAGGTATGTAAAAAGCATTTACATACTAATTTGTACTTTGTCGACTGTATTTTTTCTCTGATTTTCTCTAATTTCAACATGGGCGCAAAAAAAGAATGGCTTATTCCTTTTGAAGGAGAATTTGTCGTATATCTATCTTTCACTAGTTGGTCTGAATTTAATTAGGTCTTCCGACTTCTGTCGGAAGACCTATTGTTTTCGTAACCGTGGAAAATTGGATCAGCGATTTCTCAAGAACCCTGTAAGCTAGGACAATGAAAGTTCTCCAACGTTACGTTTGGAGTAAAAGCTAGATTGGTCTTTTTTATTTTTGGTCTCTGTTATTTTTTTTATCATGTTTTTAGTAGATTAAAATATTTGACGGGAGCGTCGAATAACTCAAAAGGACCAAAAATTTCATGTTTTGCTATTTGTAAGCTTAAATATCTCGTATTTTGCTATCTACAATTTCCATTCTTTTTGAAAGTCGACAGCCATGCAAGATATGAAATGCTAGATGCACACTGTAACGATTTATTACGATGACGTCCTTCACCGTCCTTCATATTTCCAAATTCAGAAGTTCATAGGAGGAAGACACTTTTTTGCTTATAATAGTAAACAAAAATTAAGCTTAAGAAGTTTCCTATAAATTTCAATATTATTATTTTTATCCATATATCTGTCTTATTTAGTCTTTCTGATTTTTCCTATCTCTTACTGTTGAAAAGATATGAGCATCGAAATTTGAGTTGGGTATTTCGATACACCTTCACGCCAACAGATCGGGCGCACACTAAAATTGGTAGTCCGAGTCCGACTCGAGAAAAGCAGTGTTGAGATTTTCAAATTCCGATTTCACGGCAATGATGAATATGAATTTCATAAATACATTTCGATATACACAATTTGATTTTAAAACAGTTGATTAATTTAGAAGAGATCAGCTACAAACCAGAATTTACACACAAAAGTGGTAGTTTGATTCCGATTTCTAACCTACAAACCTGTTTCTAAACTTCAATAACTATATTTTGAACATCAAGTTTAATTTCTAATTCTAGCAAACGTTCGAACATAATTTTCGGTTGGTTTATTTACAAATTGATGAACAATTTCTCCAACATTCTTCCCTCCCCTCGTTTTTCGAAAACAGTTCTGTTTATATTGAACGATGTCGCCATGATGGAAATTCAAAATAAACTTTGAAAAAAGGGAAGGGGGGGTCCAAATTTGAACCGGCACAGCGAGAACCTCATGGTATTTATATATATATATTGAACGTAACTTGTTATTACCATTTCTCTTCTCAAGAAAATTGGTTCTACAGCTACGAGCTCGCCTTTTTTATGGGGGAAGGGGGCAGGAAGAATTTGCAAAAAAAAAAATCCCGGCTCTGAAAAATGCTGAAAAAAATATTCCGGCCCAAAGGGCCGGCAATTTTTTTTTCCCCGACCATGCAAAAGTAAGGATACATTGCATGATATGGAAATTTTTGCTGGCCCTTTGTGCCAGACAATTTAAAGTCAAAAAATTAATTAATATAAATACAAACTGTTCACATAGCTGTATCTACCAGAGACCTAATACGCATAGGCACAAAAATCTAGAAAAGGTTCTATTTAAACATCATACAATCTGTCTGAAATTCGCTAATTGCAAAGAGACATCTGAAGGAACGGTTATTAACTCATACTCTGTAACAGCGGGGAGTTTAACTTAAACAGACATTCACAACATTTGACAATTTGTTTAAATCCGGCCCGAAGAACCGGCGAAAATTTTTCTCCGACTCTGGTAATGGCTGAAAAAAATGGCCTGCTCAGAAAATTGCTGAAAAAATTTTACCGGCTGGCAATAGAATACTGCTATTTGAAAACTTAAATATATAATATAAATACATGTAATGTGACGTCCTTCATATTTCCAAACCAAAAATTGTATAGGAGGAAGACACTCTTGTTGCAACCGCAACAAGAAACCTTTCTAGTTTAGCAATTCTATTTTGCGCCCATACCTAATTAAAGTGAAATTAATCATAACAACCTGGGTTTTTTGTGCAGTGTTCAACTAAAGCTCACGAAGGGTGGGTGTGTTTTAGTAAATTTTTCAAGCGCTTAGGGTTATATCTTAGCAGAAAGGAATATGAAAGTTGTTGTTCACACATAGATCAAACAATTTTCATGATTATTAAAATAAATTTTGAAAATTCAAAAATCCGATTATCATAGCCTTTCCTTAAGGTCCGGGATCCTTATAGGTGGTTTTGTCACAATGTACTTTCGTTCGAAAAGGTGCGTTGGAAGTATTTGATTGAAAACTTTGAGAAAACTGACAATTTATTCTTCCGTTTTATTGCATTTACAAAATAAGTCCCTACCACATGATCGTCGTTAACGTCAATAGATATGTAAAAGGACAAAGTCAAAGGAGGTCAATTATCCCGCATATTTTAACGTAAACAAATAGCACTGTTTTACGCTCATTAGTAAAATCACCACTCTTCGATCAAGTCATCCCATTCATTTTATTGATCACTATATAAACACTGTTTTATCGTCTGCTAGGCAAGATCGCCTGCAGATTACATCTTGAAGTCGTAATTACTATCCAGTGCAACACAAGGTAAATTATAAACTTAAATCTGCAAGATCTTTATTTTTAATTTTTAATTCCTATTTCAGTACTTTTTCACGAAAAATTGATATCAATAATTTTGAATTTATTTTTCCTCAAAATTACTAAATTTCATAAATTGATTAATTATTTGCGGATTTTTGATTTTTCGATCTTGGCGCATAATTATCTTATTATCCGCTTTAATTTGATTCGAAGTAAGAAGAAGATTTCATAGATGACAATAAAGTATGTAAGGGTGAATTTATGATGGATTTCAATGATATTTGAAAAAAGTTATAATTTTCAATCCTTTAAATTCTTGATCATTATTTTTGAAAAATATATAAATAGGAAAGCAAAAGTAAATGATATATATATATATATATGTTACTTTTAGACCTACTGACTTCTGAGTCTTCTATTATAAATTTTAAAGAGCAAAATTTCGAAATTTCAGAGGAAAATTTGATATTGACAGTCTCATAATGAAGGTTTTTTTTTCTTCCCGGCAGACCACCATGAAGAGATCAGTATTAGCAGTAATCTTGCTGGTAGCCCTCTCTAATGTAGTCGTTGATGCTATCAGACTAAGTAGGATAGGATCCGCTTTAGCGGGAGGAGTGATCGGCTACGGTCTTGCCCGGGGACTTGGGGGAGGATTTGGAGGATACGGAGGGTTGTACGGTGGATATGGAGGATTGTACGGTGGATATGGAGGATTCGGCTATCCTGGATTTTACGGTGGAGGATTTTATCCTTCTTATGGCTTTGGAGGTTACTCTCCATTTGGCTATTATGGCTAAAAGAGGATCTGTGAATTATAAAATCAAAGGTATGCACACTCTCTTAATTCATATTATATACGATTTTTGAAAAAAAAATCTTTCAACGGCTATATCAGTCATACATGTGCAAGTATCAGTGCAATTCAATATTAGTTAACACCTACGTGATTATTACATATTGTTTTGCAGGTTATCAGATGAGCAGCTGAAGAAAAATCATATTTTTTTATCTCAAAAATAAAATCAAATTAACATATGTTGCATTGTAATCTCTATTTTTGTTGAGCATTATCGTATTTTAAAGATATAGATCATGAATTTCCATTCATAATGTGAAATATTTCCGAATGAAAAAGAAAAGAAAAAGTAATGGGTCAATTTAAAAAAAAACAATGGCAGCAATTTTGTACGAAAGCTTATTAGTGCCATTTTTGGTAAAGAAAAAAAATTAAAAGCCGTTCTAACAAGATAAAAAGTCGTTCAAACGAGTTAAAAACTCGATCAAACAAGATAAAAACTCGTTCAAATGACTTGTTAAACTCGTTCAAACGACTTATATAATTCGTTCAAACGACTTATGTAACTTGTTCAAACAAGATAAAAAGTCGTTCAAACAAGCTAATAACTCGTTCAAACAAGATAAAAAGTCGTTCAAACGAGAAAAAAAATCATTCAAACAAGATATAAAAAGTCGTTCAAACAAGTTAAAAAGTCGTTCATACACTGTAAACAAAGACATTGATCTTGGTTGCATCTCATGAATCATAAGGAAACAGTCCCCACGGGAATCCCCATCGATTCAACCATGTAAATACTGTCTAAAACGTCTTTATATAAATTTATTTTAGGCGGAACCAAAATGGATAGGCCTTTGATATAACGTAAATATATACATTCCTTACGACAAGGTCTTGAATTTCATACAATGACCTTTGACCCAGTAACTTGAACTTTGAAATACATGTAATTAGACGGGGTTTTTGTTTATGAATCTGTGGTAATAAGTTATCTATTGTTTGAACAAACTAGTTATGTTCCGAAATGCACCGCATAAACACAAAAAAACAATTCAAATATAAATGGATATCCGACAACACTCAGTTGCAACACCCACAGTAAGACATCAAAACACTCCATGAAAAAACACTGCAGACAAGCACAGAAAGAGACGCAAAAAGAGACAATGAAGGTAATACTATCCGTTGTACAAATAAATATCAAGTGTATTTTATAGTTAGAATTACGGCATAGCTTTAATATACCATAATGCAACATAAAAGTTGGTTTTCAACGTCAAAGGTGAACATGCCAACCGCCATCTAAGCCACGGAAAATAGCGAGACACCGCCAAAGATTACCGAGATAATTTTAGCAATGTTTAAATGGACAAGGCATCAGTGAGATCTGCATTTGTACATTGAATACGTTAAAAGAAACACCAAACTAGAAAGGTTTCTTGTTGCGGTTGCAACAAGAGTGTCTTCCTCCTATACAATTTTTGGTTTGGAAATATGAAGGACGTCACATTACATGTATTTATATTATATATTTAAGTTTTCAAATAGCAGTAACATTAAATTTTCAAACCGATAATTGTTGGTGAGCAACCATTTGATTTGGGGGAGGGGGGGGGGGGGGGGGCAGGAATTCTATTGCCAGCCGGTAAAATTTTTTCAGCAATTTTCTGAGCAGGCCATTTTTTTCAGCCATTACCAGAGTCGGAGAAAAATTTTCGTCGGTTCTTCGGGCCGGATTTAAACAAATTGTCAAATGTTGTGAATGTCTGTGTAAGTTAAACTCCCCGCTGTTACAGAGTATGAGTTAATAACCGTTCCTTCAGATGTCTCTTTGCAATTAGCGAATTTCAGACAGATTGTATGATGTTTAAATAGAACCTTTTCTAGATTTTTGTGCCTATGCGTATTAGGTCTCTGGTAGATACAGCTATGTGAACAGTTTGTATTTATATTAATTAATTTTTTGACTTTAAATTGTCTGGCACAAAGGGCCAGCAAAAATTTCCATATCATGCAATGTATCCTTACTTTTGCATGGTCCGGGAAAAAAAAATTGCCGGCCCTTTGGGCCGGAATATTTTTTTCAGCATTTTTCAGAGCCGGGATTTTTTTTTTTTTGCAAATTCTTCCTGCCCCCTTCATCCATAAAAAAGGCGAGCTCGTAGCTGTAGAACCAATTTTCTTGAGAAGAGAAATGGTAATAACAAGTTACGTTCAATATATATATATATATAAATACCATGAGGTTCTCGCTGTGCAGGTTCAAATTTGGACCCCCACCCCTTCCCTTTTTTCAAAGTTTATTTTGAATTTCCATCATGGCGACATCGTTCAATATAAACAGAAATGTTTTCGAAAAACGAGGGGAGGGAAGAATGTTGGAGAAATTGTTCATCAATTTGTAAATAAACCAACCGAAAATTATGTTCGAACGTTTGCTAGAATTAGAAATTAAACTTGATGTTCAAAATATAGTTACTGAAGTTTAGAAACAGGTTTGTAGGTTAGAAATCGGAATCAAACTACCACTTTTTGTGTGTAAATTCTGGTTTGTAGCTGATCTCTTCTAAATTAATCAACTGTTTTAAAATCAAATTGTGTATATCGAAATGTATTTATGAAATGCATATTCATCATTGCCGTGAAATCGGAATTTGAAAATCTCAACACTGCTTTTCTCGAGTCGGACTCGGACTACCAATTTTAGTGTGCGCCCGATCTGTTGGCGTGAAGGTGTATCGAAATACCCAACTCAAAATTTCGATGCTCATATCTTTTCAACAGTAAGAGATAGGAAAAATCAGAAAGACTAAATAAGACAGATATATGGATAAAAAATAATAATATTGAAATTTTTAGGAAACTTCATAAGCTTAATTTTTGTTTACTATTATAAGCAAAAAAGTCTCTTCCTCCTATGAACTTCTGAATTTGGAAATATGAAGGACGGTGAAGGACGTCATCGTAATAAATCGTTACAGTGTGCATCTAGCATTTCATATCTTGCATGGCTGTCGACTTTCAAAAAGAATGGAAATTGTAGATAGCAAAATACGAGATATTTAAGCTTACAAATAGCAAAACATGAAATTTTCGGTCCTTTTGAGTAATTCGACGCTCCCGTCAAATATTTGAATCTACTAAAAAACATGATAAAAAAAATAACAGAGACCAAAAATAAAAAAGACCAATCTAGCTTTTACTCCAAACGTAACGTTGGAGAACTTTCATTGTCCTAGCTTACAGGGTTCTTGAGAAATCGCTGATCCAATTTTCCACGGTTACGAAAACAATAGGTCTTCCGACGGAAGTCGGAAGACCTAATTACATTAAGAAACATCAAATACAAAGGACATTTCACAACCTGCACTTTATGGTGACATAATTCACAAAATAAGAAGGATCAAAGGTAGACAGCATAACTATCGAAAATGCGTCAGAGTCATCAAACGCCTGTTATACCGTGGATATGATCTTAATGTCACCAGACGGACACTAAGCTTGGTACTTGACCAATCTACAGTCTTGTACGAGCGTATTCTTAAGAGCCATTCTCTGTAAGGACCAAAGTGGTCGAAAAACGATCATCTCAGATTTTCATGATTTTGAGTGTCTGAGCCAAGTTTCACCCCCTATTAGTAAAAATAACATTTGTTTTTGTATACGACAATCCGTTGCCATGGTAACCACCCCATCCCATTTTGACAAGAAAAGGGTGCTCTGACGAGCATTAAATGAACTACTTTCAAGTACAATTTGCTCAGGTAAACTCTTTCAATTGTTCAGTTTTTCATCCAAATTGTAAAACTAGATACCTTGCTCTTTAAGTTGTGTCATTAAATTATGGTCGAAAAACTTTTAAAATCATTCAAATTTCACGACAAAGTTTCAATATTTTGACATTTTACAAAAACACAAAAAATCATCATTTTCGGCTATGTATAGCAAAATAACCCAGGCTAAGTGAGGTGATTGAATATTGTTGAATGAATGTTTGACTTTCTATTCGGAAATATATAAAAAATCCAGAGATGTTATTTTTGTTTGAAGAAAATAAATCTTATTCAAAAATGGTTACCATGGCAACATCTGCATTTTATATGATTGATGAATAACATAAAGTATCTCAGATCACAGAAGACAGAAACATGTAAGTTTTGTATATTATTGAAGCTTTCAATTTTTCTGACATTTTTATTGAAATTTAGTCTATATTTTATCATCGGTTGCCATGGTAACCATGTCTAAAAAGGCAAAATTGACACTTTTAAAAGCAATTTTCCGTCTCTTGCTATTTCTTTGTCTTTTATGAAAATAAGAAAGACAATTTCTTTGTTTCACTCATATAGGATATTTTTTTTCTAATATCATTAAAATCAAAGAAAAATATATGAAAAATACTAGGATATCTCCATAGCAACGAACCATTGTTATCATCAATAGACAGTGAAATTTTCATTATTATGTTAAAATTTTCTTTTTCTATCTTTCATCGTGTATATTTCAAAGTTTAATTTGATTAATTTTTAATAAATAAATGGCATGAAGCTTTTAACAGTAATTGTAGAAAAAATGAGTCATAAAACTTAAGGGAAAATAGTAAATTTTAAAGAAAAATCACGAAAAACTGGGAAATAAATTCTTAAATCATATATTCTTATTTCAAACAAACACCTGAACATATAAGATTGTATTATTGTACAAACTTGATCAAACATGCTAATCTTTATATCAGTTCCATTAATTTAAGAATATCGAGTTATCTAATTTGGAGATCGGTTGCCATGACAACCATGTTTTTCAATGTGTATTTGCCACAATTCCAAAGTTTTTTAATTCTGAAAATGCAAATACTCGATGGAAAACGCTATATAGATACATCTCATTCAAGATTACTGTTTTGCTGAAATTTCATTGCCAATTTTTGTGTTTTTATAATCTATTATCTTTTGGAGTCTCTTTACCTTTTAATATAATGTATAAGATATTTTCCAGGTACTTAATTTTTCTAAATTTTTAATTGACGGTAGACAGAAAAGAATGGAAAAAATGAATATTTCTCAATAGCAACACGTCATAGTCATGATTTGCACGCTACAAAATTTCCATTATGAGTTTGTTTCTATCTTAATATCTCTATTACCTTTTGAGCATTGAATCAAATGGTATGAAGTTTTTGTAGTTGTAAAAGATCCATGAGAATTCAAGGGAAACAGTTTCTTTTTTTCTATCCGAGGGCTGATTGATATGTTGTGAACCTCGTATTGATGGATTTAAATTTTATTAGACATTTTGCATTATTTTCTACATAATCCCCTTCAGTATCTTTACACTTTTGCCACCGGTGTGTAACAAATCCTTATCTTGAGTGGTCAGAAAACCAAGGCTCAAAACATATCAATCAGCTCTCGTACATGTAAAAAATAAAATTTTGTAATTATACTCACCGCAAACAAACTTGGGGGGGGGGGGGGTTAAGAAAAACCCTGTCCGTCTGTCCGTCCGGTTAAGAAGTTCTTAAAGCTAACTTTTCAAGTATAAGTGATAGGGCTTTCATATTTCATAAAACATATTAACCATAAAAATGCAATGATCGCTGTGCGATATAAGTCCCCTACCGGCGGCAGAAATTTATGACTTGCATCTCTGTTCATCTGTTCATCTTCTGCAACAACAGCCAAGTAAAGTCTGGGAAACTGAATTCACGAAATTTGCTAAGTCCAAGTTAAACTCAAATCTGCATCACACTATAATGTATTCACATACAAAAAAGGCAGCTCATTATCTGCAATAACAGGCATGAAAAAGTCCGGAAAACTGAAAATTTCATGAAATTTGCTAAGTCCAAGGGCCATAACTCTTGTAAAAATAGGTCAATGGAAATCAAACTCAAAGTTGGTCTGATTCACACTGAGATGTATTCATTTATGAAAAATCAGTGCATTATTTGCAATAGAACCAAAGAAAAGTCCGTAAAACTGAAACTTTCATAAAATTTGCTAAGTCCAAGGGCCATAACTCTTGTAAGAATAGGTGAATCTAAAGCAAACTCAAACTTGATCTGTATCCTATTGAGATATATCCAAATACCAAAAATGAGTTCAATATATGCAACAACAGCGGAAAAAAGTACGGAAAACTGAAACTTTCATAAAATAAGTCCAAGGGCCATAACTCTTGTAAAATTAGGTCAATCGAAAGCAAACTCAAACTTTGATCTGTATCCCATTGAGATATATCTACATACCAAAAATGAGTTCAATATATGCAACAACAGCGAAAAAAAGTCCGGAAAACTGAAAATCGGACAGACGGACGGACAGACAGACAGACCGAGAGGAAACTAAGAGTCCCCTTCGGCGTTGCCGGTAGGGGACTAATAAGTACTACATTTTGATACCAAAACATTTGACCTAGTGACCTTGACCTTTGACCTACTTTTAAACTATAAGGGATAGGGGATCCGTTTAGAGACAAACATCCCGCGGGGGTATAATTCATCACTGTAAGGGCAGTTCTAGTTTTTAATTGAAAAAGGGATCGTATCTTTGTACAATTTTAACAATGATGATTCTCCTGTTATCTAAGGAAATGTTATGTCATAACTGGTTTATTAGTTGCCATTGTTCTTTTGGTAGTTTGATGTACAGGTTTTCCGCAATTCTATTTTATTTCCAAATTCTGGTACATGGGCAATTCTAGAAAAACATTCAAGGGGAGGGGGTTCAAACCTATGGACTTCAGTACAGTTATACGTAAAAACTAAGAAACAACAATTTTTGGCAGGGGAGGTGTTTCTTTTGCATACACCAAAAGGGTAACTATAACTGTATCCCTCTTTTCTGTCCATTGGATCTTTTAGTACAAAATTATAGGAACCATCCTATAAACATTTATCAGAAAGCAGTTCAGATATTTCGCTTACATTAACTGCAATGTGGTAAATTGTTCATTGGTTTCAATTGTACAACGATACTGATGATACAAGGTGTTTTTATTCATGAAAAGATATGCAATTTTATGTCCCGTTTCAATCATTGTTTTACACAGTAAGGATCACAACCTCTCTGTTGAAAACATTGAAAAGACCATTTGATATTAGCAGATTCAGATTTCTTTTATTCCGAAAGGGAGGATGTGTCCAGAAAATTGCTTTTAGAAAAAAATGTATGCAAAACGAGGAAAAAAACATAGCTTTTATCAGGGTTCAGTGTTTGAAAGAAAGAACGTTTTAGGTTTCAAGTCTCACAGAACTCAATGCCATATTTCACAAGTTTGTGTGTTGATGAAATAAATTGTTGTAACCCCCCCCCCCCCCCAAATGACTTAAATTTGTTATGAAATCATGAATCAAGGTTAATGCTGCGCTTCTGGTATACCATGGATTAACATATTTAGAGTTGGCCCTTTGGCAAGTTTGAACACACGGAGCTGAAAAAAAACATGTGTTTGTGAAACACGAATGCCCCCGTTGGCATCTTTGTCGGTAAAACAGCTGAAAAGTAGTTCACATTTTGAGGTCGAGGTCACAAGGTCAAATTTGGTATCCAAGGAAAGGTCTTGCCACAAGAAAGTCATGTGTGAAATATGAAACTTTAAGACCTATCACTTACCATTCAAAAGTTATGGCCAAGTTAAAGTTTTTGCAGACAAATAGACAGACAGACGGACGGACAGACCAAAAACTATATACCCCCGAATCTTCGATTACGGGGACATAAAAATGGTGTTACTGAAATATTATCTTTGGCCTTGACTTTTGTTTCTTTTTAATGAATAGTGCATATCCATCTCAAAAATTTACTGAGCAGAACCGTTAGTCATCAGGAGTTATGATAAGGAGGTTTGAATTTTTTTTGTGGATTTGATAGTTTGACTGTAGCTCATCTATTTATCATTCAACCATGCATTTGAGATGACAGGAAGTGTTAATAGCTATCCTCTGTACTAAGTATTTGCACTTTTATTAGGGAGGCATGGTACGGCATGCCTAAGAGTTTGATAAAAATATACATAAGGTTGGGTCTGACCCAAAAAGTAAAAAAAATGTTTTTTTTTTTCCGAATATCACACCAGGTTGCCATGGAAACAGACTTTACACATTGAGAAAATGCATATCTGGGCGTTTCTGAAGTCACATACATCAATTATGCAGCATAATCTAAAACAAACACTGATGAATTATTAGTCCCCTATCATTGCTCTTTCAAGTTAGATAAATAATGTTGGGTTTAATGCATAATCCTATATGCTCCCATAGCAACAACAAAGGTACCTTATCAAAAAATTGCTCTTGGCATTTTTTTTTCAAAATTCAATGATAAATAACTTTTATTTTTGAGGTTTTTTTTATGTAAATATAACATCAGCATTCACATTGGAACAAAGTTTGTTATCATTGCTATGGCAACATAAACTCAAATAGCAGAAACATATGTGTAAAAATGTACATAAGGCCACTTTGAGTCCTTGGATACGGGCATCAAAGTTCAAGTAATCTGAAAATGTTTGATCTAAAATAAAGTTAAGACTTTGCTTTGTCATATATTTTAAAGTAGTTGTGCAAGCATGTTTATTTTTTCAAGGAAAAGGCTTCAAAAATAGCGGAAAATGCTTTTTTCAGATCGTATGGCCAAATTACTATAGCAACTACTATCATTTTGAAACTTGTTTCATGTATTTTGATAGAGTTTATAGCATCCACCATCAATTTGAAAAAAAAATCTTATCATGTACCCATTAAGAGAGAAGCAAAATTGGTAAATACAGACAACATTTTGAAATTGATATATTAATATTAGTTAATTTTGTTGTCATGGTAACCAGCCATTTTCACAATATCAGACACTACGAGTGAGCTAATCTAAAATTTTACGTTTAGGTATGTGTTTTAATATGATTTTAGTTTAGAATAATTCAAGATAATATTATAGAAACTGAAAATTAAAGCATACTCATGAACACTTTGCTATTCGGTACATCTGAATATGCTGCGTTGCTATGGAGAAATATGTGATTTTTTCATATATTTCCTCTACAATTTAATGATTTCTTCAAAATATGATATACCTGTTATACGAAAACAATGAAATTGTTAAGTTCCGTTTATTATAAGGCACAGGAACGAAGACAAATGACTTGAAAATGCTGAAAATAGTGAATATTGTAACTTTTTGACATGTTTAACATGGCAACCGATTACAAAATACAGCCTCAATTGACATAAGAATATCATGAGATCTCTAACTTTTATTTTCATACTATTTTGGTATTTTTATCTTTTTTGAATTTGAAATGCTGCTCGTAAAACAGAAATCGAGTTAAATGCAGATGTTGCCATGGTAACAATTTTCAATATAAGTTTATTTTCTGTAAACAAAAATAACATCTCCAATTTTTTATATTGTTATGAGGAGAGATTGAATTATCTGAAAACAGTATCATATCAGGCGCGAGTGCCTGCATCATTTTGTAGATACCTCATGAAAAGTGCTAATTTACGAGTTTGTGAATTTTGGCAAAGTTACGCATATTTGTCTTGAAATTTTACATATTTGGAAATAATTTTCTTTTAACTTTTCTTCTTCATTATTAAGTTCCTGGGTTATTCTGTAAAATGTTTGCATTAAATCTAATGCTGATAAGTTAATTTACAGTGGGGTTACAAACCTACCTCATTTTGTCTCATTTTTTACCACCTGAAATTGGGCCAAACAAGTCAGTGCGTTACCATGACAACCGTTACATGTTTGAACGAAAATGATATCAATTTTGAATACAGGTCTTATGTTGACCAAAATTTATCAAAATCACGAAAATCTGAGGTGGTCATTTGAACACCCCTATAAAATTCTTTGGTTTTTACAGAGAGTGGCTCTTAAGACTTGCACTCTGACTGACTGTGACGACCGGACTCCATGACAGACCCTGTCCAAACCTCTTTAGAGAAGACAGGGCCCGAGCACCTGTTGTTGGAGATCCCCTCCTTACTTTTATGACCATACAAACAGAAGCATTACGTAGAGGCCTAAAGGAAAGGGAATGATCTCCAGCATGACCATCCTGCATTCATCCAGCGAAATAAACCCAAAGCAACACACTGATGGATAATGTATATAAAAACAGAGGGCGTGTGAAATTCAGTCCGTGCTATGCCGGCTGTAGCAAGCTTATGTATCTTAAATTATCACCCGAGGAATCCGACTGACATTTATAGAGGACAGGTGGTCGGGGCTCTGTATTATCTATAGAGGTATTGACATGGCTCATCATGGAGTCCTTTCGCCACAGCCAGTCACAAAGCAATTCTTAAGATAGAGCTTGTACAAGACTGTAGATTGGTTAAGTACCAAGTCAAGTGTCATTCTGCTTACACGGCTTTATTGCGATCCTATCTTAACATTTTGTATTCATTACCATTTTTTGCGATCAGATGTGTATTTCAATACTAAAAAGACTAATTCCAGTACAAAGTTTCTCATTTTTTGTCATCATAAGACGTCCAACGTCATTGAAATTATTTAAATCGGCCAAAATTCAACAAATACACCGTAAAAGCAATATTCAGATGCACTTTTCCAAATTTTCGGACACATTTTAGCAAAACTGGTCAAATCTATGTCCAATATCAAATGTTGTGGAAAATACTTATGGCAATAGCTTAGCGAATGATAACTATGTAAAGGTGCGTCATTGGTCATATTTTGGGCCATTCTTGCGCATCTCTTTTTTTAGCGCTGATTGAGCTTGAATTTTATAGATATTTCAATGTATTATTTCTGACTCTATTTTAGACTTTAATTCATTACACACCTAGAAGCGGATAAGTTTGAAAATTTGATTTAATCTGAATGATGTATGCGTAAGAAAATGCTTCGCAGTAATTTCTATAAAAATTGTGATGCAGGTACATTTTTGAACTGTTCGGATTTCCCTTCCCTAAGTAATTACCCATGAATTTTGTTTTACGTGTGGAATATTATTGATTTAAACTTTTTTTAAAAGGTAAAGCTGATGGATGCTGAAAAATTATAAATTGTTTCAATTTCACCTAAAATAAGGCAAATCTTACTGCACTGACACTTCTTCAAGAAAAGCACAAAATGGCACTATATGTGAGCATTTGTTCTCTCTTATTTCTGCACGGACATATACTTTTTCTTCAATAGATTGAAAAGTCATCCCCAGGAGCACATGTTACTGTGTTGGAAAAAAATCGTTGAATTTCAGTATCTCTGAAATTTTGACCTTAAATTGGAAGATTTTCGTTATTTTTGTGTAAAATCGAGAAAACTTTAAATGATCGCTGAAGTTAGTACCTACGGTTAAATTTTATCAAATTCAAGCTTTATACAAAGTTTCTAGCCTGTTTTATTGTAAATTGATAAAGAAAACTAAAATCGAATGAGGGCATTTCAACACTTTTTGTATTTTCTTTACAAATGTGCTATTTCTAGCAACAATTTCCGGCATTTTTACCCAGTTTTTCAGAAAAGCAAAAATCTTGATTTTCATCACGGACCTATGGATTTTCCTTCATACAATGATTAATTGACACGAATACTATAATTTCATATGGTTTTCATAAAATCGTCGATATTCCTTCATTCAGAAATGACATGCCTTAAGCTGGAAATATTAAGCGACGTACATATATGAGAAAGAAAAGCGTACGTACCATCTTATCAAAGCGGATGTTTATAACTTATTTATCCCACCCTAACAATATCGTATTTAGTATTTAGGCCCCCTGCTAATCAAAAAGGTGATAGAGCGTGTCTGATTAATCTGCGTCTCAGATTCTGTCAGTTTCCTAAAATATTCAATTTGATCTAGAATACCGCAGTGAACGGTCGTGTACATGAAATTTTAATTACTTTTGGGATCTTGATGTGATGAAAATATATTTTGATTTTTGGCCGGATTGCAAAGCAATTCCAGTCTATAGACTGACGATGTCCGTCTGTCTGTCTGTCCGTCCGTCCGTCCGTCTGCCTTCAACATTTTGGTTAAAGTTTCTGGTTGAGGCAAAATCTAAGGATTAATGTATGCAGTAGAGACTTTATATTATACATGAAGCTTGCCCATCACAAGAACTTTCAATTTATGCCGTAACAAATGACCTAGTGACCTTGATCTTGGACTTTGATTAAGGTAAAGATTTCGGTTAAAGTTTCTGGTTGTCGCAACATCTATGGAACTGTATGCAGTAGAAACCTTATATCATACATGTGAGTTGCCCATGACGAGACCTTTCAATTTATGCCGTAACAAATGACCTAGTGACCTTGATCTTGAACTTTGATATAGTTAAAGATTTTGGTTAAAGTTTCTGGTTGAGGCAAAATCTATGGAACTGTATGCAGTAGAAACCTTATATTATACATGAAGCTTGCCCATGACGAGACCTTTCAATTTATGCCGTAACATTTGATCTTGTGACCTTGACCTTGGACTTTGATATAGTTAAAGATTTTGGTTAAAGTTTCTGATTGAGGCAAAATCTATGGAACTGTATGCAGTAGAAACCTTATACATGTATTATACATGTGAGTTGCCCATGACGAGACCTTTCAATTTATGCCGTAAATTTTGACATAGTGACCTTGATCTTGGACTTTGACCTAGTCAAAATTTTTGGTTAAAGTTTCTGGTTTCAGCAAATTTTGAATCTAAGGAACTATATGCGGTAGAATTTTTATATAATACATGTACATGTAGGTTGCCTATGACAAGACCTAAATTTATGCAGTAACATTTGACCTAGTGACCTTGACCTTCGTCCTAGTTTAAATATTTTGATCCAAGTTTCTGGTTTAAGCAAAATCTAAGGAACTATATGCAATATAAACTTTATATTTTACATGTAGGTTGTCTATGACAAGACCTCTCAATGTATGCTGTAACATTTGACATTGTGACCTTGACCTTGGACTTTGATCTAGTTGAAGATTTTGGTTAAAATTTCTGGTTTAAGCAAAATCTTAGGAATTGTATGCAGAAGAAACTTTATATTATACATGTAGGTTGCCTCTGACAAGACCTCTCAATGTATGCTGTAATATTTGACCTAGTGACCTTGACCCAGTTGGTGACAAAACTTAAATTACTTTGCAATCCGGCCATACCGTCTTTAACGGTGTTTTATTTTATCTGATACAGACCAGTTTCTGAAAATCTCGGTCATTAGGATGTAAAATTAAGAGTCAGATTGGATTTTTTTGCCTTTATTGCATGTTTCTTTCATTCATTTCTTTTTATCTATCTAACTATTTCTTTGTTCATTTTTGAATTCATTTATTTACTTATTCTTAGTTTAAATTCTATTTGATCATATATTATTCTTGAATTTATCTTTTCTTCCATTTTTCTTTTTTTTTTCTTCAATGCATTTATCTATTTATTATGTTTTATTTATTACACTTTATTTATAACATTAAGTTTTCATGACCGTTTTATTCTAATATCCTGCTTCTACTAAGACTGCTTTACGCTGCTGACGTCACTGATATGCTTTAAAAGTTCTGTTGACGTTACATTCACAGATCAAAAGCCAAGTTTGTGTTTTTCTTGCCGATCGGTCAATAAATATGGCTGCCGAGGGCCTTATTGGCTGACACATTTTCGACATCTCCTCTGCAACCGCTGCACGGAATTTCATAAAACCTTACAGAAAGTAAGTATTCAAGGTCCTCTACGAAGTTTGTGTTTTTCGTGCCGATTGGTTAACAAATATGGCCGCCGTGGGCTCTAATTGGCTAACACATTTTCGACATCTCCTCTGCAACCACTGCACAGAATTTCATGAAACCTAACAGGAAGCAAGTACTCAAGGTTCTCTACCAAGTTCGTGTTTTTCGTGCTTATCGTTTCACAAATATGGCCGCCGCGGGCTCTGATTGGCTGACACATCTTTGACTTCTCCACTGCAACCGCTGCACAGAATTTCATAAAACCTGACAGTAAGCAAGTACTAAAGGTCCTCTACCAAGCTTGTGCTTTTCGTGCCTGTCGGTCAGCAAATATGGCCTCCGATGGCTCTGATTGGCTGACACATTTTCGACATCTCCTCTGCAACCACTGCACCGAATTTCATGAAACCTTACAGAAAGCAAGTACTCAAGGTCCTCTACCAAGTTTGTGTTTTTCAATCCGATCGGTCGACAAATATGGCCGCCGCGGGCTCTGATTGGCTGACACATTTACGACATCTCCTCTGCAACCACTGGACAGAATTTCATGAAACCATACGGGAAGCAAGTATTCAAGGTCTTCTACCAAGTTTGTGTTTTTCGTGCTTATCGTTTCACAAATATGGCCTCCGAGGGCTCTGATTGGCTGACACATTTTTTACTTCTCCTCTGCAACCGCTGCACAGAATTTCATACATTTAAACCTGACAGTAAGCAAGTACTCAAGGTCCTCTACCAAGTTTGTGATTTTCGTGTCTATCGGTCAACAAATATGGCCGCCGAGGGCTCTGATTGACTGACCCATTTTCGACATCTCCCCTGCAACCGCTGCACGGAATTTAAAAAAAAAACTTACAGGAAGCAAATTCTCAAGGTCCTCTACCAAGTTTGTGTTTTTCGTGCCTGTCGGTCAACAAATATGGCCTCCGAGGGCTCTGATTGGCTGACACATTTTCGACATCTCTGCAACCACTGAACAAAATTTCATGAAACCATACAGGAAGCAAGTATTAAAGGTCTTCTACCAAGTTTGTCTTTTTCGTGCCTATTGGTCAACAAATATGGCCGCCGAGGGCTCTGATTGGATGACCCATTTTTGACATCTCCCCTGCAACCGCTGCACAGAATTTCATAAAACCTGACAGTAAGCAAGTACTCAAGGTCCTCTACCAAGTTTGTGTTTTTCGTGCCTGTCGGTCAGCAAATATGGCCTCCGAGAGCTCTGATTGGCTGACACATTTTCGACATCTCCTCTGCAACCGCTGCACAGAATTTCATGAAACCTTACAGAAAGCAAGTATTCAAGGTCCTCTACCAAGTTTGTGTTTTTCGAGCCGATCAGTTCACAAATATGGCTGCCGAGGGCTCTGATTGACTGACACATTCTTGACATCTCCTCTGCAACTGCTGCACAGAATTTCATAAAACCTTATAGGAAGCAAGTACTCGGGTCCTCTACGCAGTTTGTGTTTTTCGTGCCGATCGGTCAACAAATATGGCAGCTGATGGCTCTGATTGGATGACACATTTTGGAATTCTCCTTTGCAACCGCTACACAGAATTTCATGAAACCTCACAGGAAGCAAGTACTCAAGGTCCTCTACCAAGCTTGTGTTTTTCATGCCGACTGTTCAAAAATATGGCCGCCGAGGGCTCTGATTTGATGACACATTTTCGACATCTCCTCTGAAACTGCTACACTGAATTTAAAGAAACCTTACTGGAAGCAAGTACTCAAGGTCCTCTACCAAATTGTCCACTATCATTCTTTTGTTTGCAACTCAAGTGAGCGATGTGGCTCCCTTGGGCCTCTTGCTACGAATTTCTCTCTGTGATGACGGGATTTTATGATGGACCCTTCCAGTCCTCCTTACAGAAGACTACGACCACCTGTCCTTTCTGTCGGTTGGACTCCTCGGATGATTACATGCATGAGCTCGATCCAGTTTGTTTTTCATCCATTTACATAATCATGAATTGTGTGCTACTTGTGCCATGTGTTTTGCTGTGGTTGGGAGGGTTTTGTGCGCGTAATCCATATAACCACACCATTTGCTTCTAAAGCCACCGTTCCACTGCAATCCCGCGCTGAACCTATGACCATTCACGACCGCAATTTTGACAAGAGCGGGTAAAACTTTCCCGACCTTTTCATTTTTTATACGCCCGTCATTTGACGGGACGTATTATGGTATGGCGAAGTCCGTCCGTCTGTCCGTCTGTCCGTCTGTCCGTCCGCCTATGGAACGCAATAACTTGAATACGCGTCAACGGATTTTTATGAAATTTATACATAGTGATCAGACTGTGGAGAGGAAGCCGCCTTTCGATTTTCAAGTTCATCCGATTTGTCGTTACAGAGTTATGGGACTTAGATTTTGAAAATACAGTGAAAATATACTAAAATATTTTAAAATTATTTAAAAATCTATTTCTGGTCGAAATGTTTTGAAATTTTGTATACATCAAGTAGAAAGGATGTTCTTTGACATATGTAACGGGTTTTTAATTTTTTTTGTCGCATAACCGAGATATTGTGTGTAATAGGAAGGGGGGGTGGGTTATATGCACATACATTTTAAGCTAAGGGCAAAATATAGGCGCATGGAACGCGATAACTTGAATATGCGTCAACGGATTTTCATGAAATTTATACATAGTGATTAGACTGTGGAGAGGAAGCCGCCTTTCGATTTTCAGGTTCATCCGATTTGTCGTTACAGAGTTATGGGACTTAGATTTTGAAAATACAGTGAAAATATACTAAAATATTTAAAAATTATTTAAAAATCTATTTCTGGTCGAAATGTTTTGAAATTTTGTATACTTCATGTAGGAAGGATGTTCTTTGACATATGTAACGGGTTTTTAATTGTTTTGTCGCATAACCGAGATATTGTGTGTAATAGGAAGGGGGGAGGGGTGGGTTATATGCACATACATGTTAAGCTAAGGGCAAAATATAGGCGCATGGAATGCAATAACTTGAATATGCGTCAACGGATTTTCATGATATTCATACATTTTGATTGGACTGTGGAGAGGAAGCCGCCTTTCGATTTTCAGGTTCATTCGATATGTCATTACAGAGTTATGGGACTTAGACATTTTTTAATACAGTGAAAATATACTAAAATAGTTAAAAATTATTTAAAAATCTATTTCTGGTCGAAATGTTTTGAAATTTTGTATACTTCATGTATGAAGGATGCTCTTTGACATATGTAACGGGTTTTTAATTTTTTGGTCGCATAAGCGAGATATTGTGTGTAATAGGAAGGGGGGGGGGGGTATATGCACATGCATGTTAAGCTATGGGCAAAATATAGGCGCATGGAACGCAATAACTTGAATAAGCGTCAACGGATTTTCATGATATTCATACATTTTCATTGGACTGTGGAGAGGAAGCCGCCTTTCGATTTTCAGGTTCATTCGATATGTCGTTACAGAGTTATGGGACTTAGATATTTTAAAATACAATGAAAATATACTAAAATAGTTAAAAATTATTTAAAAATCTATTTCTAGTTGAAATGTTTTGAAATTTTGTATACTTCAAGTAGAAAGGATGTTCCTTCACATATATAACGGGTTCTTGAATTTTTTGTCAAATAATCCAGAAATTATGTGTAATGGGGTGGGGGGGGGGGGGTTATATGCACATACATGTTAAGCTAAGGGCAAAATATAGGTGCATAGAACGCAATAACTTGAATATGTGTCAACAGATTTTCATGATATTTGTACATTTTGATCAGACTTTGAAGAGGAAGCTGCCTTTCGATTTTAAGGTTCATCCAATTTGTCCTTATGGAGTTATGGGACTTAGATATTTTGGTGTTGTGAAAAAATCCCAACGGGCGTATCTTGCTGCGTGAGCGTAGGCTTTATTTTTTCTTGACATCACGCTCTATTCCAGACCGATCCCCGATCAATTTATGACCGATTCACGTTTTATTGCCGACTTACTCACGCTTTACCCGCTCTACTCACGATCATATTGCCGACCAAGTCCCGTTCTATCCGATCAAACTCCGATCTATTCCTGACCAAAACCCGACCTACATGTATTCCCGATCTATTACTAACTGTCTCCGACACATTCCTGCTCAAAACACAATTTTTAACTTGAGCTGATCTCATTTGTCATCCAATGATCGTATCGGCCAAGAAGAAGCCTATATTTCTCGTTTCAACAAGCCTTACCCAAAAGTGTCGCGATCAAAATTAAAAATTCTCCTTACTTAAAAATGTATCATTGGATAGCCAAGAATCGTCGCCGCGACATTTTGTGCGAGAAAATGAATGAAATATGCACAGATCCTATTTGAAGCGTCGTTTGGTCGTAACTTGGTCATATAGAGCGTGAATAGGTCGCAAGATGATCATGAAAATGTCTTGGTAGGCTCAGCAAACATTGAATCTGTAGTGGATAGATCGTGGTAAGAGCGAAGAATAGACGGGTAAAGATCGGAAATAGGGCGTAATTAAAGCGTATCTTATGCGTGAAGAGAGCGGGGTTTATTTATATGCCAATCAGACTACACTCAAGCCACGACCTTTCCCGACCAGGACACGATTAACCTAGGCTGTACCCCAGATTATCCCGACCAAGCGCCGACTATTTTACGACCACAAAGAGAGCGGGGAAGTTTCCCGTATTTTTTCAACAGGTTGAAAGAATACGGGAAACTTTTCCCCAACCTCTAAAGCGTGCCCGCTCTAATACCGATCGATTTTGGACCAACATACGCTGTACCAGACCAAGATACGACTAAGAGCCGTTCTCTCCCGACCTGGCAATTTTCGAGGTCGGAAATGAACGTAGGTCGGGATTGCAGTGGAACGGGGGCTTAAAACGTGGCAGATGGCCGTTCTTAGTTCGCGCAAATTGCCCACTGGTGTCTGCTGTTTTGATGTTGTGTTGAAGTGTTCCTCTCTTGCTGTGCATGTCTGCTCTTTGTTCTCGCATGGGAGTATTTCGCTTTGGGTATTTTTTTGTGGGTACAGCGACCAAATCTTATAGGAGTCAATATGTGCTGCACCTATACTGAAAAGAAGGGAGGAGATCTCCAACAAGACCCCGTTGCAGCATCAACAGTAAAACACCAAAACACCCGATGCAAAAACACAAAAGACGAGTAAAGCACGAGACGGAAAAGAGAAACACGACATGTAAACATCAAACACAAAAGACTACACATAAACCGATGAGACCAATGGGTAACCGGTGCCGACTTTGGACGGCCATCTGTCACACAAGTAGCAAATGGTGTGGTTATCCTGGATTACGTGCGCATAAACCCTCTCACTTCTCCAATTACCCAGAGGTCTCGAAGAACGTACAATTGTGGTGCAAAACAACCTCCTCACTGTAAGATGACATCACACAAAAAAGACCGTGAAACGCAGAGGCCCCAGATGAATATGTAAATGGATATAAAAAGAGGGCATGCGTAATACAGTCCGTGCTCTGCCGGCTGTAGCGAGCTCATGTATGTAATCACCCGAGGAGTCCGACTGACATTCAGAGAGGACAGGTGGTCGGGGCCCTGTCTTCTCTAAAGAGGTTTGGACAGGGCCCGTCATGGAGTCCCGTCGTCATAGTCAGTCAGAGTGTAAGTCTCCAGGATGCGCTTGTACAAGACTGTAGATTGGTCAAGTACCAAGCCTAGTGTCCGTCTGGTGACATTAGGATCATATCCACGGTATAAAAGGCGTTTGATGATTCTGACGCATTTTCGATGGTTATGCTGCCTACCTTTGATCCTTTTTATTTTGTTTATCATATCACCATAAAAGACAGGTTGTGTAATACCCATAGTAATGTACTCTGTTGCATGTATAGATCCGAATTTTAAAAGAAGTTGACTGTAATTTTTGTAAAATTTCCAGAGTTACCTCCAAATCTCTTCAGAAAGGCCAAAATGTTGAAGGTTTACAACAGATGACGATGGACACCAGACACAACGCGTTGATGTTACATGTAACTCAATATTGAGTAAAAAGATTATCATGTTTTATCATCAAATCTTCATGTTAAAGCCCTGTATAGACAAACTGCAATTTTTTAATCACCTCAAAGGAGACTGAATAAATAGTACTCTTCCACACTCAACAGATGAAAAAGGGTTTTTTTGTCACCTGCGAAGCATAGTGACACTTAGGGATCACTTTGTCCATCTGTCACACTTGGATGTCCACACCCTATAAAAATGATTCCCAAGAGTCGCAGGCGACACATGCATTCCTTGGAATGATTTTTTTTCTTCAATATACTATGTATATATATATATGATTGCATGTAAATTTCAATTAAAGTTTTCAAAGTCTCATTGAGGACTGATGTAGCTCAAATTACTTCATGTATTGTACATCAATATTTATGACTCAACATCGTATCTATTATGATCTTATGGTATTCAATTTTAAAATCTTGATTCTGAAAATCAATAGGGTCCCTAATCTCTCTATGGGATTGCTGGTAAAAAGTTTTTAATATTGACCTTGAAAATCAATTGCATTCAATGACATACTCTTCTCATAACATTTCTTACTCAAGTGCAATTGATAAACAATTGAGATAAAAAGATTATGTTTTATCACCAAATACTTTTGGCTTATCCCCCAGTCAATGTATTACTTCTAGTTGAAACCTTGACCTTGAAAATCAATAGGCATCATCATCTTGCCATGGATAAATAACATGAAGGTTTTTTTTTATGAAATCTGAATTAGTAATAGTTATTGTACACTTCTCGACTTCAAAATAAATACATGCAAGTGCCATCACATCTCCATGGGCAACAATTATCCAAAGTAAACTTAACCTTTATAGAACGTCCACAATAGTTTCTATCATTACCATTTTTGACCTTGACCTTACATAAGACCTTGAAAATCAGCAAGCATCAATCTCTTAAGATACAAAGTAGGCAACTCATATGCAAAGTTTTATGATCACTGACCTCCACTTGGTTTTTTTTCTAAGATAACTATTTGAAACCTGGAGAAGCAATAGCTATAGTCCCAACAGACTTGGCAACTCGTATGCTCGTAATCTGAAGTATACTGATCTATAGAGTATTCACAGGGTTTTTCTTATCTTGATTGTCAATCATGACCTTGAACTTAAAATGAAATGGTGTTGTCCATTAACTAAAATGAATTGGTGTTGTCCCCTTACAATTTACTACTCATACACAAAGTACGATAAAATCCAAAGAAGTGATCTCCAGAATCTGAACTTCCAAAATTACATGGATCTATTCACACATGCCAGAGCGGTGTTATGATACCCCCTTGGTAAAAGTACAGTACTACTACTGCCAGGAGATAACAAGTATACACACAATGTAATGTATCTCCCCCCTCCATCCAGGCCTCAAAAAGTCCATCTTGATATTGACCTTTGACCCTGAACTCCTCTCTTCTGAGATAATAAATATAGGATCTCAAATGAATTTTCATTTCATACGATGTATTATGAAACGAGTAGTGGGTTTTATATCTCCGAGCCTTGGCGAGGGGATATAAAACGAGTTTCATAATACATCGTATGAAATGAAAATTCATTTGAGATTCTTTTTATCACATGATATTGCATAAAAATGTGTATTTCTAACGTGAAATCAACGTTTCTGAGAACTACTGAGGCGAATCATGCCGTGATCTTGAAGTCGTCTGCTACGCCATGAGAAGTAGTGTCCCCATCATATAGATATTCTGTGCGTAAGAGAAAAGTATTTCAATTTTGGATAGTATTTTAATGCAAAAATTAATTCAACAACAACAATTTTAATCATTGATATTGACTCGGGTCTGAATTTAACAGTTGACCGATATTTGAAAGGTCACATTTGTCAAGGTTTATGTGATTAGGTTCCAAACTTGACCAATCGCATTCAAGCAGAGTGATATGTAACGTGTTATCATATCATATATTTATGAAATGGCTTTATGAAACTGCATAACGGATGAATCATGTGATAAATAAAGATATGAAACTTTTATTTAAAAGCTGCTATTGACAAATTGTGTCAAGGTCAATCTTATTTTTTGGTAGGAATAGAAAGGTCTTGCCTCAAAATATGAGCTAATCTGTGTCAAGAAGAAATGAAGGTAAAAAATTATCATTTGATATTTAATCAATATTAGCTTTTTTATAATTGACAATTCAATTCATGATAACAACAAAGATCAGTACATTTTGAAACAATGATGAAATATTTGAGAAAAATTGAAGACACAATTTCATGTCAAAATAACAAATGAGCATTGAATTATTTACTGCTTCTCTCAAGTTAGAAAGATGATCTAAATAATAACATATCATGTTTTTTTTCCAACATATTGCTTTGCTAAAACATTGCCGGTAGAAAATGATAAGAAACAGCAAACAGTAATTATGAACAATAAAACAAGTGGCTGCAATCTAAAACTACAATGGAATAAGAACACAATTTATAAGCCCAGCTCAGTTCGAGTCTTATAACTCAAATTGACCTTTCTATAATGAAATAAACAGGGTCACCAGGATTGGCTATGCCCAAGTAAACAGATAGTTCAGCATATGCCCGAGTTCACATTATCAATATAATGTTCAACAGTGTGATACACATTGAGTTGGTGTACCTTAATGTCCCTCCATCAACTTTACACTTTGTTCAGGATTATTCAAACTCTACTACAACCATTTTAAATCCCACAAACCAAGGCCGGAAACCTAACTATTGGCCTCCGCCATGTAGGCGTCCAGTTCAGCATCCAGATTTGACTTTGTTTTTGACATGTAAGCATCTAGCTGATTGTCCAGTTCTTCTGCACTGAGCTGTAGCTTTCCTCCTCGACCACGCCCCCTAAATCCTCCTCTTCCTGTTCCTCGTCCTCCACGCTGGAACCTCCCTCCTCTGTTACCACGGTTACCACCTCGGTTACCCTGTCCTCTGAACCTACAGCAGTACACAGGTGAAAATTTACAATATCAACAGACAATGTCTCATTCAATGAAAATTTTTATGAATATGCTCTCATTAATCAGCTGGAAAAATAATGTCAATAATATAGGTATGTTATCTTTCTCTGAAGTTTCTAGATTAAATAAATATCATATCAGAAAATCTGATATCTAGAATTCAGCACTAACAGCCAGGTTTGCCAGAACTCTTGTTGAATAAAATTCCATGACTTCTCCCTGACTTTCCACTGACCAATTCATGTTTTTCACTGACAAAAACCGCCAAACATTAAAACTGCCTCCTAACCTCCCCATTAGCCATCCAATTAATGTTTTTAGAAAATGTTATGCATGTCATCATGAGAAGTCTTTTCAATGGATACAACAAAAACAAAGGCTTTGAAAGTACTCTTATAAGGCCTTTAACATTCTAATTACTTCAATAAAATACTTGAAGACTGCCATAGCCATAAAATTTTTTAAATCTTAAAAAATTTTCAGCTCAGAAATAATTTTCCCCTGACTTTTATGGATTTTCATTTTTCACTGACCAAATTCTAAAATTCCCTGACCTTGAAAAACGAGGTCCAAGAGGACCACAATCGCTCACCTGACCAGAAGTCTCTGACGAGACTGTAGCTCTCCTGGTTGTTTCTCTAAAACATCAATTTCCTTTCTTTTTTTTTAAACCAAGACCATAGGATGCAGGCGCTCTAACAAATTATAAGTAACATGACAAAACTACATATCCATTATACTGCAACTATAATAGCACTCATATAATTCATAATATCCAAATAAAGTATTTCTAAAAAGAATGTCACACCCATTTTCCAAGATCCTAGGGGCCAAGGGCTGCTAGCTCAAATGAACTATCAATGACACATCAAGACTATAGATCCATAATATTGGATAAAGAATTAACTCCCCATCATTAATAGCTTTAAACGAGTAGAGAGCACAACTATATAGGGAAAAATTACCACACCCATTTTCAAAGACCCTGGGGGTATAGGGCTAAAACAAAATATCAGGTGCAAAACTATGCCACAGACCAATCATTGCAAAAAGAATTAATTCTACATCATTTATAGTGTCAGAGGAGTTGCAAGCACAAGATTAAATTAACTTATATAGGAGAAAATGACAACACCCATTTCTGAGACCCTAAGGGTAAGGGGCTAAAACATAATATCAGGTGCACATCTAGACCAGAGACCCATCATATTGCAATAAGAATTTAGTCTCCATCATTAATAGTGTCAGAGGAGTTGCAAGCACAAGATTACATAGAGTTATATAGGAGAAAATGACCACACCCATTTCTGAGACCCTAAGGGTCAGGGCCTAAAACATAATATCAGGTGCACAACTAGACCAGAGACCCATCATATTGCAATAAGAATTTAGTCTCCATCATTAATAGTGTCAGAGGAGTTGAGAGCACAAGATTACATAGAGTTATACAGGAGAAAATGACCACACCCATTTTCTAAGACCCTGGGGGTCAGGGGCTCAAACAAAATATTAGGTGCACAACTAGACCACAGACCCATCATATTGCAAAAAGAATCAAGTCTCCATCATTTATAGTGTCAGGAGTTGCGAGCACAAGATTACATAGAGTTATATAGGAGAAAATGACCACACCCATTTCTAAGACCCTGGGGGTCAGGGGCTCAAACAAAATATCAGGTGCACAACTAGACTACAGACCCATCATATTGCAAAAAGAATTAAGTCTCCGTCATTTATAGTGTCAGAGGAGTTGCGAACACAAGGTTACATAGAGTTATAAAGGAGAAAATGACCACACCCATTTCTAAGACCCTGGGGGTCAGGGGCTCAAACAAAATATCAGGTGCACAACAAGATCACAGACCCATCATACTGCAAAAAGAATTAGGTCTCCATCATTTATAGTGTCAGAGGAGTTGCGAGCACAGATTATATAGAGTTATATATAGGAGAAAATGACCACACCCATTTCTAAAACCCTGGGGGTCAGGGGCTCAAACAAAATATCAGGTGCACAACTAGACTACAGACCCATCATATTGCAAAAAGAATTAAGTCTCCGTCATTTATAGTGTCAGAGGACTTGCGAGCACAAGATTACATAGAGTTATATTGGAGAAAATGACCACACCCATTTCTAAGACCCTGGGGGTCAGGGGCTCAAACAAAATATCAGGTGCACAACAAGACCACAGACCCATCATATTGCAAAAAGAATTAAGTCTCCATCATTTATAGTGTCAGAGGAGTTGCGAGCACAAGATTACGTAGAATTTAATGACCACACCCATTTTATAAGACCCTGGGGGTCAGGGACTGAAACTAAATGTCAGGTGCACAACTAGACCATGGACTAAGTAAAATGCAAAAAGAATTAACTTTCTATCTCTAACAGTTTCAGAGGAGTTGTCCGGACAAGATTACATAGAATTTAATGACCACACCCATTTTCCAAGACCCTGGGGGTCAGGGACTGAAACTAAATGTCAGGTGCACAACTAGACCATGGTCCAAGTAAAATGCAAAAAGAATTAACTTTCTATCTCTTACAGTTTCAGAGGAGTTGTCCGGACAAGAATTGTTTACGGAAAGACGGACAGACAGACAGACGGACAGACGGACAGACGGACAGACGGACAGACGTACAGACGGACAGACGGACGGACGCCGGACAAAGGGTGATCGCATAAGCTCGACTGGTCTGAGACCAGTAGAGCTAAAAACTACGTAAACTATGCATATTAAACAAAAAGAAGTTTGTAAAAGGAAAAAAACCTGACTTCAGAGTGGAACAAAAATTAACAACACTTCTTAAGACATCTGTCTTGATAATCCTGATGCTTTCGGTTTGTCAATACGTGCTTCCGTTCTGAAGAAGAATGTCAAATGAGGGTACCTCCCATGACCTATTTTTGCCTGTGGTGGTGCCACCTGTTGACAGATCCGGACAAAAAACGGTAATACTTGTAGGGGACCATGATTACTTCATTCCTACCAAATTTCATGAAAATATGTTCAGCGGTTCTGGAGATGAAGTTGAATTTGTATGAAAATCACCCCCCCCCCCTTCTTCTTGAGTAATCTAAGTAGCCCGAGAGAGATAGTTATACAGAAACTATAGCAAAATCCTGCTAATATATTACAGCCCCCCCCTCCTTTCCCTACATTATTGATAACATTTGATCTATACCAACAGTTACATGATGAAAATGTAGAGCTGTGTTTTTACATTAATATTTTGAGCTGCTCTCAATATTTTAATTTCAATGTTATATATCTAAGTCTTCACAAAATGAATTTGAAAATACTTCTTCATCTTTTTAAAATCATTTAGTTTCCTCTTGCATACTGATTTAATAATTTAAAATATATAACATTCAAATAAATCAATAATCCAAGAATTTAAACCCCAAAAACATTTATCAATATTAAAGAAAGACAACTCTTGCATACATGAGTTCTGCTGTTGTACATGTACCAACCATAAGAGTTCCATAAGAGTTCTCCCCCTCTTATACGAAACTAAAGTTACCAGGGTTAAAATTCCTGATATAGATAAAAGAAGTACCAGAACTTGAACCCACAAGCCTTGGGTCCATGTACACAGTAAACATATCTATTCATAATTGAAAAAATACTCATAAAAATCTGTTCAGCAGTTCTGGAGAAGAAGTTGAATATGTATGAAAATCAACACCCCCCCCCCCCTTTCCTTTTCACATAAGAAAAAAATTCATAAAACATCAAAAACTTAAAATTTTAGTATAAAATACATATCAAAGCACTTAGTAACTTAAATATGATAAATATGCAGTAAATGTGTAAAATCATACACATATTGAGTTATTTAAAGAAATAGTGCAAAAATGTGCATTTCTGACAAAGTCCAAAAGGACGTCAAAAACGTGTCAAAAATTTGACTTCTGGGTGGAACCAAAAATAACAACACTTCTTAATACATCTCTCTAGATCATCCTGATGCTTTCGGTTTGTCGATACGTGCTTCCATTCTGAAGAAGTTTGTCAAAGGAGGGTACCCCCTGTGACCTACTTTTGCCTGTGGTGGCGCCACCTGTTGATGGATCCGGACGAAAAACAACAACACTTGTAGGTGACCATGAGTACTTCATTCCTACCAAGTTTCATTAAAATCTGTTTAGTGGTTCTGGAGAAGAAGTCGAAAATGTTGAAAAGTTTACAACGGACGACGGACAGTGCGCTATGACAATAGCTCACTTGAGCTTCGCTCAGGTGACCTAAAAAGGCAATTTCCGTGACTTGACAAGACTGCTGGCAATCCCGACTCATCTTTCCAGCTTTGCATCAATATGGGGTGAAAATAAAAGGGGTGAAATCAAGGCTGTTTATATACAGTGCTTCATGCTGCATGGACAAAAAAAAATTAAAGAGACAGGAGATATTGGTATTTCAATAAAGAAGAAATGTACACGATACAACATACAATTCACATGCTGCTAGAAAAAAATCTGTTTGCTATTAAAACTGTATAACATCTTAGGATTACCAAAATATATAGTAAGTGAATAATCATAAAAGGGGTGCAATGAAAAGCATGATACATATATTGACTTGATAATTGTCAAAGCAGTAAATAATGGCTAAATTGATATACATGTACTGATGAAAATAACAGTACTAATTTGGTACACTAGTAAATGTACTGTTGAAAATGAAAATCTACTAGGAAAATTCAAGGATGCAATTGGCAAGTTTCATGTACTTTATGTGGCTGTTCGAGTTGCGCTCTCTATCATGTTTATTTAAAGACACATGCATTGACCTTAAAATAATTTGGAATTCATTTTTTAAGATTTTGTATGACTATCACTGTGTCCATACATGTACATACAAGTCTCATACATTTTAGTTTACTATTTATAATTACTCGAATCATTTGAGGGAGGGAGGGAATGACTAGGTAAGCACAACATCACATGAGCATACTGAAAACACTCTTACTCGTTGCCATAGTAACCGCCTCTATTCCCAGAGTTGGGATTTCTGTAATAATTTTTTACAATAAAATTCCATTGTTTGTCTACAACATTTGAATATACATGATTCATTTATAGATGCTGACGTAAAAGTTTCTAAGACCTCTTAGAATATGTACATGCAGCTAAATTAATCAATATCTATTAAATGAAGTTTTTTTTTTCCTTTTTAGGCGACAGAAATTTAATTTTACTGACCGGCCGACCCTAATTAACCACAATAGGAAAAAAGATAAAGTGAACTAAATGTACATTTCTTTTTACCGCTCATCCAAAGATTGCCGGGCTGTTATGGGATATTCTTTTCTTTGTCATTAAATCTTTATTGTGCACGCGAGAGAAGAGTTTCAGAGAATGTGGCTTTGAACACATGATAAACAAGCTGAATTAAGATTGCGATCGTCACATAAAACATAAATTGCTGAAATTTACAGATTTTTAATTAATTTTTTCCCCTCCTCCGACCCTACTTTTGAATAGACATAGTGTAATCAAAGATTACAAAGCTCACCTCGTGGCAGCAAAGTTCATTTTAAACATATCTCTAAGTAAATGTATATTGGTAAGTCAAAGTCATTTAACATGTTTAATGAAAATTTCATCAAAGATACATCCAATATGCAAGTTAGGTACATGTAGAACTTTTACTTTGCTCAATATTGGCCTTTAACGCCAAAATCACTCAAGCGGAAAAAGTAGGTCAAGGTCATTTTATGAAGCACTTATACTTTGCTCAATATTGGCCTTTAAAGGCAAAATCACTCAAGCGGAAAAAGTAGGTCAAGGTCTTTTTATGAAAGTTTGATAAGATACATCCAAAATGCAAGTTTGGTACATGTAGAACTTATACTTTGCTCAATATTGGCCTTTAAAGGCAAAATCACTAAAGCGAAATAATAGCAATCCAAGGAATGCTTGTGTCGCCTGCGAAGCGGTTTGATTATTATTCCAGAAGGTGGATCAAATTATTGGTATCAATAGAAAAGTCTTGTCAAATGAAATTCAATTGAAATATCAGACCTCTTAATTACAAATTAAAAGTTATGGTCATTCTAAAATTTTCAGAAAAGAGTGTCAATCATCTAGGTCAAGGTCACTACGTAAAAATTGGTTACAAAAAGGTCTCATCATAAGAAATATTAAAGACCTATCAAAGACCTATCACCTACCAATTAAAAGATATATGCAACCTTAGAAAAGAAGGTCAAATAGCTAGGTCAAGGTCAAAAGGTAAAAAAATTATGGTATGTGTAGAATGCCATTGTTACAAGGAAAATACATGTGAAACATCAAAGCCCCATCACCTACCAATCAAAAGATATAGCCAATATTACTTTTCTTGAAAAGAAGATCAAATATCTAGATCAAGGTCAAAAGGTCAAATCTTATGGTATGTGTAGAAAGGTCTTGTCACAAGGAATACACATGTGAACTACCAAAGCCCTAGATTCACTTACCAATCAAAAGATATATCCATTCTTAATCTTTTTGAAAAGTAGGTCAAATAAGTAGGTCAAGGTCAATAGGTAAAAAATAATGGTATGTGTAGGAAGGTCTTGTCACAAGGAATACACATGTGAAATATCAAAGCTCTATCACTTACCAATCAAAAGATATAACGAATCTTATCTTTTTTTCAAAAGTAGGTCAAATATCTAGGTCAAGGTCACAAGGTCAAAAATTATGGTATGTGTAGAAAGGTCTTGCCACAAGGATTGCACATGTGAAATATCAAAGACCTAACACTTACCAATCAAAAGATATATCCATTCATAATTTTTTTGAAAAGTAGGTCAAATATGTAGGTCAAGGTCACTAGGTCAAAAATTATGGTATGTGTAGGAAGGTCTTGTCACAAGGAATACACATGTGAAATATCAAAGCCCTATCACTTACTAATAAAAAGTTATGGGCTGTGACACCCAAAGTGTGACAGACAGACAGACGGACGGACAGACGGACAACGGACAAAGTGATCCCTAAGTGTCGCTATGCTTCGCAGGCGACACAAAAAGTAGGTCAGATTCTGCATCCGAATCTTAAAATAACCATGTACTAAGCTACCTACCCAAATCCTCCTCCCCTGCCACGTTGACCTCCCCTGAATGGCCTGTTTCCTCCACCTCCTCCACGTCCTCTCCCACGGAACATCCCTCTCCCTCGGCCACGCCCTGAAGTAAAAACAATATATACAGTCCTTTACTTTGAACAGATAAGTTATATGTTTATTATCATTGAGCCAGTGTTTGAGAAAGTTCCTCAGATATTGGACATTTCCAGTTAAAATTGTGTCGGTCTGATTAATATCCCTACTTTGGTGGACCAAAATGTCCTTTGAGGCGCATGTCTGAGAATTAGGGGACTAGAATTAGGAATTTGCAACACATCATTCCATAAAGTAAAGTTTTGCTTTATCTGACCATTTCCTTGTCTTTTGACTCTTGTTTATTAATTTGACCAGTAAATCCAACTTCATGGTTTTTTGTAGTTACTTTGTAGTCACCTCATCTTCCAAACCCACTACCCATTTTAGGTTTGGAAAGTAAGTCACACATTTTTTTGTCATATAATTTTCCTTCTTATAAGTTATCATTTGGTCTGGTAAAGTTTTGAGCTTCACATGATCAAATGTCCTGTAAAAATTTGAGACCTTCGTGAACACTCTCATGAGTTTAAGTCAACCATCTTCCGAAAAAGTATATCATGTATATATTTGCAATAGATCAAAGAACAACTATCTGATTGGACAAATGAATAAATTTTAAGTTGTTTTGTACTCAGGTTGGATAAAATAAAGAATAGGTAACTCAAAGTGTAGCATTCCCTCGCACCGCATGCAAATAAATGTACTCACTCTGGCTGTGAGGATTTTAACAATTTCTAACCTATGACCTTGACCTTCGACAAATAACCTTTGACCTAAAATCAATGGGGCTCTTCCTCCTGTCATGAGCAATAAATGTATGAATTCAATGAATTGAATGCAATCAAAACTGCGTCCTCTGGGTTGTATACAAGGATTTAAATTATCTGTGACCTTGACCTTTGACCTTGAAAATAAACAGGCTCTTCCCGGTTGTCATGAGCAAGAAGTGTATTATTTCAAGATCCAATCAAAACTGTGCTCCCTAAGCTGTATAAAAGGATTTTACCCATTTCCAATCTGTGACCTTGAGCTTTGACCTATGATCTTGAAATTCAATAGTTTTATCTCGTCATAAGGAGTAAGTGTATGAAGTTTGGTCAAAACTGTAACCTCTAGGCTATATTCAAGGATTTTACCCATTTCCAATCTGTGACCTTGACCTTTGACCTTGGAAATCAATGGGGTTATACCTCTTGTCACAAGGAATAAGTGTATGAACATGATGAAACTTAAGGATCCCGCACCCTAATAGAGTACTTCCGGTAAAAATTAAGCACATTTTCATAATTTCCCCGACAAATGCCGATGATTTCATGATCGGGAATCTTCGGGATGACGGAGTAGGTCACTGTGTGAGAAGTGTAATCCCTAAATTTAGCTAGAAAAGTATGTGTATCATTCATTTAGAAGAGAACGAAATTTCTTATCTCTGGAATTTATCATTGAAAATGCATTAGGGGTCGAATACCTTAATTGTCTTCAAATTCAATAGCATCATTTAAGTACAGATAAATTTACAGCATAGACCAGACATGCATGTTTCGGGTACTTAACCCTCGTCAGTGATCCTCAATCTAAACAATGTAATAATGTGGACAAAGAGTGTGAAAATTATTATGTCCAAAAATGTATCAAAAAGCATAGCAGGATGGGTGGGATATGATGCTACAGGACCCACGATTGAGAAATTTCAAGATTTTTTGACAACAGAAATTTTCAAATGTGTTCAGGAGACAACCAAAATTGATCGAACTTGTCTACATGTGCCCTTGGGGACTCCTGGTCCACCAGCAGTGACACTCACCAAGTGGTTCAAATGTTAATCATCTTCAAATTCAATAGCATCATTTAAGAACAGATAAATTTACAGCATGGACCAGACATGCATGTTTCAGGTACTTAACCCCCGTCAGTGATCCTCAATCTAAACAATGTAATATGGCCAAAGAGTATGAAAATTATCATGTCCAAAGATGTACCAAAGAACTTAGCAGGATGGGTGGGATATGATGCTACAGGACCCACGTTTGAAGTTTGGTCAAGATCTAATTAAAATTGTGCCCTCTCGGCTGTATACAAGGAAATGACCTATTTCCCATCTGTGACCTTGACCTTTGACCTTGAAAATCAATAGGATTCTACCTCTTGTTATAAGAAATAAGTGTATGAAGCCACTGTTAATTCCCTTGTTTTGGGGCCAAATTTAAAGCCTTCCCAATGCCAAATTTCCTCTATTTTTCCCCCAAAATCACTCTGAAATTTGCAAAGAGGAATTATGAAAAAAACACGTGACAAAATAAGATTTGAAATCTTCAAGTCAGCACAAAATGTCCTATTTCTAAAAGCATTTTAAAATTGTTTCATTCATCCCTTGTTCAGTTAAAGCAAATCAATGGATTAGCAGTGTTAATAAATGATACTTTTAGGGTTAGACTTTGGCGAGAATTTGTAGAAAGTTTCTCCCAATTTAAGCAAAATTTCGCAAATTTTTCCAAATGTGACAGGCATATTCCCCAACATAATAAAAAAATAAGCTCAAAATGCATCAAAGATGCAAAATGCCGAGTTGCAAAACTGGAATGTAAGTATGAATATGCAGACTAACATGAAATGTGTATGGTTTGTAACAACATTTTGTGGTCCTAAATGAAAATTTCTGGATCAAGAAATGGTCTTCTCTTTATTCTATATCAGCGTGTAATATATTTTCAAGGATACAGATTTTCAATCTCATCATACAGAATACTTTATGTCCTAATTTTTCTTGTTTACATGGTACCATTTGTAAACTCATGCTATTATGTACGAACATTTGCGATGATAAAATCATCGGTACTTGTTGGAAATGGCGTAATGTTGTGAAAACTTTAACCGAAAGTTGTCTATTAGGGTGCAGGAACCTTAAGCAAAAGAGAACTACTATAAAACAAAGAACAAAGAACTTTTATGTAGAATTGGATTTAAATATTGAACTGTATTTGTATGTACAATATGATTTAACAAAGCATACTCTAAAGATACAGAATAAGGTACAATTCATATCTTAAATATTCATTATTTTTTCTTTGTAATTTTTTTCTTTTCTTTCTGTTTTTTTTTTGCAATTTCTTACTTTCCTTTTTTTTCTATTTCTGTAATATGGTCCGGAAAACACTTTCAATCATCGGAGTCATGTGACCTTGACCTTTGACCTTTTGACCCCAAAATCAATAGGGGTCATTCTTGATTCATGGGAATCATTATTGGCAAGTTTCATGACTTTAGGTGCAATACAGGCTAAAATATGGCCAGGAAACCATTTTCAATCATCAGAGTCCTGTGACCTTGACCTTTGACCTTTTGACCCCAAAATCAAAAGTGGTCATTTTCTATTCACAGGAAACATTTCTGGCAAGTTACATGATTATAGGTGCAATACAGGCTGAAATATGGTCCGAAAACCAATTTCAATCAACAGAGTCCTGTGACCTTGACCTTTGGACCCCAAAATCAATAGGCCTCATCCTTGATTCAAAGGAAACATTTCTGGCAAGTTTCATGATTATAGGTGCAATACAGGCTGAAATATGGTCCGGAAACCATTTTCAATCATCTGAGTCCTGTGACCTTGACCTTTGACCTTTTGACCCCAAAATCAATAGGCCTCATCCTTGATTCAAGGGAAACATTTCTGGCAAGTTTCATGATTATAGGTGCAATACAGGCTGAAATATGGTCCGGAAACCATTTTCAATCATCTGAGTCCTGTGACCTTGACCTTTGACCTTTTGACCCCAAAATCAATAGGGCTCATCCTTGACTAATGGTGAGTAAGTGTATGAAGTTTCATTGTTATAGCCTCTTTCGTAGTTGACTTATAGTCCGGAAACCAATTGTTGACGCCCTCCCGCCCAGACGCCCGCCCAGACGCCCGTCTCACATCAAATTAAGAGCCGAGTTTTGCAACTCGGCTAAAATCCTTAGAAGTTTGGTCAGAATCCAATCAAAAATGCACCCTCTAGGCTGTATACAAGGATTTAAAACATTCCCAATCTGTGACCTTGACCTTGAAAATCAATAGGGTTCATCCTCTAGTCATAAGCAATAAGTGCATGAAGTTTGGTAAAGATCCATTCAAAGCGTTGCCCTCTTAGCTGTACACAAGGATTCTAAATATTCCCAATCTGTGACCTTGACCTAAGACCATGAAAATCGATAGGGTTCATCCTCTTGTCATAAGCAATTAAGTGTATGAATTTTTGTAAATATCCAATCAAAAATGCAACCCCTAGGCTGTATACAAAAAGTGTGATGCACACACCCACATACACACATAGAGTTGCGTTACTATATCCCCCTGCAACTATGACTAAATGGAACTAGAACTGCCTTATAGTGGACAAATCATAACCCCCCCCCCCCCCCCCCCCCAGGATGTTTCCCCAGGTCAAAGGTCAAGGTCATTAGGTCAAAAGTTATAATATCAAATGAAAACTCTCATCATGAAGAATCTATGTATAATATCAAAGCCCTATCAATTATAAGGTAAAAGTAGGTCAAAGGTCAAGGTCACTAGGTCAAAAGTCATGGTATCAAACGGAAGCTTTCATCATGAGAAATGTGTATGTGAAATATCAAAGCCCTATCCCTTATAGTTTAGAAGTAGGTCAAAGGTCAAGGTCAACATCAAAAGGTCAAATGTCTTGGACGGCGGGTGCCGCTGGCCAACAGGGGATGCTTACTCCTCCCGGGCACCTGGTCCCACCTCTAGCTTGCTAGGGGTCCGTCCATGCTCAATTTGGTGCTCTATTGTGAGTGCTGTTGAGATTATCGTCAGGATCTTCTTAAACTCATTGGAGTAAAACTTGTTATTAGGAATGTCTGTATAAAATATTAAAGCCTTATGACTTAAACATGTTATACTTCAAGAGACAGAGATTAATCTACAATTTGATCCTCTGGACGCAATAAACTTGGCCAATGGGTCCCCAGCCAAAACAATGGGTCCCAGCTGAAATTAAAAGGTCTAACTCTTAAACTTCAATCTAATTTTGCCGAATTAAGTATATGTATATTGATTGTTTATTTCGTTTATACGATACTTTGTACATGTGTTTATAAAGTAAAACATTATCCAAACCATTGAAACAAACCAATTCAATATGGTTTAATTAAACAATTTCAATAGATTGATTCATAATGTCATGTAAAGTTTACAGTGGCGGAATTTTCATAAATATATATATATATCTGTATCTGAATGATAAAAAAAAATAAGTTAGACTCGCGTCGGATTGCATATTACTTTTAATTTTTTTGAAAATGATGCTCCGCAATGATTTCTCATACGATCTGTTAGGTTTAAAAGAGCTGTCAAAATATGAACAAGAGACATCTACACGTTATACAGTTAAATGGATACTGTAAACATGAACAACAACGGACGCATTATACGAAAATGAACAATGCACACTTTGGGACGCAGTGATCGGAAATCAATGGGTCCTGGGCGATTTTTATGCGTCAGAGAGGCAGGACGCAGAGGTAGATTAATCCCTGAAGAGATATTCACTTTAAGAACATCTTAACCAAAATGTTACAAAAAAGGTCAAAATTCAAAGTCAAGGTCACTAGGTCAAATGTCTTGGAATCAAAATGTAGTACTTGTTATGATCAATGAATGTATAAAATATGAAAGCCTTATCACTTTTACTTGATGAGATATTTGCTTCAAGAATTTCTTAACCAAATATTACTACAAAGTCAAAGTTCAAAGTCAACGTCACTAGATCAAATGTCTTGGTATCAAAATGTAATACTTGTTATGGTGAATGTACATGTATGTATGAAATATTAAATCCCTATCACTTACATGTACGAGGGTTGTCCCAGAAAAACGTAGACATTGCTCACAATTCCTTTATTTAGCGTTAAATCTAAACAAGATTTTCCCAGATGTAAATCTAAGTATCTGGGAAGCATAAAATTTTAATGCTGTTGAAATCTGCCGTTAATATTGAAAATTAATGAAATTATTAGAAGAACGGTTGGACCGTACCGGAGCAGTCCGAAATTTTCATGCGCCAAAAAAGAATCGATAATTAAACCTATTTAATATTTATCAATGCATGTATAAATAGTACTAAAAGTCTGATCAACAGAAAGAACTGATTTTAGCGGGTACATACATGCTATATTTTCGTGAATGACGTAATAAACAATTTAATGAAGGAATTCATAAAGCAATCCCTCATCAATCATTCAAAAGACAGCGACGTCAAGTTTATTAATGGAGCAGTAAATGGTACTAAGATATTGTGTTGATAGTGGATTGACCCCTTTTTAGACAAAGTTAGAGATGAAAACATCAGAAAAGTATGGAAATGTTCGCAGAGTATTAGTAACATGTATGTACAAGAGATTTGCTGACGAATTGACAGAAAAAAAACTAAAGAAGGGCACAAGGAGAGGGGCGATATTCAGACAGTAAATTTGACGAGAAACGTCATTGATGAAGACCGGCATCGAACAGTAAAAGAAAAAGAAGAGAGGGTCCATGTAAGTAAATTTACTGTGCAGAAAATCCTGTCAAGTGGATTAAATATGCATCTCGTTTCTGCTCAATGAGTGCCAAAGTCTAAGAATTATCAAATATATGAGATGAATTTATGAGTTGCTTCCTTTAGGCATATTCTTAACCACAGTCGCTGGATCCGTGACGTTACATATCATGCGCCGGTGGACGTCACCCTACATCTTTATTTCTTCTATAAAAACTTTACTATTGAAGATAAATTATTGATTTTTCATGTACAGAAGCCGATTTGTATGTCAAATTTATCAGTGCAAGATTTATATAAATGCAGCCCTTTACAACTTTCTTATTGCCTATGTCTACGTTTTTCTGGTACAACCCTCGTATATCTAAATAAAGCCTACGCTCACGCAGCAAGATACGCCCTTTGGGATTTTTTTCACAACACCAAAATATCTAAGTCCCATAACTCCATAAGGACAAATCGGATGAACCTGAAAATCGAAAGGTGGCTTCCTCTTCAAAGTCTGATCACAATGCAAAAACATCATGAAAATCTGTTGACGCATATTCAAGTTATTGCGTTCCATGCGCCTATATTTTGCCCTTAGCTTAACATGTATGTGCATATACCCCACCCCCCTTCCAATTACAAATATCTCGGTTTTGCGACAAAAAAATTAAAAACCCGTTACATATGTCAAAGATCATCCTTTCTACCTTAAGTATACAAAATTTCAAAACATTTCGATCAAAAATAGATTTTTAAATGATTTTTAAATAATTTTTAACTATTTTAGTATATTTTCAATGTATTTTAAAATATCTAAGTCCCATAACTCTGTAACAACAAATCGAATGAACCTGAAAATCAAAAGGCGGCTTCCTCTCCACAATCCAAACATAATGTATGAATATCATGAAAATCTGTTGACGCATATTCAAGTTATTGCGTTCCATGCGCCTATATTTTGCCCTTAGCTTAACATGTATGTGCATATACCCCACCCCCCTTCCCATTACAAATATCTCGGTTTTGCGACAAAAAAATTAAAAACCCGTTACATATGTCAAAGATCATCCTTTCTACTTGAAGTATACCAAATTTCAAAACATTTCGATCAAAAATAGATTTTTAAATAATTTTTAACTATTTTAGTATATTTTCACTGTATTTTAAAATATCTAAGTCCCATAACTCTGTAACGACATATTGAATGAACCTGAAAATCGAAAGGCGGCTTCCTCTCCATAGTCTAAACATGATGTATGAATATCATGAAAATCTGTTGACGCATATTCAAGTTATTGCGTTCCATGCGCCTATATTTTGCCCTAAGCTTAACATGTATGTGCATATAACCCACCCCCCCCCCTTCCCATTACACACAATATCTCGATTATGCGACAAAAAAATTAATAAAGCCTACGCTCACGCAGCAAGATACGCCCGTTGGGATTTTTTTCACAACACCAAAATATCTAAGTCCCATAACTCCATAAGGACAAATTGGATGAACCTAGCTTAAAATCGAAAGGCGGCTTCCTCTTCAAAGTCTGATCAAAATGTACAAATATCATGAAAATCTGTTGACACATATTCAAGTTATTGCGTTCCATGCACCTATATTTTGCCCTTAGCTTAACATGTATGTGCATATAACCCCCCCCCCCCATTACACATAATTTCTGGATTATGTGACAAAAAATTCAAGAACCCCTTATATATGTGAAAGAACATGCTTTCTACTTGAAGTATACTAAATTTCAAAACATTTCAACCAGAAATAGATTTTTAAATAATTTTTAACTATTTTAGTATATTTTCACTGTATTTTAAAATATCCAAGTCCCATAACTCTGTAACGACATATCGAATGAACCTGAAAATCGAAAGGCGGCTTCCTCTCCACAGTCCAATCAAAATGTATGAATATCATGAAAATCTGTTGACGCATATTCAAGTTATTGCGTTCCATGCGCCTATATTTTGCCCATAGCTTAACATGTATGTGCATATAACCCCCCCCCTTCCTATTACACACAATATCTCGCTTATGCGACCAAAAAATTAAAAACCTGTTACATATGTCAAAGAACATCCTTCCTACATGAAGTATACAAAATTTCAAAACATTTCGACCAGAAATAGATTTTTAAATAATTTTTAAATATTTTAGTATATTTTCACTGTATTTTAAAAATCTAAGTCCCATAACTCCGTAACGACATATCGAATAAACCTGAAAATCGAAAGGCGGCTTCCTCTCCGCAGTCCAATCATAATGTATGAATATCATGAAAATCTGTTGACGCATACTCAAGTTATCGCGTTCCATGCACCTATATTTTGCCCTTAGCTTAAAATGTATGTGCATATAACCCACCCCCCCTTCCCATTACACACAATATCTCGGTTATGCGACAAAAAAATTAAAAACCCATTACATATGTCAAAGAACATCCTTTCTACTTGAAGTATACAAAATTTCAAAACATTTCGACAAGATATAGATTTTTAAATAATTTTTAGATATTTTAGTATATTTTCACTGTATTTTAAAAATCTAAGTCCCATAACTCTGTAACGACAAATCGGATGAACCTGAAAATCAAAAGGCGGCTTCCTCTCCACAGTCTGATCACTATGTATAAATTTCATAAAAATCCGTTGACGCGTATTCAAGTTATTGCGTTCCATGCGCCTATATTTTGCCCATAGCTTAACATGTATGTGCATATAACCCCCCCCCTTCCTATTACACACAATATCTCGCTTCTGCGACCAAAAAATTAAAAACCCGTTACATAGGTCAAAGAGCATCCTTTCTACCTTAAGTATACAAAATTTCAAAACATTTCGACCAGAAATAGATTTTTAAATAATTTTTAACTATTTTAGTATATTTTCACTGTATTTTAAAATGTCTAAGTCCCATAACTCTGTAACGACATATCGAATGAACCTGAAAATCGAAAGGCGGCTTCCTCTCCACAGTCCAATCCAAATGTATGAATATCATGAAAATCTGTTGACGCATATTCAAGTTATTGCGTTCCATGCGCCTATATTTTGCCCTTAGCTTAACATGTATGTGCATATAACCCCCCCCTCCCCCCTTCCTATTACACACAATATCTCGGTTATGCGACAAAAAAATTAAAAACCCGTTACATATGTCAAAGAACATCCTTTCTACTTGAAGTATACCAAATTTCAAAATATTTCGACCAGAAATAGATTTTTAAATAATTTTTAGATATTTTAGTATATTTTCACTGTATTTTAAAAATCTAAGTCCCATAACTCTGTAACGACAAATCGGATGAACCTGAAAATAGAAAGGCGGCTTCCTCTCCACAGTCTGATCACTATGTATAAATTTCATAAAAATCCGTTGACGCGTATTCAAGTTATTGCGTTCCATAGGCGGACGGACAGACGGACAGACGGACGGACGGACAGACGGACGGACTTCGCCATACCATAATACGTCCCGTCAAATGACGGGCGTATAAAAACCTGTTACATATGTCAAAGAACATCCTTTCTACTTGAAGTATACAAAATTTCAAAACTTTTCGACCAGAAATAGATTTTTAAATAATTTTTAACTATTTTAGTATATTTTCACTGTATTTTAAAAATCTAAGTCCCATAACTCTGTAATGACAAATCGGATTAACCTGAAAATCGAAAGGCGGCTTCCTCTCCACAGTCCAATCATAATGTATAAATTTCGTGAAAATCCGTTGACGTATAATCAAGTTATTGCGTTCCATAGGCGGACGGACAGACGGACGGACTTCGCCATACCATAATACGACCCGTCAAATGACGGGCGTATAACAAGATGTGAATTAAAGTTTGTTCAGCTTATCCAACCTTTGAACAAGTGAAATTGCATAGAAAAAGTTTATCGACATTCTATCTCCAATTTTTCCAATATTGGAAGAAAAGGTTCTTTAAGAATAGAACATACAATCAGAACGATCAAAAATAATTTCTATGTACATTTTCATCATAACAAACCTTCACATTGGATCTTGACTTCTCTCACCTTGTATGTTACCTTGTGCCATTGGACTTGTCACCAGCTGGTTCCCGCCCCTTCCTCTGTTGGCTCCGCCTCTTCCTCTCATGCCCATCCCCCTCTGACCACTACCTCCACTTCCTCTCTGGTTTCCCCGCCCTCTCTGCATAACGCCCCTCCCCCTGCCTCTACCACCTCTACCCCGGGAAGCATTCAGGTTGAGTCTAGCTTTCACATTTACACGACCAAGCCTCTGTGATATGCTTTTCTGTTGGAACAAATAATTTCAAATAGTCAGAAATACCTATATGGCTCAATTATGAGATTCACTTTTTTAAATGTATAGAAGATGGTTCTGAAATTATTCACACGCTTACGAAGCTGAACCAATTTTAATGAAATAATTAAGTTCTTGATTTAATGCAACCAGCATGTTTAATCTAAAACAGTTCAAAGTGGGTAAATTGACATTGACATATAAGTGTAGTGGTTCATACATGTAAATACTCTCAACTTGTTTTCCACGATAATCTATAAGAGTCAAATGATTTAGCATAGTCTTGAATTCGAGCAGTCTTAAAGGCCCTAATTGCAACAAAACACTCAGTCTTATAGGCACTAAGTCCAACAAAATACTCAGTCTTAAAGGCACTAATTGCAACAAAATACTCAGTCTTATAGGCACTAATTGCAACAAAATACTCAGTCTTAAAGGCACTAATTGCAACAAAATACTCAGTCTTATAGGCACTAATTGCAACAAAATACTCAGTCTTAAAGGCACTAATTGCAACAAAATACTCAGTCTTCAAGGAACCAAGTCCAACCAAATCCTCAGTCTTATAGGCACTAATTGCAACAAAACACTCAGTCTTATAGGCACTAAGTCCAACAAAATACTCATTCTTAAAGGCCCTAATTGCAACAAAATACTCAGTCTTATAGGCACTAATTGCAACAAAATACTCAGTCTTAAAGGCACTAATTGCAACAAAATACTCAGTCTTCAAGGAACCAAGTCCAACAAAATCCTCAGTATTAAAGGCACTAAGTCCAACAAAATACTCAGTCTTAAAGGCACTAAGTCCAACAAAATACTCAGTCTTCAAGGAACCAAGTCCAACAAAATCCTCAGTATTAAAGGCACTAAGTCCAACAAAATACTCAGTCTTAAAGGCACTAAGTCCAACAAAATACTCAGTCTTCAAGGAACCAAGTCCAACAAAATCCTCAGTCTTCAAGGCACTAAGTCCAACAAAATACTCAGTCTTAAAGGCACTAAGTCCAACAAAATACTCAGTCTTCAAGGCACTAAGTCCAACAAAATACTCAGTCTTCAAGGCACTTAGTCCAACAAAATACTCAGTCTTCAAGGCACTAAGTCCAACAAAATACTCAGTCTTCAAGGAACCAAGTCCAACAAAATACTCAGTCTTCAAGGCACTAAGTCCAACAAAATCCTCAGTCTTAAAGGCACCAAGTCCAACAAAATACTCAGTCTTCAAGGCACTAAGTCCAACAAAATACTCAGTCTTCAAGGCACTAAGTCCAACAAAATACTCAGTCTTCAAGGCACTAAGTCCAACAAAATACTCAGTCTTCAAGGCACTAAGTCCAACAAAATCCTCAGTCTTCAAGGCACTAAGTCCAACAAAATACTCAGTCTTAAAGGCACCAAGTCCAACAAAATACTCAGTCTCCAAGGCACCCAGTCCAACAAAATCCTCAGTATTAAAGGCACTAAGTCCAACAAAATACTCAGTCTTAAAGGCACTAAGTCCAACAAAATACTCAGTCTTAAAGGCACTAAGTCCAACAAAATCCTCAGTCTTAAAGGCACTAAGTCCAACAAAATCCTCAGTCTTAACGGCACTTAGTCCAACAAAATACTCAGTCTTAAAGGCACTTAGTCCAACAAAATACTCAGTCTTAAAGGCACTAAGTCCAACAAAATCCTCAGTCTTAAAGGCACTTAGTCCAACAAAATACTCAGTCTTAAAGGCACTAAGTCCAACAAAATCCTCAGTCTTTAAGGTACTAAGTTCTACAAAATAATCTGTCTTTGCATCAAGTTCAACAAAACATTAGCCTGCAAAAATGAGTTAACATGTACATACAGTAGATTTGATGGTAATTCCTCGCAGTAATTGATAAAACAACCCATGGTACAATTTAGCTTACAGTTTAATTACATACATTCATGTATAATATGTATGTGTATACAGAGGTATACCAACCTTCTTCAGTTTAAGAGCAGCCTGCACGGTAGGCCTATTGGCCATTTGCTGGGCAAGGCGTCTATTGGCCGATGATGCTTGTTGGTTTGCAGCCATCTTGGCACGGATGTTGGTTGGGCTCGCTTGCTGGGGTGGGCTCTTCACTATGTTTGTGAATCTTCAGGGTTTAGAGGAAAGGCATTGTATTACTGGTCTTACTAAGACGAGTGTTTCTTTTTCAAGAAGTCTGTTGACTTCTTTTGTACTTTAGCAATGCCAAGTACAAACATGTTCAGCAAACTTGTAAAATTGCTTTTGAAAGATTTTTAATTTTGTTTTACAATTGTATATGATATTTTCCATGCAAATGTCTGAATTTCAGATTTTTTTTTTTTTTTTTTTTTCATAATTGAATCATCATCCAATTGGACGATTTTGCATAATTTGATGGGTTTCTCCATAGAGAGACCCTACACTCGTCTGTCACTGCAAGACAGTATGTGACAATATCAACATATCATCATAAACATAACATGTGGCTCTGGTTAATATTTTAAAGAATAACAAGTCCATTTTCTTTTGGCTATTTGTTTTGACCATTCAATCCACCTCATTTAGCAAAATGCACTTTAAACATTTTTCGTCATTCTCTATCATTCTCTAATGATAATCTGAATTCTGAATGTTTTAAAAGTAGCCATGAAAATTCTAGCTTCATGTGCAAATGCCGAAATTGCTATTAGAATTTAACCCAAAACAACTTTATTTTTGTTAATAATGATTGAGCCACAATGAGCCGGGCATAAATGCCACAAGATTTTGAATAACATAGCCTTTCCTCATCCAAGGACATAATGCCCTTCACAATGCCTCCCGGCATTTTCACTTTGCGAGGGCAAGAGCCACATAGGAATGAGGTCCGTCTCCTCCTACCTGTCATTCAGCGACATTTTTGTCGTGCTTTTTAATACGATTTTGGCTGGTAATGCTGAAGCCATGTTGTCTGCCTCTAGTGATCTACAAAAACCAAAACAACTTTTTATAAAATCTGTAAGACCTTCATATCAGTTTTTCTCCTTAGACTCTAGTGCTGTATATTGAAATATTGAAACAATACAATACATCTTGCTTCAACACAATACACAGACCTGTCGAAATTCGTCAGACTTGTCGGACAATCGGACATTTATCGGACATTTTTTTCAAAATGTCCGACAAAAAACGCCCGAGTGCCGGACCAAATGTCCGACAAAAATTTTCCGACCGAGAGAAAAATGTATCGAGATCGGTAAATGAAATAACTCGTAACCCGCCCAAAATGGCCGCGGCCTGGCCAATTAGTTGGCAAAACAAAAACAAAAACAAACGTAAAGCAGATTCGGGGTGGAACAAACTCAAAACAAAGCAAAATATGAAGCTAACCGCACAGAGCGGTCATTCCAACATGGTTGGAAATCCGGCCGGCCGTGGCTGGCATTTGAAGATGGGCAAATGAAATGCACCCACTGCGTGACCTTCGTAGAACAATGTCGGTCGAAAGAAAACTACGAAAATTTGAAAAACCGAAACAAATTTCTAACGTCCTCATTCAGAAATACTCATATGTATACTCAGAGGAAATTGAAATTGAAATTGAAAGAGAGTATGAATAAAATCCAGAAACTGTTATATTATTTATGTTATTGTGTGTCACTTAAGTTAGAATCATTTCTTCCATCATCTGTCCGTCCGTCCATCCCTCCGTCATGCTTTGCTTTTGCTGGCACCACAACGCGACAAGTTACACTTGAACAATAATAACATTGAATTTTACTGGAATTATTTTGTCCATTGTCTTTGAACAATATATGCATATATTTAGACCTAAAATCATTATATGACCAAAATTATATGCTAAATATGAAAAAAAAAAGTTCGGTCTGACAAAATTTTGTTCGGTCTGACAAAATCTTGAATTCTGTCAGACCGATGTCTGACAAAACTCTGGAGTATTTCGACAGCACTGAATACACACATTTTTCTCAAAGAAATCACAATAATGAATCAATAAATGGAGTTTTCATGTTTCAATCAATGTTTTCCATTATTTAAAAAAGAAGGAATAAAAAGATAACAATGGCAGTTATGGAAAGTGTTTCTTTGTCTTCAAAAGAATTCTGGGTTGTCACATGCAAATTCTGTGAATCGGGTATCATACACACATGAAGATCAAAACTAATGCATTTCTTATATTTTGACATTTTTGCTTAATATTAGACTACTATCACTATTTTTGCACGAACATCGCAAACACAGAGAGAATTACAGCATCAAAAAGATTCTAACATTGGCAAATTCTCCCTACGTTTAAAACTTGGACGTGACGTCACAATTGCAACCCGATCTATTGGAATGTACTGTAAATAAGATAGAGGCTTTATTTGATTTCATATACCTAAACATTGAAGATACAGAAGAAATAATGAAAATTAAGGACTTAAACGAATCAAAACTTTGAGGTGAGCTAAAAAACACTCAAGCGGAAAAAGTACAAATGTAGGTCAAGGTTAATTTATGATTGTTTTATCAAAGATACATCAATATGCAATTTTGGTGTGTACATGTACATGTGGCACTTAAATATTGTTCAATATTGGCTATCAAAAGCAAAATCACACCAGCCGAAAAAATAGGTCAAGGCCAATTTATGAAAGTTTGATCAAAGATATATCTAGTATACATGTACAAGTTTGGTACATTGTAGCACTTACCAACTTGTACCCAATTTTATTTCAACTCGTACCATTACATAAATGTACTAGTACCATAACCAACACGTACCACACATAATCCCATTGACATTAATTTCATAAATCCAGACTACTTTTTACCTGAAATAGAAGGACAGCGCACGAGAAATAATCGAGTGATTTCAGGGCTAAATCAAGCCCTTATCTTAACAGCTCCTTTATGCATGGTACAAGTTTATGGTACGAGCATTGGTACCATGGTATGAGTTTATGGATGGTACAAGTTTATGGTACCAGACTTGGTACCATGGTACAAGTTTGGGTACAAGTTGGTAGAATTTATGGTACAAGTTGGTCATGGTACATCAATCCTTATAAAAAGAAAGAAACCACCATCTGCATGATCTATGGACCAGAGGCGGGCAAAGATGTAAGAATTTGGAGACAGGTCAGAGAGAGAAGGCCCACATAGCGACCTCGAGGACAAGGTAACAATGCCTACTCATCAAGCTTTCATAAATAAAAATTAGCCCGATAGAAACTCAATTTCAAACCCTACTTATGACGAAAACTATTATAGTTAAGTACAGATTTATTAAAACTGATATTTCTTTTTCTTAAAAACGTTCTTACAAGGTCAATGTAAGGTTTAAATTTTACGATGAATTCTGATTTTTAAAGGAAACCTTAATCGTTTCTTCTGCTTGTTGTTGTATATTACTTCGCTGGGAAAACGTCAGATGAGTTACGAGTCTTGCAGAACCTCTCTGACTTTTTCACATAAGACATATCAACCTTAAAATTATCCGTTTAAAAAACTCTTCGGTCTTAACTCTATTTTGACCACAAAAACTTCTCTCCGTTTGTCTTTTTCATATCACTCCATATAAATATTTGTAATCGGCCTCCTTTAAGTCATGATCGCATCACTACGTAACGATACCCAGTGGCGGATACATGGGGTGCGTCTGCCCCCCCCCCCCCCCCCCAGCACTGACCCAAAATTTTCAAAAAATTAAATAGGTATATTTTGGCCCATTTTCAGTAAATATCGGCAAAAATCGGCCACTCCCCCCCCCCCGAGCACAGGGGGCGCTGAATCCGCCACTGATATCTCATTATTGTTTGTTATGTATGTATCATTCTACATGTATTTCTTTACTGTTCTTGAGTTACTTGGGCCATAGTCAGATATAGTAATTTGTAAAAAAAAATGTGTTATATGCCAATAGTAACAATAAACAATTTGAATTTGATATTATTTATTTTCATCGCAGAGCATTAGATCATATTCAACATTGTTTCAAATTATAGTCAGTAAGAGTTATCGCGCTTTACGACTTGTCAGTCAAACAATTTTTTTATCTTGATAATTTTATGCATATAAATATCTTTTTCTTATTAAAACGTATGCAACAGATTATTTTAGTACTTTCACTTTAATTTTACGAAATCTTTTAGGTCACGTTAAGTCAAGGACTTATAAACAGATATAAGTCCTTGGTTCGTGACGAATTTGACGAAAATGAATATTTTTTTAAGAGAACAAAGTCCTGAATAAAACTTGGTTTTTACTTCAAAAAGACATAAAGATACGTCCTCCATACTGGAAAAATGGATAAAGTGTGGTTTACATACGACGCATGCCGAAATACAAAACGCGATATGCTGACTTTCTTTTATGTACACTGTAGTAATGTTTGTTTTGTTTTGTTTTGTTTTTGTTTTGTTTTTCGATTTTTGAAATTGACCAACTTAAAGAAATAAGATCTTTTAAGAGTTGGAACTACTCTAGAAAGCCATAAAATAAAATAAAAGAAGTTTAAATTACTGCACAAATTCAACAGGAATTTATTGCGACCGGAAGTGCCAGTTCTGCGATTTTTTTTTTCTTTTGTCATATCGATTACAAAGGAACGTCAAGAAACAATTAATTTTTGAAAAGCACAAGATCTGAAAAGAATTTTCTAAGACCATAAAAAATACATTCCAATCGAATACTAAGAACTCGGGTGTTTGGTTAGAAATCAGTAAACTCCGGACGAAAAACAATTATTATAACACTTGTAGGGGATGAGTACTTCATTCCTACCAAGTTTCATCATAATCCCTTCAGTGGTATTTGAGAAGAAGTCGAAAATGTGAAAAGTTTACGACGGACGGACGGACTTGCGCTTCGCTCAGGTGAGCTAAAAACAGTTGGACATATATATATATATATTTTTTTTTTTTCAACAAGTAGCTTACTTGCAAGCCGTCTGGCTCTAACGCAGAATTCTTCATATTTGGAACATTCCCTGGCATACCGTATGAACTGGTCAACAAAAACGCCATAAGCAGGAGAAGACGGAATATTGCTACTCATGAAAGGGAAGTTAGTTATGTGGAAGCTGAAAGCATCACGCTTGTCATACAGTGAGTTGCTCAAATTGCGTCGAAAGATAAAAGTATATCGAAGTACGTAGCGGATGTGTCACTCGCGGTTTCGTTGATCTCTACTTCCTGAGGATAGATTTCATGTAGGTGATCCTTAAAGCTTGGATTATTGATGGACAACACGTCATCTATGTATCTGAAGGTAAAATGGAACTGAGATACGAAGAAAAAATCATTTTGAATTTTTGATGCATTTATATATGGCTGAATCCTAAACCTGATAAAGACATCTATTCTTTCCAAGACGTAACGAATCTTCTGATCACCTACACGTATAATAAAAACTTGAGTTCTTTTGATAATTTTCCTTTTATAATTCCTAATTTTCATACAAATATGAAACTAATCTCGCAGAAATTATTAAGGCCCTATCTCATTATCTAATTGAATTTTGTTCTAATAATAATGTTACTTTACGTTGTAAATTTCGTTAGATGAAGTGGGAATTCAATTAAAATAATTGGATGGTGATAAAAAGGAAATGGACACCGAGGAAGTTTATCTATGGGACAAAGTGATAAAACCTGGGATGGGATCATGCTTGTATGACGTATGAAACGGGGAGATGCTTTAGATGTATATATATTATTATATGTATGAAACAAATCACCGTATGAGACATTTCGTCGCTTACCTTCATACTGAAAAAATTAGGAGTTTTACAGAAAAAAGAAATATGTATGAAATATGCATGAGTTGCTACATAACGGTATAAAAGTAGCCTGATCGATTCATTAAACTTGCATTTTCTAAGAGAGATATTCAACTATTAATGAGAAGAAATTACAGACCGAGTGCCGAAATGAATATAATTTTGATGTCATATTTTATGATTGTGTCCATATCATCGATTGTCCTTAGTAAAGGTAAGATGTAATAAATTTTGTTCAATCTTTTATTCGTTCACATCCTCTTTTTTCTTCTTTTGATCTTCGATATCTGCCTTCAATCATTAGAATTCCTTTTATTTATTTATTTATTTATTTATTTATTTATTTATTTATTTATTTATTTATTTATTTATTTATTTATTTTCAATTATTAATCTAATTCATTTATTTATTTATTTATTTGGCTTTTTACGTTGAATAATTCAACAATTTTAAATTGTTTAACTAACTATTCAATGAACACAAAAATTGATAAACATGTTAAAATAATAGAAAATAATGTGCAACCAATGTATGTGGTACGATGTATCTACATGTATATACGAGTTTTTATTTTTGGAAAATAGTTCTGTTCTTGAGATCTCACGTTCTCTTATAGTAATACGAATTCTTCTATTATCATCACATCATAAAAAGTAACATCTAAATTTCTGGCAAAATAAGTATAAGTAAATAATTGAATTGTGATTGATTGATCAGAAAACATTTGCAAACTGCAATATGTAGTCTTGGCAGATAATCACTCAATGACATAAAAGAAGGGAGGAGATCTCCAACAAGACCACGTTGCAGCATCAACAGCAAAAACACAAAAGACGAGTACAGCACGAGACGGAAGAGAGACACACGACATGTATAAACATCAAACACAAACGAATACACATAGCCGACGAGACCAATAAAATCATGAAGTGGTTATCATTTTTTATTTATCAAAATCAGTGAATGAAAGTCAGACACAAAAGCTGAAATCGGTTTCCAAAAATCATAATCGAAAGGCTTAAACATTCTTGACAAAATATATATCATTTATTTAAAAACAAAAAGAGGGGAGGGGCTTCGATTATTCGACCCGGTATGAGAATCTAGAACAAGAAAATTACCCAAAATGAGAAAATCTAGAACAAGAAAATTACCCAAAATGATTCGATGAAGAAATTAGATGTATACAAAACTGCAAAATGCAATTCCACTGAAAAGTGATCTGCATAAAGTCAGCGGTAGACTGGCATACGCGACTAACTTTTTATCAGTAATGTTTTTGATAGCACCACCTACAATTCCGTACTTGCACTAGGCTCTGGTGATTGTTCCTTAGATGAAGTTGTCTCTTTGATGTTGTGTTGTTGTCTAGGTCTGATTATCCTATTTTTCTTTTCTCGTGAGAGTTCTTTTTTTAGGGGTTTTTTTTTCGAGATATTTGAAGCCTTTTGATTGTTGTTTGTTTGTTTTTGTTTTATTCGGCTTTTGTGTTTGACTTTCATTCACTGATTCAACAAACCACAATATTCTGAAATTTATATAGAATAAGAATGAAGTGACGAACTCACTTGGTGGAACTTAAAATATCTTTAAACAGCATACATGAGCTCGCGGCGGCAGAGCACGTATTTTACATTACATACGCCCTCTTTTTACATCCATTTACATATTCATCTGTGTTGCTTGGGCCCCTGCGTTTTGCGGTCTTGTTTGTGTGTGGTCATCTGACAGTGAGGAGGTTGTTTTACACCACAATTATACGTTCTTCGAGACCTCTGGGTAATCGGAAAAGAGGGAGGGTTGTGCGCACGTAATCCATGATAACCATACCTTCTGCTATTTCCGTGGCAGATGGCCGTCCTAAGTCGGCACCGGTTGCCCATTGGTCTCGTTGGTTTATAAATGTGTAGTCCTTTGTGTTTGATGTTTCTGTGTTGTGCGTTGACGTTCTTTGTCCCTTACGTGCCTGTCTGCTTTGTGTTTTTGCATTGGGTGTTTTGGGGTTTTGCTGTGGGTGCTACATTTACCTGGTGTTGTTGGAGATCCCCTCCTTTGTTTCATACAATAAAAAGTCCGTCCGAATGGAATATCCGATTTTAGATTCTCCCGTTATGTTTTGTTAGGAAATGACTGTCTTCTATTTGGTGTTCATGGATGTATAATTCTTGTTGATCACGTGAAATTTCCGTGAATCGCGATTAATACCAAATTACTTATATCTACTGTACATTTTTACTCATTCGAACTGTATATTAGAAACCATGAAATGCAAAAACATCGTTTTTTTGCGTGAACAACAGAGTTAAAAGTGTCTTAACGTCGTCTTAACGTTGGTAAATTCTTCAACGTCAACATAACGTCACAATAGGCAACCAAAATAATTGGAATACAATTTTTATTTGCCTAATAGGAAATCAGTATGGGGGATCTACTAGTAATGTAAATATTAATATTCAATCTTGTGTCATGTTTCGGTATTTATGGTTGTAGTTGTGTGTCTAGTTGTCCCAGGTTCTTTGTTGAGGTTGTTTTGTATTATTTCCATAGTTTGTTGCTGTCCTCTTGGTGTGTTTAGCTGTGGTCGATGCCGATGAAGTGTTGTTCAAGAAGGATTTGGAACACTGCATTTTTCTAACAGAGAGTGTGGCCTATGAAAATGTCACCCGGGGAGAGTCAGCGTCTCCTGTTCGCATGCAACACCCATCGCAACAGCTCCATGAAACTTATCAAATTCGATGATTGTCTCGATGTACATATAACTGTCCTGTTCACTAAATCCAGAGCACCCTGTTTGGGAGATTTACTCTGTCGTCTGAAGAATTTTGCTATAGATTATTGTTTCCGAAAATTGACCTCCTTTAGTCGTAACTGGAAATTAACTTCAACTTACCCTATCAGCTGCCTTCAAACCGCAATATGAAAAAAAAAAAAATAAAATGTCTACGGGAAATTCCCATGTTAATTTCAAGCCGCCGCCATATATTGTTCTCCGTGTCAACAATAGTAAACAGTGACGTCAAAGCATACGACGTCACACATTTTCAGCGATTTTACTATAGAAAATCCCCGTAGACTTTTTATTTTCCGTCCTATTTCTAACTTAGCTGAAGCACAGCCAAAACAGTGGTATTTTCTGTTACGACTAAAGGAGTACTATAAAAGTGATATCTTTTTGGAAGATGACATTATCATATTTTAGAGAAAACCGGGAAAACAGGGTGCTCTGGAATTAGTGAGCAGGACAGTAGGTTAATATGTCTTGTTGGGTGATGATGACAGCCATTCGATTGCAATCCAGAATGTCACTGATCATTCTGGAAAGAGGGATCTGATGTGCTTTCATTATATCCCCGCAGCGACCGAAGAACTTCCTCAATGATGATTTCAACCGTTGTGTAATATAACCCTGAACAAGTAGCTTACTTGCAGGTCGTCTGGCTCTAACGATGAAATCTTCATATTTGGAACATGCCCTGGCGTAGGAATAGAAGACGGAATGTTGCTATTCATGAAAAGGAAGTTAGTTATATGGAAGCTGAAATTATCATCCTTGTCATACAGTGAGGTATTAAAATGGCCGTTTGCGTCGAAAGATAAAAGTATATACAATGAGCTAAAGAAGATCCTGACGATAATCTCAACGGCACTCACAATAGAGCACTATGTTGAGCATCGACGGACCCCTAGCAAGCTAGAGGTGGGATCAGGTGCCCGGGAAGAGTAAGCATCCCCTGTTGGCTAGCCGCACCCGCCGTCGATGTTAATGCACGATTAAGAACACAGTATATAAAATGCATGCACTGTCTGACGTTATGTCCAAGTACGAAGCGGATCTGTCGCTCTCGGTTATTTAATCGATTTCCTGTTTATAAGGATAGATTTCATGCGTTCGGATAATTGGTGGACAACACGTCATCTATGTATCTGAAAGTAAAATTGAACTGAGATGCGAGGTGCTCTCTCCTAGTCGAGAGCAAGGTCTTGATGAAGTCAGCTTCGTATGAATATGAAAATAAGTCAAGCAGTTTAACTGTTTGCAGGAAAAGGTTCCTCCAAACACCGCAAAAATGTTGTCAATCAAAAACTCAATCATCCGGATGATATCGTCTTCGGTATTTTTTTTTTTTTTTTTTTTGTTTCACAAAATAAGTATCCTTCCGCCCTGCATTTGTATGACAAGGAATTTTATCCCTTTCGCCCATGTTTTGTAAGAAAGTTGTTGCGACGGCCTACTTCTTACTCATATCGTTTGAATTTTTACGTTTCAGAGTCTGATGACACACTTCAGAGAGTGGCCTATGGCAATGTCTTACAATCAATCATGCTTAACGGACTAGCACAGAACTCACAGTTTATGTCAGACGATGAACCGTCAATGTCAGCGTTCGACCCGGGTATGTGTTCATACTTTTATGTTATTTGTTCTATATCCGTTATTAAAAATGAGTGATCAAACGCTGATGCGTGTTTTAAGTTCAAAGGAATTTTATACAGTCCAAGACCCGACTTCACAACATTTGACGTAACTTTTGACTGAAAAATCGAAACAGATCTATGACGTCATAATTAGCGTTGTAACGATAGTCGCCGATGTAGCCGCTATCGTCGCTCAAACTTGAAAGTCGCCGACTATCTTGAATGGTTTTGAGAATCGATTGTCGCTGTTTAAGTTACTTTGACGCGAAATGATCTCAGTCTGAAATGTTTTCACTATAATTCAAAACGAAATACTAGACGCGCTCGCGATAGCTGAGTTACCGGTTGAGGAGGAGCAGATTTATCCATATCCTGGGAGTACTAAGTCCGTCATGTGGGACCATTTTAGCTTTAGCAAGAAAATGGAAGTCGCATATCCCTTCTTCTAAAGCAAACCTCGAGATGAATACCATTGTTTGCAAGATCTGTTTGCAAACGTACGCAATGAGTATTCAGCTTCTTAAAAGATACAAAACATACAACAATTTTAAACAAGAAAAAAGTCTGCTTATTCCGATTGTGATATCGATTGTACTCCTCCGATAGTTTCCGATAATAGATAGTAAAATTTTTCCCGATTTTACAACACTATAGTCATAATAAAAATTAATGTCAAAAGTTGTGATGTCTGGACTTGGAATCACAGGAGCTCGATGCCAACGATCCGCAAGAATATCCACCCCTACTTTCCTTATATATTGACTTTAGAGAGATGGGAAGGGGCGGGTGTCATTGAGGGTTGTTGGGATTGAGCTCCTGTGCTTGGAATGTCTAAAATACGAGGGGACATGCTACCCTCCCCCTGGAATTTGCCATCAAATTATTATTTTTTAATTCTTTTACAGATATATGTGACACTGTCAATTACGAGGAAGTCATGAAACAATATCCTTTATTCAAGATAGTGAAACATTATTAAAAAATATAGTATTTGATCACAATAGCTGTAAAAATTCATCTTTGGAAAGAATTGTCATTGAATTCAAATTCACTTATTCAGATAAAATAATATTTTAACTGCGTTTATGAAAGTCCTAAATATTGATTCTTTAATTTGAATTTGGATCTGAAAATTGATTGTTGTATGTACAAAGTATATTTAAATGGTGATTTCAAAGATTTCACATCATAATTTATTCGATTTCAGAGGAATCTAATTTCCTGAGGTCACGTAAAGCAGAAAGTCTGAATAACTTTCCTGACTCTAGCTTTTTACTCAACAAAAAGACGAACGGTGGACAGGACAGTCTCAAACGTGGAGTTGGTCGGTGTATCTTTCAATGCCTGAACAGACAGCGACATACTACCATGAGTTTTATACAGTGTAAATCTATGTGTCATATATGATAGATGATAGGACATGTCCATTCAGTGTGATACTGATCTTTCGCTTCATGTAAAGTATGATTTGCCTTTTAATTTCATAACTGGACATATCAAAGTGAAGAATGAAGCTGTGGTTTACAATTAATACCAATTGCTTATGTGTGTGAAATTAAAATATCAAACACTATCGTTATCAATATGATAAAGGATGACTCTTTGACATATGGAAAAATATATCAGTTAGATGTCCTTTATGTATATATAGGGCAAAGTTTCCCCGAAGTCCAATTTAAATCAGTAATGAGATCAACGTATCCCTATGGCGTTATATTTGTCAAAGTTCATATGACTTTAGTGTCAATGCGATGATTTAATCTTCATATCTGGGACGAGGTATATAGCGTAACATTTCTACTTTGGCGTCGTACAACAGTTTATCTCGAACAATTTGAAAGCTGTTTCACATTTGATATTATATATTTCTAATGGTTTGTCTATCGTTTATAAATAAAATACCCGTTTCTTCTGCGGCTAGCCAAACGGGGATGCTTATTCCAGCCGGGCACTTGGTCTCACCTCTGGCTTGCTAGGGGTCCGTCGATGCTCAATTTGGTGCTCGTTTTGAGTGCCGTTGAGATTGTCGTCAGGATTTTCTTTATCTCTTCTGTAGATTTGAAAGATTTTCAAATTTCAAAGTAAAGTTCGGTTCTTATTTCTTTATTTTTTTAAATATTAGATAATGTTCAAAATAAATTTAAGATAATGACTGAGTATTGAAATACAAAAACACGACAAAAGTGAGACACACAAAAATCCGAATTTGAAATTGAAACGACAGAAGCAAGACAAAAAACACAAAACTTGAAAATATAACGGTAACAGCATGACAAGATATCAAAACACGTCACCACAAAGGTAACATCAAGGACCATTACTAAATCATTAAAACGGAACAGCAACAGTAACACAGAAAATACATTAAGACATATACACCAAAACATGAAAACACAGGGAACGACACAAATACCAAATGCGAAAATACAATGGCAACAACCAGACACTAATACGTCTAAAGGAAAACGGAACGTCAACAACAAACATCGAAACATGAAAATGCTACTGGAACACAAAAACCGGAACGGTACTAACACCAACACATGTAAAACGACCAATTTAGACTTTTTAAAAGACGACGAGAGCATCGGAGATACAGACTCAGACCTCATTTCACCATTCTCATAAGACTTAAAAATGGTGTGGCTGCCGGATAACCTGCACGGTATCCTCAACCTTCACCTTACTCTGGAATAAATTCGACGAAATATTAGAGCTATATATGTACGATTTTATTTGAGTCATTTTCCGTATCAAAATCAATCAATAAATCTAAAATCAAGTACCGGTATGTTCAGGAGATAGCTGATACAATTATTGCCACCTGATGTCATTTTATAATACATAAAATACTTTGCAGCCTCAGCCTTATAATATAATGGAAGGTAAATTGATCGCCGATGCTCAAAGTACTGTGAATTAGAAAAAATATTCTAAAATGGAAATCATTGATTTGAAAAATGGATTAAAATATGAAAAAGTATTAGGTATGTCATAGAGGAGCAGGTACGTGTCCCTGCTGCAGAAAACATATGTTCTTAAAACATGAAGATAGTAAGTGCTCCTCCCACAAGGACGGCCACCATACAAAGGAAGTACAACAGCAGGAAAATCTTCACTTTACCATCCCCTGAAGAAGTGTCTTTTTCTGAGTCTTTCAAGTCGTACTTTTCAGACGCATCTGTAATGAAGAGACAATGAATCTGTGACTCTATGCATGAACATTTCTCAAGTCAAAAAGAAGGGAGGAGATCTCCAACAAGACCCCTTTGCAGCATCAACAGTAAAACACCAAAACACCCGATGCAAAAACACAAAAGACGAGTACAGCATGAGACGGAAAAGAGACATACGACATGTAAACATCAAACACAAAAGACAACACATAAACCGACGAGACCAATGGGTAACCGGTGCCGACTTTGGACGGCCATCTGTCACGCAAGTAGCAAATGGTGTGGTTATCCTGGATTACGTGCGCACAACCCTCTCACTTCTCCAATTACCCAGAGGTCTCACTTCTCCAATTACCCAGAGGTCAAGTAACAATGATAATCATATGTCGATACATATGATGCATATTACGGGATATAATTATTCAAACTGCATGCAGTCCATTAAATGATATGTTTAAATATTCCTCATTGAAATCATCATTTAAAAAGGATATGGAAAAATGGTGAAGAAAAAATCATAAAACCTAAGTCGAGGAGACAGATTTCGAACAGCTAGGAAAAAGAACTGGAAAATTCAACTTGATATTGAATTCGCCAAATTGTCCGACATCGCACCTACTAGCAGTGTAACCAGTGACCCATCAAACAATGCTGTGACACCCGATTTGATGATGAAGTCATACTACATAGTGCGATGTCTAACTAACTTTGACGTTTCCTTATTACGTGAAAAAGGAGATATTTTTATTGTCATTTTGATTCATGCACGTGATCGTTGTCGTTTGAAAGGTATCAGAATTCGACCAGAAAAACGAGAATGAAAACACACTGATGGAACCAACCATCCTGCTACAGACGTATTCTAATTCATTAAATTATTATACGAGATTTTATTGTTTCATATAGTATGTAAGTGTCCTCTTTCGTTTCATTGTGGCCACTGATTGTATACATGTTTTATAGTGCGTTGTGATTGTAATTTGTTTAAATCTTGAGCATGTATCTTTTATGCAAATGATATCGTTGTGTCGATACGTATTGCTGCTTTATGTTTCTGTTTCACTTTTGGGCAACGGTACCGTTCTGCATATTCGTATTGCTGTTTTATGTAGGTTTATATCGCACTTTTAGGCCAAAGTTATCGCTCTGAATAAAAATCATTCCGACGCGAGACCAGGTGACCGGGGTAAAGGCTGCATCTCTTATTTTCATGCAACATCCGCCGCAACAGCTTCATGAAAACTTGTCAATTCGGTGATTGTCTCGATGTTCATATTAATGTACATACATGAATTAGGTAAATATGTATTGTTTGTTGATGATGGCAGCTATTCAATCACAATCCAGAATGTCACCGATCACTCTGGAAAGAGGGATATGCTTTTATAATATCCCTGTAGCGACCGAAGAACTTCCTCGGTGATGATCTATTCAAAAGTACTGGTTAGGTATGCATACTTACTAGTGTTTATACGCTTTCTGATTTCAAAGAAGAATTCCCACAATACTTGAAGTCCAATCCAGACCTGATAAGACTATGATGCCGTAAAACCTTTGACGTTCTGGTATAAACGAAGCATAAAAAGCCAGGAAGCAAGTAGCGGCTGTAAAAATGAAGAGTATTCCATTAATAATATTTTCTTTATCTAATCAATGAAAAATTTCTTTCAGATTTCATTCACTAGTAATTTACAATCAACAATTAGTTTCATTAGCGTAGTATTTTAAAGTTCATGTATGCCAAACGGATTTCCTTTCTCTACATTAAGATTTAATACAATATAAGTTAATCAACAACGTATTTACTAATGACAAATATGGATAATGACCATATCCCCGCACACACCACAAAATCGATAATTCAGAAAATCAGAAACCGAAGGCATACAAAATCAGGACAAAACAGGAACCAAAGCAAACAAACAAAAACCTCCACCACATGAAAAGAAGCGAACTCCCGTTGCTTCTGGCTTGAACTACAAGACATCTTATGAATCTATAAGTACCAGATAGAATCTGTAAAGTCTTTCCAGAGAGCCAGTGACCCCAGTTAAACATTGGACGCCATCGTGAATCAGGACCAGGTCTACAAAGTCCAAACAGGATTTGACCAGTTGTTATAGCCATCAAGGCAACTCCAAACCAAGCATGAATTACAGCAACCTGGAAAATAAAAAGAATATCTATGAAAGTACTTCGTTAAATGTTATTTACCTAGGTATCAGCGTTTGACTGTGTTGTTCTTTATGTCTTTGTTCATTAATATATACATTAGTCTCGTTTGGTTTATACGGACCATGTCATCTAGATAACGACTCTCTTTTACCTATTAAACGTCTTCAAATACAATAGCATCATTTAAGACCTGATAAATTTACAGCATGGACCAGACATGCCCGTTTCGGGTACTAATCCATTGTCAGTGATCCTCAGTCTAAAAAATGTAATATGGCCAAAAAATATGAAAATTATTCTGTTCAAAAATGTACCAAAAGGCAGCTTTAAATAGCGAAGAGTCCAAATAGATAAAGGGTGTACACTGTTCTTTCTCTAATTATTCGAATCAATTTGATTATTCATAGTTACTCTTTTACTATCTAAATGTTGCAATTCATTATTTTTCGTTAATAACCGTTTTTTTAGAAAACACATTTTTATAACTTACTGTTGTCAAACCGTCGACTTTGATGAAGATGAGAATAAATGATGCTGCAGTGATCCCAAACGTCAACAACCCAGCTATTCGGTGACTCTGAAAGCAGTTATCAAAACTAAATTCAAGCATGCTTCTCAATCTAATGTAAAAGAATGTTTCTGCAGTCGCTGAGTAACAGACACTTTGATTTTTTTTCGAGGGCAGATTCGAATTTGTCTCAGTTTTGCCAAATGACATGTGTCACATTATACTTTGACACAAATTTAATTTGAATTTGAAGGCTCAGTTCTGTTTAGGTGGCTCCACACACCTACCCCCCAAAAAAGATTCTCTCGTTTAATTTTTCTGAAACTCTCAGAATTTGATAATTGGTATACAAGATTAAATTTTGCAAAGTATGAACAAAATCGAATCTACGTAACTGTTTTCATGACGCTTTTAATTTTGGCTCTTTTGGGATTTCTCTTTTATTTTTGCCAATGTTGCCCATTTGAAGAAAGTATGCTGATTTTTAAAATATTTTGCTGAATTTATGAATGTTTTTATGATTTAATTTAATATTCAAACTATGTTTTCACCTTAAAACAAAGAAATTGAAATAAACTAAGAAAATGGACGATTATTACAAATTTAAGATCATCTAGGAGGTTAAAAACTCGTTTTTCGATCGTCATTTTTTGACGTTATATGCCTTTTGCATGAAATCCTACGATTTAATAGCAATTCTCTGTAAGGACCAAAATAATTTCAATAGCACGTGGAAATAGCATGTCTTCAATTTTGGAGATTTTTGGTATGGAAGGTGTATATGATGTACTGAGACAAAAATAAACTTCCTTTTTACAAATTAAGTTTTCGTTGCCATGGAAACCATGTTTGAAATTTCATGCATCAGTAGAATACTTGTAACATGTCATTTTCACAAGGCTCGTTTCCATGGTAACAGCTATCATAGTCAACTGAAATTTTCTTAAATTTTCTCTTTATATCTTTCATTATATGAATACTACACAAGAAGCATGCTTCCCCCCGCTATTCTTTTAGTCAGTATGGTCACAATGTAGGCAAAAACCTGCTTTGAAGAGGCCCTTTTTAAGACCGAAAAGCTCCTAATTTAACATGATTTTGCTCAGTTTTAAGGGCAAATAATCTGAAATGTCAGGCTAACTTGATTTATACTGCCAATTATCGTTTAAGTTTAGTCCTCGATCTTTAAGAAAATGTTGAAATTTGAGTGGGACCTCTTCACAATTTTACTTAAAAGGGTATAAAAAATGGTTACCATGGTGACATTCTGTTCAGCGCTATTACACATAGAGTAATTTACTGGTAAATTTTTAGCTGTCCGTTAAATATTTTTAAGCATTTTTTTATCAGTGCATATAAAAGAGCATTATTGATTAAAAAATCACCTTAAAAGTTTTCAAGGTCACAGGACCCAATGTCAAGGTCATCTTGAATGCAATTCACAAAATTTGGCAAATTTCTGTGATTTTTCAAAAATATGAGAGGCAGTTACTCATATATCTTCTGGTATTGGGTAAAACAAACACATAGATAGTGATTTTGGATATATTCCCTACTTATTGACCAAAGTTGCAAAAATCTCAAAATCAATGACATCCTTGATTTGTAGCTAATATTTCATGCATACATATAAAAAAATGTGAGATTATCATGATTTTTGTCTGGGGCTTATTTTTTTAGGAGAAATGTTCTGAACTAAAAATTGTAATGTTTTCCCATCTATTGGTCCTAATTTCAGAAAAAGGTATTTTGGATACACATATATGACAGTCAAGCCTAAAACTAGTAACAATAAATGACAACAAAAATGCAAATTTTATTGAAATTGGAACCTATATTTTGAATTGACCTTGAACTAAGAGTCAATGACCTTGACAAATTTTGGAAGTGCTCAAATAAAGAATAACTTCTTCTGTTGTCCCTACATAAAGCTTAAGCAATATAAGTTATTTAAACCATGATAACAATCAATTTGAAAAGATATAGTCATCATGTGTCAAATGAAAAGTTGCCATGGCAACCATTTTTGACCTCAAAATGAAGGAAAACAAAACAAGGTCCCACTCATTTTTTTCAGTGATTATATTTGTCACATGAAATATATTATGTTCTGACAATAGTGATGGTATTATCAGCCTGACATTTCGTGTTATTTTTGCTTAAAAATGATAAAAAATGGACAAAAATAGGCCTTAATTTTGACCTTATTTCATGGCAATTTTAAACTGATTTTGATTTGATATGATTCGGCTAATTTAAAGAAATTTCAAAAAATGGCTAATTTTTCTAAAAATAGAGGTTTTAAAGATTATAAGTTGTTAATACCAATTTACTCTTACTTTGGTTTCCATGGCAACATAATAACCAAGGATTACTTATTTGACCATTTTTGTAGTGCTATAAATAGACAGACCTCGTTTCCATGGCAACCGGAATATTTATTTTCAAAAAAATTGTTATTATTGTATTCAGGGCATTATACATACAAATTATAGAGAAAATCATAAAAATCCATGACATGCTGTTTCCAAAATATTTTGGTCCTTACAGAGAATTGATATTAATTTTCCTGAAACAAGTATCAAATGACAAACTCTTGTATATGAAGTATTTCTATGCAATATGAATAAAATCGAACCCAGCAAACGAATGTTATGATTATTTTTGTAAGCCCACCCCCTTGATTTCAACGTTGCAATCCATATTCATTCGACGTTATTATAGTGACGTCAGAGGTAAGAGTTAATCAGCGTATGACTACAGGAATTTGTAGAAATTCTGGTCGACCGAAACGGCCTTAGCGGAAATCTTACAAAGCTTTCATTGTGTGTGTCCATACATACGAGATTCTTGATATGTCTTAACAACAGAAGACCATCCCCCTCTTCAAAGAAATTTAGGAAAAGAGAGAGTAAAAAGCGCGAATCTAGAGGCAGAAAAACTCAGAATTAAGTACTAATGTACTCCTGAGAATTTTTTTTTTTATTTGGCGAGCCGGGGGAAGAGTTCTCAATAATCTTTTAAGAAGGGAGCGATTCTGTAAGAGATTTTGCGATTAATCAAATTGCCTGTACTAAGAAAGTAGGCGTGTCGGTTTTTCTCAAAGAAGGTCGTGATAGATAATCGGGTACCGACTTATAAATGGGGAGGGGGGGGGGGTAGCTAGGCGCTGTTTTGTACACGTTTCAGGACAGGAAAGAAATATTTTTCTCTGACTTTCATGAATAAGAAATTTAAAAGATCAGGCTATATGTAAAAGTCAGATTTAGGAGCGTATCCAGAAACTCAACTACAGTGTGCACATATAAATTTTAATTGGATGACTTGCGATACTAGGAGGATTGAGGGCATTGAAGGATATTTATATTATCAACATTTAGCTCATATTACAATATCTAGAAATACCATTAACATAGTAAAAAAAAATCAAAACAAACTTCGAGGACAATCTAATTTATTACGCATTCGCGTGAAGGGTATTTTAGAGAGAGAGAGAGAGAGAGAGAGAGAGAGAGAGAGAGAGAGATCTATCACATAAACAATTAAGAGGCTAAATTGGATTTGTTTTCTTTACTTTGCTCAAATTCAAAATAGGACGCCCTTATTCATAAAAGAATTTTCTATGGCTTAAAATGTTTTAAAATAGTGTGTAAAATTTACGAAAATCAGCAGAGATATACGGCAGTGTGAATATAAGAGAAGGGAAAAAGTAAACGAAAACTTATTTTCATGGACGTCATTCACCTCGCTCGTTCTCGATAATGAGTGTAGTTATCTGCATAATGGATACATCTTTGAACAAAGCAGGATTGATACTAAAATTCGTTTGCTTTAAGTTTTCAAATAAAGAAACTTAGTTCGATAACATTTCGCTGCAAAGTAAGGAAAGTTGACAAAATTGCAGAAAAATTCTTCTGATCATAGATAATCAGACATACAATCATTGAAATATCTGATCCATTATATCGCTAAAATCTCCAAGAAATAGCCTGTTAAATATTTAAACTGATATTTTCCTATTCGATTTTATTTCAAAGCAAACAAGTTGTTGAATTTCTGATGAATGACGTTATAAAAAGGAAACTTTTACAGCGATAGCCAGGGGTCTCATTCATGGATATTTTAGTACGTATAGATCAAACGATAAATCTAGCTAAAATTAATTACTATCAGATTGTAGACGATAATTCTCTGGTTTCATCGATACCAAACTTGCTGAAATCGGTTCTGAAATAAGCGAGATAAATAAGTTTGAACGCCGAAAATTCCGAGCGCTGTGGACACTATTCATCGGCGAGTTCACAATATCTATTTGGCGCGTTATCATGACGTCATAATCATAATGACGTCAATATCCTCGGTCAAGAGAGCCGCCGAAAAGACTATATATTCGGATACTCTGTGGAGCCACCTTAATGCCAGTGGATAAACAAAACTCAGATTTTTGACAAGAAAAAATTAAATACTACCTGAAACCAGAGTGCTGCGCCCTTGACAATGTTTCCTCCAATACCAACTTTATAATAACGAGAAATAATCGCTGCAAGACCTGCACAAATCATCCAGGCAAACAGCATTAGGAAACCTGCATTCAAAATAAAAACATAATGATTTCTCCATTATCGTAATTTCTCTGAGTACTGTTTTGTTCGATAGGTATATCCTCAATGTTATTTTAGAAAAAAATGTTTTTTTGTGACGAATCATTATGCAAGTTATATGTGTTTTATGTGTTTTACTTGTCTTCCTGTCGTCACTGCTTGTTAGAAATCATTTCCTTATATTTTTGTTCCAATGTGAATGCTGATGTTTTATTTGCATAAAAAGTCAAATATGTACGTAATGTATCATGTTGCCCATTTGTCTCGTTGGTTTATGTGTCGTCCTTTGTGTTTGATGTTTCTATGTTGTGCGTTGACGTTCCTTGTCCCTTTTGCGTCTCTTCCTGTACTTGTCTGCTCTGTATTTTTGCATTAGGTGTTTTGGGGTTTTGCTGTGGTTGCTGCAGTCTTTTGTATTGAATTTTGAAAGAAATGTCAAAAGCACTATTTTGAAAGTGCACCTTAGTTGTTGCTATGGAAACAAATAGATATAAGGCATTAAACCGAACGTTATTTATATTTAACTTGAAAGAGCGATTATTTCATCAGTTTTTGTTTAAGGATATGCTGCATAAATGAAGTATGCGGCTTCAAAAACGCCCAAAACAGCATTTTTTTCAATGTTTTAAGTCCGTTTCCATGGCAAGCGGATGTGATATTAAAAAAAGTTCACTAATTTTTCACTTTTGGGTCAGACCCAATCTTATGTACACATTCTTTCAAAATTTGAGACATGCCGTGTCATGCGTCCTTAATAAAAGTGCAAAAAAATGCTTCCGGAGAATAGCTTCTAACATGTTTAAAGCAGCTATTCGGACTTTACGAATAATGACATGGTGAGTTCACTCTCAAGGCAAATCCAAAACTTGAATTTTCTATTTTTCTGCTTCGAGAACAGGTGGTTCAAAAGAGTCATATCAGAGATCATATCCTTTCCTTCATATATTTTACCTGTATCTAGCACCCGAAACGTGCATGTCTGGTCCATGCTGTAAATTTATTCAGGTTTTAAATGATGCTATTGAATTTAAAGACGTTTAACATTTGAACTCATTTAAGACTGATTTGTCTGCGAAATTTAGGTGTCGGGAAAAATGTTGTCTCACCCTGCAGGATGAAGTAAACTGATTTGTCATTTAACTGTAATGCCTCATAATGCCTTTTAACTCATAATGTCTTTTAACTCATAATGCCTTTTAACTGTAATGCTATTAACTCATACTGCCTTTGAACTCACAATGTCTTTTAACTGTAACGTGTTTAACTCATAATGCCTTTTAACTGTAATGCTTCATACAATTATTGACTGAGAATGAGGGTAATATATGATTTGTTGGACCTGAAGACAAAATATTGCCAGAGGCCGAAGGCCGAAGGCTATATTTTGTCTGAAGGTCAAACAAATCATATGTTGCCCGAATTCCCAGTTAATAATTATTTTGTTATACCTTACTTCAATACTGCAGCAACGAACCGATTTGCCCGGCATGTTTACATTCATTTTCGTCTTTAAGAGAAATAACGCGGAAAAAAGTTGGAGTTTATAACGTCATCAATGACGTGAATTCACAAACGATGTGACATTTATCGGTAATTTTTTTTAACTTTTACGCCGTAGGGTCAATATTGATGTAACTATTGACTGCTTGGTCAACTATTCGAATTTATAGGCATTTTGTCTATGGAGAACTTATATTAATAGATATACTGATAAGGGTATAACAATGCCGTCGGCTGTGCTGTTGAGATTATCGTCTGGATCTTCTTTAACTCATTTGTGCCACACTTATGTCCTTTGCCGTGTGGAACTCGTAAAAAAAAGTTCCCCACGAGGGGTTTGACATTAAGTGTTTTGAATATTTTCCCCTGACATTGTCGCCATAGCACTTTCTATATAGACATAACCTCATACAGTGCATGTATTTTATATATTGTTTTCATTTTCGTTCGTGAACATCGACGGTGGTTGCGGCTAGCTAACTGTGAATCCTTACTCCTCCCGGGCACCTGGTTCCACCTCAAGCTGGCTAGGGGTCCGTCGATGCTCAAGTTGGTGCTCTATTGTGAGTGCTGTTGAGATTATCGTCAGGATCTTCTTTAACTCATTTTACCCATAATGCCTTTTAACTGTAACGTCATTGTGATGTTATACATGATTGCAACGTTAGCCGATCAAAATATTATAAAGAATACATAGAATGACAAGTATGGATAATGACCATATCTCATTTTGAGCTCTTTTAGACCATGAAAGAAAAATTAATCAATCGCCAGATGTTTTAAGGGACACGGAAATCCAACCCTCGTGTCCTGGATTTGCTTTTTCCACGACTCGGCAAGCCTCGTTGTGGTACGAGCAAATCTTGAACACTCGGGTTGAATTTCCTTGTCCCAGATAACATCTTGGGATAAATTCTATAAGTCTTACTTTGGGTGTTCATGGTAGTACAATAGTATAATCTGGTTTGACGCGTGCAAATTTTCCGAGAATCTCTTCGCAATAATTAAGAAATGAACGTTTTTCAGATGGTTGTTATAGGGAATTTAAATTACCATCTGGATTTTGATAAATTAAATGACGCCCTGTAGTTCTTATATTTACATTCTTCATTTGTCGTTTTATTCAGTAAAATAGATTTTCAAGTTTAAATTTCCTGCTGCCTTCAAGAACGGTTAACTGTGTCAAGAAGTAGTGCCATTACGCAATTAAGACGTCAGTTCAATAATTAGTTTCTAGAAATTTCACAGTATATTATCGACAATACAATTCTTTACAGGGCTTGTGTACGGCTACAAAGTACTTCGTGGTTCAGGTTTTTCATGGTTCAGAAAATGAAATGGTCAATAGTTTTCTGATAATCCGATATATGAACAAGACCAAAATGAATACAGTACTACAGCTAATGACTTCAATTTTGAATTTCTTTGAAAAAAAAATCTTTTAAATACACAATTTATTTTATCAATCATCAATTTACAAACAGTTTAAAATTCCGATGCCTTAGCAACCGACATGGTGGCTGCCATTTTCTTTATGAATACAAACTTTTCTGTATTGCGACGCAATTGGTCCGATTGGTCCGGCAGATGGTAATATGGGCAAATATAAACAATCTACTAAGCATTTGAGTCTATGGGGAGTAAAGTTAGGAATGTAAATATTTACTTATATTTACATTGCAAGTTGATTTCCTATGTTAAACGCCTATTCAATTTTGACGTTCATTTCACGATGAACACAGGTTGGCCCCAATCACATAACGTGCGCGCAAGAAGTTCAAACAGTGGGCGGGGCATACTGATGCTGAATTTGCGATCAGGAAGAGATTCCCAACATGTGTACGGGGAATTATACGATATAAAAGAGAAGAAACAAACGGGGACAACAAAAAAAAAATCCTTGAAACCATTGAAATATGTATAACAACTCTATGTACGTGTATATGTACAGTTTCCAAAGAGTTCATGTGTACTTCAAATTCAATGTAGATGGCGCTACCGAAATGAATTTATGCAGCGCTGACTACTCTGATATTATAAATAAGGCTTTATTTTCTTTAAATTGTTTATAAAAAGTTAATATTCATCATGAAACGTTTTAGCAGATATTTACAACATTGTGAAAACGTTGTAACAGTCCATGTTCATATGTACTTGAATGTAGATGGCAATACTAAATTGAATTTATGCAGCACTGACATTGAAACTATGCAGCACTAATTATAAATAAGGCCTTATTCTCTTCGAATTGCTTACAAAAAATTAAGACTCATCGTGAAAACATTTTAAAAATAGAAATTATTCGGTAATGTTTAATATCAAACCGTATATTTTGGTCCTTTGCAATGGAGAAATAAATTTCTTGCCCTTCATAGGATAAGGAGAATTGACACACGTGAAACATTTAGATCTTAATTATCACTTAATTTGTATAAAATTTCGATTATGTTCTCAAAGATGTTTTACATCTGAATGTAAATATAAGGAATGAGTATCTTATTTTTTGCGTTCATGGCTTTTACACTCTGGTTCGACAGGCGCAAATCCTTCGAGAACCGCTTCGCGTGTAAAAGCCATGTACGCAAAAAGAAATAATAATAAGACACTCATTCCTTAAATATTTCCATTTGCACTGAATATCACACATCCCACTTAACATTCATAATGAGCGTATTGAATGTTATAGACCCTTTCACATTATCTGCGGTACTAAATTTGAATGCCAGTTCCGGGGGACAATGAATAGATTGCGCATGCACCAGTGACGTCATTTGATTGTTCTAGGACGTTTAGCGCGGAATCATGTTTAGTTTGTTCCGCGGAAAAAAATCTTGGAACAATCGAATTACGTCACTGGTGCATGCGCAATCTATTGTTTGTCCCCCGGAACTGGCCTTCAAATTCAGTACCGCAGATAATGTGAAAGGGTCTATTACGTCAAAAGTATCTGAACGATGACAACTTCTCCGTAGTTTCAAAACTTAAGCTTGACGTCACAATAGGCAACCAGAATGATAGGATGTAAGGGGTATGGTCAATTCGTACCATATCCAACTCGTACCTGCCATTTCGTACCATACCTTACTACCAACTCTGTGGTGGTACAAGTTGGTTATGATTCGAATAAATGTTAATGGGTACGAGATTCTAGGTCATTCGAGTTGGTTATCATATTAATGTCAATGGGTACGAGATTATGTGTGGTACGAGTTGGTTATGGTACTAGTACATGTATGTAATGGAACGAGTTGAAATAAAATTGGGTACGAGTTGGTTATGGTACGAGTTAATGTCAATGGGTACGATAATCTGTGTGGTACGAGTTGGTAATGGTACGAGTATGTTATGGTACGAGTTGGAATAAAATTGGGTACGAGTTGTACCCATGAATTCGCAATGGGTACGAAATGACTTTTTATTTTGGCACGAGTTGGTCATGGTACGAAATGGTTGTGGTGCGAGTTGGTAAATTTTTGGTAAGAAGTGACCAAGGTACGAGTTGGTTATGGTACGATGAACGAAGTGCGCTACGCGCATTGATGCACTTTTCTGTCCAATTTTTCGGGTGATACCTGCATCAACAGAAAAAATATAAGATTCATTTCTTAAATCCTAACGATTGTTTAACATGGGTATTGTTCTGCAATGGAAATATTTAGGATTGAAGTCGCATTGAAAAGGGGTATAAGATAGCGTGTATGGCGAAATGAATGTGGTTAATGTTCACACAGACTCAACACATCCCTCCCCTCAATAAATTCACGTTTACTAATAATTTTTACCATGTATTTGACTTTCAAGTGGAAGTGCTCCAGCTGAATAGATTCTATATGTATTGAAGTCTACCTTGGTCTTTGTCGCAATTGGAAGCTCCATATGTTTTACCATTACGTCTGTACCTGTATACAAAATATCATATATAGATTTCATTCAGATTTTAGTACTTTAGCGTTTGATGTTACTTCACTCTTTAGAGAAGACAGGGCCCCGACCACCTGTCCTCTCTGAATGTCAGTCGGACTCCTCGGGTGATTACATACATGAGCTCGCTACATGAGCCCGGCAGAGCACTGACTGTATTATGCATGCCCTCTTTTTATATCCATTTACATATTCATCTTTGTTGCTGGGGCCTCTACGTTTCGCGGTCTTGTTTGTGTGAGGTTATCTTACAGTGAGGAGGTTGTTTTACACCACAACTGTACGTTCTTCGAGACCTCTTGGTAATTAGAGAAGTGAGAGGATTGTGCGCACGTACTCCAGGATAACCACACCATTTGCTACTTGCGTGACAAATGGCCGTCCAAAGTCGGCACCGGTTGCCCATTGGTCTCGTCGGTTTATGTGCAGTCTTTTGTGTTTGATGTTTACATGTCGTGTGTCTTTTTCCGTCTCGTGCTGTACTCGTCTTTTGTGTTTTTGCATCGGGTGTTTTGCTGTTGACGCTGCAACGGGGTCTTGTTGGAGATCTCCTCCCTTCTTTCAACAGTAAATTTCATACAATTTACAAAAATATTAATGAACTAGATGGCTACTGTTGCAAGCAACAGGCGGATTCCTCCTTTATTAGACCTTCTTCGGAACTGAAGTGTTAAAATCCGAATAAAGAAGATGGAAAAAAGAAAAGTTGCTTAAGTACCTTATTCACTTCAGCAAATGGGTCAAAAGAGCTTATGTCTGATTTGGGACTCTTATTTATTATCAACAAAATAGAAGAAAAAAAATTAAGTACCTTTCATCTTTACGAAAGCTTTAAACTCCATGCTCTATGGATATCAAATCCTTTACAATTACTTTCTCAAAACAGATTTGCACAATGATTTTGCAATGAGATAATTTCTATTAATAGAAAATGACAACAACATGAAAGAACAGATATGTTATGCTACTAAGAAAAGAAAAAGAAACAGAGAACAAGAATAAAAGAGTTATCTTACTTATACTATGTTAAATTTAAATAAAAAAGGACTACTTGTGTGAAGAATAAATAGTATAGGACAAAAAGTGTAAATTCTATGGCAGTACATGATTGTTAATACCTTTAAGAATGATTATTTGGCCTTAAACCAATGTCATGGATGAAAGCTAAGTATTGTGATTATTCTCATCACGATTGATCTTAATCTGAGCAAAGCTCAATATCTAATCAACTAAAGTCAGTTGTGACCTGGAAATCAAACAAATGACCTTGGGTCAAGGTCACGATGATAGAGTTTGATGCAAGGAATATTTGTGTAAAGTTTGAACTCTCAAGGTCAAACAGTCTTTGTTTTATAGACTTAAGTTTGTTGTGACCTTGAAAATCAGAATTTGACCTTGGGTCAAGGTTAAGGTGAAAGTGCTGGGCCCAAGCATGATATGAATAAAGTATGAACTCTGAAGGTCAAATAGTCTTTGTTTTGTAGGGAAAAGTTGCTGTGACCTTGAGAATGAGAATTTGACCTTGGGTCAAGGTCAAAGTGAAAGAGCATGACTGAACAATTATTTGTATAAAGTTTAAACTCTGAAGGTCAAATAGTATTTGTTCTGTAGGCAAATGTTTGTTGTGACCTTGAGAATCAGAATTTGACCTTAGGTCAAGGTCAAGGTGAAAGAGCTCGGTTCAATGATATTATGTATGAAGTTTGAACTTTTGAATGTCTAATAGTCTTTGTTCTATAGGCAAAAGTTTGTTGTGACCTTGAGAATCAGAATTTGACCTTGGGCCAACGTCAAGGTGAAAGAGCTTGGTTTAATGATATTATGTATGAAGTTTGAACTCTGCAGGTCTTATAGTCTTTGTTCTATAGGCAAAAGTTTGTTGTGACCTTGAGAGTCAAAATTTGACCTTGGGTCAAGGTCGATGTGAAAGAGCTTGGTTTAACGATAGTATGTATGAAGTTTGAACTCTGAAGGTCAAATAGTCTTTGTTCTACAGTCAAAAGTTTGTTGTGACCTTGAGAATGAAAATTTGACCTTGAAAGTAGGTCAACATTAAATGACTACCTATAAGTAACCTAGTGTCTAAGTTTCAACTCAAAATCTCAAAAACTGTAGAAATTGGCACTGTGCCAATTTAAAGTTTCATTTTCAACTCGGAATAGCGCGAAAACCGTAAACATTTCATCGAGCATGTTAGTGTATAAAAGTTTACAAATTTCTCAAAGAACATTTTAAAACAAATTTCGTTCAAATCGTACGGTTAGTTTAGGAGTTATAAGTGTTTAAAGATTTGACCTTTGATGTCCTCTAGCGGGGGCATACGTGAACTTTTCGACGACAAAATTTTTTTACCTCTAGATCTTTATATGCTCTTTCATGTGATACTTTTTGTTTTATCATAAGAAGCGACACTTTTTTGTACAGTGACTGGAACGATCTGGGGGTAAGAATAATAATAATAGTAATAATAATAATAACTAGATGGCTACTGTTGCAAGCAACAGACGGATTCCTCCTTCATTAGACCTTCCTCGGAACTGAAGTGTTAAAATCCGAATAAAGAAGGTGGAAAAAAGAATAGTTGCTTTAGTACGTTATTCAATTGAGCAAATGAGTCAAAAGAGCTTTTGTCTAACTTGGGACTCTTATTTATTGATCTACAAAATAGAGGAGAAAAATGATAAATACCTTTCATGTTTTCGAAAGATTTAAACTCCATGCTCTCTCAGTATCAAAATCCTTTACAATTACTTCTCAAAACAGTATTGCACAACGATTTTGCAATGAGATAATTTATATTAATAGAAAATGACAACAACATGAAAGTACAGATATGTAATGCTACTAAGCCAAAAAAAAAAAAAAAGAAACAGAGTACAAGAATAAAAGAGTTATCTTTCTTAAAACATCTAAAGTTCAAATACTATTAAGAAGGACAAGTTGTATGAAGAATGAATAATTTAGAACAAAAGCAGTGAATTCTACAAGAGTAAATGTTTGTTATGACCTTGAGAATGATTATTCTATCTTGAACCAAGGATACGGATAAAACATTAATATTGTAGGTTATTCTCATCACGATTGATCTTAATCTGATCAAAGCTCATTATCTAATCAACCAAAGTCTGTTGTGAACTTGCAATCAAACAAATGACCTTGGGTCAAGGTCAAGATGAAAGGGCTTGATGCCAGGAATATTTGTAAAAAGTTTCAAATTCCCAAGATCAAAGTCTTTGTCTTAAAGGCAAAAGTATGTAGTGATCTTGAGAATCAAAATTTGACCTTGGGTCAAGGTCAAGGTGAAGGAGCTTGGCTTAATGATAATATGTATGAAGTTTGAACACTGAACGTCACATAGTCTTTCTTCTATAGGTAAAAGTATGTTTACCTTGAGAATCAAAATTTGACCTTGGGTCAAGGTCAAGGTGAAAGAGCTTGGCTAAACGATAGTATGTATGAAGTTAAAGCTCTGAAGATCAAATAGTCTTTGTCTATAGGAAAAATTTGTTGTGACCTTGAGAATCAAAATTTGTGCTTGGGTCGAGGTCAAAATGAAAAAGCTTAGCTTAACAATAGTATGTATGAAGTTGAACTCTGAAGGTCAAATAGTCTTTGTTCTACAGGCAAAAGTATGTAGTGATCTTGAGAATCAAAATTTGACCTTGGGTCAAGGTCAAGGTGAAAGAGCTTGACTTAATGATAATATGTATGAAGTTTGAACTCTGAAGATCAAATAGTCTTTGTTCTACAGGCAAAAGTATGTAGTGACCTTGAGAATCAACATTTGACCTTGGGTCAAGGTCAAGGTGAAAGAGCTTGACTTAATGATAATATGTATGAAGTTTGAACTCTGAAGATCAAATAGTCTTTGTTCTATAGGCAAAAGTATGTTGTGACCTTGAGAATCAAAATTTGACCTTGGGTCAAGGTCAAGGTGAAAGAGCTTTGCTTAACTATAGTATGTATGAAGTTTGAACTCTGAAGGTCAAATGGTCTTTGTTCTATAGGAAAAAAATTGTTGTGACCTTGAGAATCAAAATCTGACCTTGGGTCAAGTTCAGAATGAAGTAGCTTAGCTAAACAATAGTATGTATGAAGTTTGAACTCTGAAGGTCAAATAGTCTTTGTTCTACAGGCAAAAGTATGTAGTGACCTTGAGAATCAACATTTGACCTTGGGTCAAGGTCAAGGTGAAAGAGTTTGACTTAATGATAATATATATGTAGTTTGAACTCTGAAGATCAAATAGTCTTTGTTCTATAGGTAAAAGTATGTTGTGACCTTGAGAATCAGAATTTGACCTTGGGTCAAGGTCAAGGTGAAAGAGCTTTGCTTAAAGATAGTATGTATGAAGTTTGAACTCTGAAGGTCAAATAGTTTTTGTTCTATAGGCAAAAATGTGTTTTGACCTTGAGAATCAAAATTTGACCTTGAAAGTAGGTCAACATTAAATGACTACCTATAAGTAACATATCATCCAAGTTTCAACTCAAAATCTCAAAAACTGTAGAAATTGGCACTGTGCCAATTTAAAGTTCCATTTTCAACTCGGAATAGCGCGAAAACCGTAAGTATTTTATCGAGCATGTAAGCGTATAAAAGTTTGCAAATTTCCCAAAGAACAATATAAAACAAATTTCGTTAAAATCGCACGGTTAGTTTAGGAGTTATAAGAGTTTAAAGATTTGACCTTTGATGACCTCTAGCGGGGGCATATGTGAACATTTCGACAACAAAATTTTTTTACCTCAAGATCTTGGTATGCTCTTCCTTATGATACTTTTCGTTTTATCATAAAAAGTGGCACTTTTTTGTACAGTCTCTGGAACGATCAGGGGGTAAGAATAATAATTAACCATAATAATAATAATAATACTACGTTTTTAGGCCCGCTTATGTATCGGACAAATAATAACGATTTAGCATGATTATATAGTAAAAAGGAATTAGTCGAAATCGGGACCCGATTCCGATTATTAACATGCACATAAGCGACCCTAACCTGTTTTGATAACCCCTTATTACAGCTAGTATGAATATAGCTTGTGCAGAAAATAATTATTTTCCATCTTTAAAAATTAGTAGCATTTGATTATGAGCACTGAAACTTTGATTTAGCATGTTGAAATCTAGAAATTCATTTTCAACTATGTAGAGGAAATTCGCGGACCCAAGCGAGCCAGGCGAGCTAATTCTCCAAGGAAAACAAGATGGACGCCGAGGTTGCATTTTCCGCGCGACGTTGAAAATGGAGCTGAATATAACCTTCTATATGCTGATTTAATTCATTTCAAATAGGTAAGCTACTTGAAGGGAAGTTATTTATTTGATTTCATTGGAGCTTAACAGAAATTGTAAGCCGAGGGAGACGGTGCAAGACATACCGGGTCAAACTCAATGATCGTCTGCAGGCTGACAGGTGCGAGTAAAAGTTTTCACAGTCATCGCGAAAACTCGCTAGCCCAACTGCCCTGGCTACCAAAAATTTCCTCGGGCTACTAATATTAGCTCAGGGGCCCCAACTGCATGGGGGGCACATACAATTTTTGATGGGAAACACTTCCGAGGCCCAAAGGGCCGATTTGGGAGTTTTGTAGAAAACACGAGACTACCCCCACCTGGGATCGAACTAGTAAGGTTCTGATTTTAAGTCTGATGCTCTACCGAATGAGCCAAAGAGATGTCCCACAGGCCCAGTCTAGTACAGGTAGGTGCCAGTTTACTACTGTCCGCGCAGCTCACTTCAGAAATCGGAAAATTGAAGTTTTCTTTACTTTGTCATCAATTTTTGCGTTTAAAATTTCTGTAGGGAGATAGATCTCGAACTCTCATAACTAACATTGTTTGATATATGTCTGTACGACCAATACTATGCTCACAGTGAAAGAAAATAGTTTTAAATAGGGAGTTTTCTATGTTAATTTTAGTGCGACGTCGGCGATCTTTAACACTGAGTCTATGGAGAATGTTGACAATGTCGCAGTAAAATTAACATAGAGATCTCCCCATCTAAAACTATTATCTTTCACTTTGAGCCTTACATAAGTATTGGTTGTACAGACATATCATACACGGTTATTTATGAGAGTTCGAGATCCATCCCCTTATATAAATTTTAACCAGAAAATATGCCGATGAAGTAGAGAAAACTTCAATTTTCCGATTTCTGAAGTGAGCTGCGCGGACAGTACACTACTCTCCCCTTTCAATTTTGGGCCTCCCTACCCCTCCTCGACAACCCTCCTAACCACCATCTCTCGTGGGATTTACGTTGGGCGCCAGTGTAGAAAACACGAGACTACCCCCACCTCGGATCGAACTCGCAACCTTCTGATGTTAAGTCCGTTGCTCTACCGAATGAGCCAAAGAGACGTCCCATTGGCCCAGTCCGTGTTTTCTTCATCACATTATTAGCCAATTATCTGCTATTTTCTTTTGATTAATTGACCTAAATTATTTTTTTCAAGTAAGTGACCTGAAATTATTCAGTTTTCTCTGAAAGCTTTTTTCAGCCACAAGCCCGAAGATGAATTTTACTAGTTTTTTGTATAGTTTCTTAAAGAATTTCTACTAGCCCAGAAAAAAATTGGTAGCCTCGGGCGTCACAGAGTTCTTGAAATCTTCCCATGAAATGTCGGATATTTTAGAGTTTTTAATGGTTCAAATAATGAATAGAAAATGAGGTTTTTATGGGTTCAAATAATTTTTAGACACAATGTGAGTTTTTATCGAACCAAATAATTTTTTATTGGCAAATCCGATAAAACCGATGCATTTTATGAACTCTGGAGTTGGGCTAGTGCTCAGTTATTGGAAAGACTGCTTGAAATTATTAAGATATTTTATGATGAATATATTATGTAACTATATATTCAGAACATGTAAATTGTTATGATTATTAGGCATTGAAATCAGTACAGGCTTGATTGAAATTCGAGAAAAATTATGGAACGGCTGATAAATGCATATTGCATCTTCTGCCAAAATGAAGCTATTGCTTAAGAAATAACAACTAGCTAGCCATTGATTATTGTCCAGTAATTCCCCAGTTGCATGAACCAAACAAATTATCACTGAGCCGCGAAGCAGCGAGGCTAGGGATTAATCTTCTTCTGCGTCCTGCGTTACTGACGCTTAAAAATTCCCCAGGACCCATTGATTCCAGATCGTGCGTCCCACCGTACCCATTATTCATTTTTGTACAATGTGTCCCCTTTAGTTCATGATATCGTTCTCGACATTGAAAGTTTTATGTAAAATTATTGTCTCGTGTTTATATTTTGTCTGGTCATTTAAACCTTACAGAAGGTTGATCATGTCCATGGTATTGTAAGAGACATTAATTGTTGCGCATCAAAATGTTTGGATATAACAGTTATATGCAGTCCGATGCGAGTCTAACGATCAATTTCGGTTTATCTTTTCTTCCATGCATTCTAAAATTTCTGTTATTTCTTGAAATTTCTAAAACGTGGGTTCTGTAGCATTATATCCTACCCGTTCTGCTACGTCTTTCGGTACGCTTTTTCGACATAGTAACTTTCATACTTTTTATACGCCCGTCATTTGACGGGTCGTATGATGGTATGGCGAAGTCCGTCCGTCTGTCTGTCCGTCCGTCTGTCCGTCCGTCCGCCTATGAAACGCAATAACTTGATTATGCATCAACGGATTTTCACGAAATTCATACATTATGATTGGACTGTGGAGAGGAAGCCGCCTTTCGATTTTCAGGTTCATCCGATTTGTCATTACAGAGTTATGGGACTTAGATTTTTAAAATACAGTGAAAATATACTAAAATAGTTAAAAATTATTTAAAAATCTATTTCTGGTCGAAATGTTTTGAAATTTTGTATACTTCAAGTAGAAAGGATGTTCTTTGACATATGTAACAGGTTTTTAATTTTTTTGTCGCATAATCGAGATATTTGGTGTAATGGGAAGGGGGGGGGGGTTTATATGCACATACATGTTAAGCTAAGGGCAAAATATAGGCGCATGGAACGCAATAACTTGAATATGCGTCAACAGATTTTCATGATATTCATACATCATGTTTGGACTATGGAGAGGAAGCCGCCTTTCAATTTTCAGGTTCATTCGATTTGTCGTTACAGAGTTATGGGACTTAGATATTTTAAAATACAGTGAAAATATACTAAAATAGTTAAAAATCTATTTTTGATCGAAATGTTTTGAAATTTTGTATACTTCCAAGTAGAAAGGATGTTCTTTGACATATGTAACGGGTTTTTATACGCCCGTCATTTGACGGGACGTATTATGGTATGGCGAAGTCCGTCCGTCCGTCCGTCCGTCCGTCTGTCCGTCTGTCCGTCTGTCCGTCTGTCCGTCTGTCCGTCTGTCCGTCCGCCTATGGAACGCAATAACTTGAATACGCGTCAACGGATTTTTATGAAATTTATACATAGTGATCAGACTGTGGAGAGGAAGCCGCCTTTCGATTTTCAGGTTCATCCGATTTGTCGTTACAGAGTTATGGGACTTAGATTTTGAAAATACAGTGAAAATATACTAAAATATTTAAAAATTATTTAAAAATCTATTTCTGGTCGAAATGTTTTGAAATTTTGTATACTTCAAGTAGAAAGGATGTTCTTTGACATATGTAACGGGTTTTTAATTTTTTTGTCGCATAACCGAGATATTGTGTGTAATAGGAAGGGGGGGGTGGGTTATATGCACATACATTTTAAGCTAAGGGCAAAATATAGGCGCATGGAACGCGATAACTTGAATATGCGTCAACGGATTTTCATGATATTCATACATTATGATTGGACTGTGGAGAGGAAGCCGCCTTTCGATTTTCAGGTTTATTCGATATGTCGTTACAGAGTTATGGGACTTAGATTTTTAAAATACAGTGAAAATATACTAAAATATTTAAAAATTATTTAAAAATCTATTTCTAGTCGAAATGTTTTGAAATTTTGTATACTTCATGTAGGAAGGGTGTTCTTTGACATATGTAACGGGTTTTTAATTTTTTTATCGCATAACCGAGATATTGTGTGTAATAGGAAGGGGGGAGGGATGGGTTATATGCACATACATTTTAAGCTAAGGGCAAAATATAGGCGCATGGAACGCAATAACTTGAATATGCGTCAACGGATTTTCATGATATTCATACATTTTGATTGGACTGTGGAGAGGAAGCCGCCTTTCGATTTTCAGGTTCATTCGATGTGTCGTTACAGAGTTATGGGACTTAGACATTTTAAAATACAGTGAAAATATACTAAAATAGTTAAAAATTATTTAAAAATCTATTTCTGGTCGAAATGTTTTGAAATTTTGTATACTTAAGGTAGAAAGGATGCTCTTTGACATATGTAACGGGTTTTTAATTTTTTGGTAGCATAAGCGAGATATTGTGTGTAATAGGAAGGGGGGGGGGGGGTAATATGCACATGCATGTTAAGCTATGGGCAAAATATAGGCGCATGGAACGCAATAACTTGAATATGCGTCAACGGATTTTCATGATATTCATACATTTTGATTGGACTGTGGAGAGGAAGCCGCCTTTCGATTTTCAGGTTCATTCGATATGTCGTTAAAGAGTTATGGGACTTAGATATTTTAAAATACAGTGAAAATATACTAAAATAGTTAAAAATTATTTAAAAATCTATTTCTGGTCGAAATGTTTTGAAATTTTGTATACTTAAGGTAGAAAGGATGCTCTTTGACATATGTAACGGGTTTTTAATTTTTTGGTAGCATAAGCGAGATATTGTGTGTAATAGGAAGGGGGGGGGGGGGTAATATGCACATGCATGTTAAGCTATGGGCAAAATATAGGCGCATGGAACGCAATAACTTGAATATGCGTCAACGGATTTTCATGATATTCATACATTTTGATTGGACTGTGGAGAGGAAGCCGCCTTTCGATTTTCAGGTTCATTCGATATGTCGTTACAGAGTTATGGGACTTAGACATTTTAAAATACAGTGAAAATATACTAAAATAGTTAAAAATTATTTAAAAATCTATTTCTGGTCGAAATGTTTTGAAATTTTGTATACTTAAGGTAGAAAGGATGCTCTTTGACATATGTAACGGGTTTTTAATTTTTTGGTAGCATAAGCGAGATATTGTGTGTAATAGGAAGGGGGGGGGGGTAATATGCACATGCATGTTAAGCTATGGGCAAAATATAGGCGCATGGAACGCAATAACTTGAATATGCGTCAACGGATTTTCATGATATTCATACATTTTGATTGGACTGTGGAGAGGAAGCCGCCTTTCGATTTTCAGGTTCATTCGATATGTCGTTACAGAGTTATGGGACTTAGATATTTTAAAATACAGTGAAAATATACTAAAATAGTTAAAAATTATTTAAAAATCTATTTCTGGTCGAAATGTTTTGAAATTTTGTATACTTAAGGTAGAAAGGATGCTCTTTGACATATGTAACGGGTTTTTAATTTTTTGGTCGCATAAGCGAGATATTGTGTGTAATAGGAAGGGGGGGGGGGGGGGTTATATGCACATACATGTTAAGCTAAGGGCAAAATATAGGTGCATGGAACGCAATAACTTGAATATGTGTCAACAGATTTTCATGATATTTGTACATTTTGATCAGACTTTGAAGAGGAAGCCGCCTTTCGATTTTAAGGTTCATCCAATTTGTCCTTATGGAGTTATGGGACTTAGATATTTTGGTGTTGTGAAAAAAATCCCAACGGGCGTATCTTGCTGCGTGAGCGTAGGCTTTATTAATTTTTTTGTCGCATAACCGAGATATTGTGTGTAATAGGAAGGGGGGAGGGGTGGGTTATATGCACATACATGTTAAGCTAAGGGCAAAATATAGGCGCATGGAACGCAATAACTTGAATATGCGTCAACGGATTTTCATGATATTCATACATTTTGATTGGACTGTGGAGAGGAAGCCGCCTTTCGATTTTCAGGTTCGTTCGATATGTCGTTACAGAGTTATGGGACTTAGACATTTTAAAATACAGTGAAAATATACTAAAATAGTTAAAAATTATTTAAAAATCTATTTCTGGTCGAAATGTTTTGAAATTTTGTATACTTCATGTAGGAAGGATGCTCTTTGACATATGTAACGGGTTTTTAATTTTTTGGTTGCATAAGCGAGATATTGTGTGTAATAGGAAGGGGGGGGGGGGTTATATGCACATGCATGTTAAGCTATGGGCAAAATATAGGCGCATGGAACTCAATAACTTAAATATGCGTCAACAGATTTTAATGATATTCATACATTTTGATTGGACTGTGGAGAGGAAGCCGCCTTTCGATTTTCAGGTTCATTCGATATGTCGTTACAGAGTTATGGGACTTAGATATTTTAAAATACAATGAAAATATACTAAAATAGTTAAAAATTATTTAAAAATCTATTTCTGGTTGAAATGTTTTGAAATTTTGTATACTTCAAGTAGAAAGGATGTTCTTTCACATATATAACGGGTTCATGAATTTTTTGTCACATAATCCAGAAATTATGTGTAATGGTAGGGGGGGGGGGGGGGTTATATGCACATACATGTTAAGCTAAGAGCAAAATATAGGTGCATGGAACGCAATAACTTGAATATGTGTCAACAGATTTTCATGATATTTGTACATTTTGATCAGACTTTGAAGAGGAAGCCGCCTTTCGATTTTAAGGTTCATCAAATTTGTCCTTATGGAGTTATGGGACTTAGATATTTTGGTGTTGTGAAAAAAATCCCAACGGGCGTATCTTGCTGCGTGAGCGTAGGCTTTATTATTAATTTTTTGATCGCAAAACCGAGATGTTTGGAATGGGAAGGGGAGTGGGTGATATGCACATACATGTTAAGCTAAGGGCAAAATATAGGCGCATGGAACGCAATAACTTGAATATGCATCAACAGATTTTCATGATATTCATACATTATGTTTGGATTGTTGAGAGGAAGCCGCCTTTCGATTTTCAGGTTCATCCGATTTGTCCTTATGGAGTTATGGGACTTAGATATTTTGGTGTTGTGAAAAAAATCCAAACGGGAGTATCTTGATGCGTGAGTGTAGGCTTTATTTTGCATATTACATTGATCACTGACGAGGGTTAAGTACCCGAAACGTGCATGTCTGGTCCATGTTGCCAATTTATCTGTTCTTTCTGCAACGCCGAAGGGGACTCTTAGTTTCCTCTCGGTCTGTCTGTCTGTCTGTCCGTCCGTCTCCCATTTTCAGTTTTCCGGACTTTTTTTCGCTGTTGTTGTATATATTGAACTCATTTTTGGTATGAGGATATATCTCAATCAGAGTCAATGTGATACAGATCAAGTTTGAGTTTGCTTTTGATTGACCTAATTTTACAAGAGTTATGGCCCTTGGACTTAGCAAATTTTATGAAAATTTCAGTTTTCCGGACTTTTTTCCGCTGTTGTTGCATATACATGTATTGAACTCATTTTTGGTATGTGGATATATCTCAATGTGATACAGATCAAGTTTGAGTTTGCTTTTGATTGATCTAATTTTACAAGAGTTATGGCCCTTGGACTTCGCAAATTTTATGAAAATTTCAGTTTTCCGGACTTTTTTCCGCTATTGTTAGATAAATTGAACTCATTTTTGGTATGTGGATATATCTGAATGTGATACAGATCAAGTTTGAGTTTGCTTTTGATTGACCTAATTTTACAAGAGTTATGGCCCTTGGACTTAGCAAATTTTATGAAAATTTCAGTTTTCCGGACTTTTTTCTGCTGTTGTTGGATAAATTGAACTCATTTTTAGTATATGGATATATCTCAATGGGATACAGATCAAGTTTGAGTTTGCTTTAGATTCACCTATTTTTACAAGAGTTATGGCCCTTGGACTTAGCAAATTTTATGAAAATTTCAGTTTTCCGGACTTTTTTTCAGTTCTATTGCAAATAATGCACTGATTTTTGGTAAATCAATACATCTCAGTGTGATACAGACCAAGTTTGAGTTTGGTTTCCATTGGCTTATTTTTACAAGAGTTATGGCCCTTGGACTTAGCTAATTTCATGAAATTTGCAGTTTTCCGGACTTTTTCTTGCCTGTTATTGCAGATAATGAACTGATTTTTTGTACTTGAATACATTATAGTGTGATGCAGATTTGAGTTTAATTTAGATTGACTAATTTTCACAAGAGTTATGGCCCTTGGACTTAGCAAATTTCTTCAATTCCCAGACTTTACTTGGCTGTTGTTGCAGATGATGAACTGATGAACAGAGATGCAAGTCATAAATTTATGCCGCCGGTAGGGGACTTATATCGCACAGCGATCATTGCATTTTTAAATGATGCTATTCAATATGAAGACGTTTACATTCTTATCATTTGTATTCAGAGGTACATGTAACGCAAAAATTCTTCCATGCCGTGGTAAACTTTGCAGGATAATATAAATCAACAAATTCAAATTGTTTAATTCACACCTAAGTGTAGAAAGTACCGTCTTCATACACCATATATAATTGGTTTGTACTATACACATGTACGAAGCCTCGCTTGCATAAATAAAGCAACTTAGGCACGGTCCATTTGATATTCTGGGGGTGCTTGGGTTTTTTGTCTGAGCAAGATTATTTTTTTCGCCCCGGACCGGGGCAAAATTATTTTTTTCTTGCAAAGTTGGAGCAAGGAAATTTTTTTTAATGCACCTATTAAGAATGTTTGTATTTTATCAATAGAAATTATTTATATTTTTACTCAAAACTCTAAATATTAATATATTAGTTTATTTTCGTGCAAGTATTCAATTTACTTTTAAACAGAGAGATAAAAGATTTTTTACATGATACAATTCTCAATATTTTATATAAGATACATGTATAGGAGGGTCTGAGGGGAAGGTCTCCTAGACAAACTTTTAAATGTAGAATTATTAATTGTAACAGCAATACATAAATATTGATAATTAATTTGATAATATATTTAAGCTTTTATGGAAGCCCTTTTCCATTCACATACATGTATAACTTTTAATAACTTCAAATATATGAACTTTGCCATTAGTAAATAATGTTTTGATAGAAAACTATATGGCAAGCGAAGCAAGCTAAAAATTTTTGATACAAATTGAAAACTGCGGCGAGCGAAGCGAGCCGGAAAATTTTCAAGAATTTTAGCGAAATTTTATGGTAATTCTTTAAATTCTGATTATTTGTAAGAGCAAGATTATTTTTTTCTGTCACACCATAAGCAAATTTATTTTTTTCATCAAATTTGAGAGCAAAATTATTTTTTTCGAAAAAAACCCAAGCCCCCCCCAGAATATCAAATGGACCGTGCCTAAATAAACAACAAATTACTTAATTTGGCAAATTTTACTTTTAGATGGAATTTTCTGAGATACATGTTTTATTTCTATTTTTTTCTGGAATATAATGATCTCGCGGACATAAAACACCGCAAGCCATTCATATCACTTCTATTCTTGAGCTTAAGACGCAGCGAAGAAAAGACCCTTTATTATACGCCCGTCATTTGATGGGACGTATTATGGTATAACGAAGTCCGTCCATCTGTCCTTCCACTTAAGGAACACAATTAACTGAGTATGCGTCAACAGATTTTTATGATATTTGTACATTGTGATCAGACTATGGAGAGGAAGCCGCCTTTTTATTTTTAGGTTCATCCAATTTGTCATTACCGAGTTATGGGACTCAGAATTTTAACATACTGTGAAAATATACTAAAATAGTTAAAAATTCTAAAAATCTATTTTGGTTGAAATGTTTTGAAATTTTGTATACTCAAGTAGAAAGGATGTTCTTTGACATATGTAACGGGTTTTTAATTTTTTTGTCGCATAACCAAGATATTATGTGTAATGGGAGGGGGGGGGATATGCACATACATGTTAAGCTAAGGGCAAAATATATAGGCGCATGAACGCAATAACTTGGATATGCGTCAACAGTTTCACGATATTCATACATTATGATTGAACTGTGGAGAGGAAGCAGCCTTTTGATTTTCAGGTTCATCCAATTTGTCATTACCAAGTTATGGGACTTAGGTTACTAAAATAAAGTGAAAATATACTAAATTAGTTTGAAATTCTTTAAAAACCTATTTCTGGTTGAAACGTTTTGAAATTTTGTATACTTCAAGAAGAAAGGATGTTCTTTGACATATGTAATGGGTTTTTATACGCCCGTCATTTGACGGGTCGTATTATGGTATGGCGAAGTCCGTACGCCTGTCCGTCCCTCCGTTCGTCTGTCCGTCCGTCCGTCTATGGAATGCAATAACTTGAATATGCGTCAACAGATTTTCACGAAATTCATACATTATGATTGGACTGTGGAGAGGAAGCCGCCTTTCGATTTTCAGGTTCATCCGATTTGTCGTTACAGAGTTATGGGACTTAGATTTTTAAAATACAGTGAAAATATACTAAAATAGTTAAAAATTATTTAAAAATCTATTTCTGATTGAAATGTTTTGAAATTTTGTATACTTAAGGTAGAAAGGATGTTCTTTGACATATGTAACGGGTTTTTAATATTTTGGTCGCATAACCGAGATATTTGTAATGGGAGGGAGGGGGGTTATATGCACATACATGTTAAGCTAAGGGCAAAATATAGGCGCATGGAACGCAATAACTTGAATATACGTCAAGGGATTTACATGATATTTTTACATTGTGATAAGACTTTAAAGGAGAAGCCGCCTTTCGATTTTCAGGTTCATCGGATTTGTCGTTACTAAGTTATGGGACTTAGATATTTTAGATACAATGTAAAAATATACTAAAATAGTTAAAAATTCTTTAAAAATCTATTTTTGGTCAAAATGTTTTGAAATTTTGTATACTTCAAGTAGAAAGGATGTTCTTTCACATATATAACGGACTCTCAAATTTTTTGTCACATTATCCAGAAATTATGTGTAATGGGGGGGGGGGGTTATATGCACATACATGTTAAGCTTAAGGCAAAATATAGGTGCATGGAACGCAATAACTTGAATATGCATCTAAAGATATTCATGATATTTGTACATTGGGATCAGACTTTGAAGAGGAAGCCGCCTTTTGATTTTCAGGTTCATCCGATTTGTCCTTATGGAGTTACGGGACTTAGATATTTTGGTGTTGTGAAAAAAATCCCAACGGGCGTATCTTTCTTCGTGAGCGTAGGCTTTATTAATTCTTTTGTCGCATGATTGTGATATTATGTGTAATGTGTTTGATGGGAGGGGGGGGATATGCACATACATGTTAAGCTAAGGGCAAAATATAGGTGCATGGAACGCAATAACTTGAATATGCGTCAATGGATTTTCACGATATTCATACAATATGATTGGACTGAGAAGAGGAAGCCGCCTTTTGATTTTCAGGTTCATCCAATTTGTTGTTACAGAGTTATGGGACTTAGAGTTTAAAAAACAATGAAAATATATGAAAAATTGTTCAAAAATCTTTAAAAATCTATTTCTGGTCGAAATGTTTTGAAATTTTGTATACTTCAAGTAGAAAGGATGTTCTTTGACATATGTTACGGGTTTTTAATTTTTTAGTCGCATAACCGGGAAATTATGTGTAAGGGGGGGGGGGGTTATATGCACATACATGTTAAGCTAAGGACAAAATATAGGTGCATGGAACAGATTTTCATGATCGAAGAGGAAGCCGCCTTTTGATTTTAATGTACACTGATTTGTCCTTATGGAGTTATGGGACTTAGATGTTTTGGTATTGTGAAAAAAAATACCAACAGGCGTATCTTGCTGTGTGAGCGTAGGCTTTACAGTACTTGGGACCCATAAAATTCTGCTGACCCATTGGTCAAATTTTTCGGGTCCAAAGGACCCATTTAGATCAAATTGTAGATTAATCTCTGGCGAGTTGATAATTTGATTGGTTCATGTGACAAGGGGAATTACTAGACAACAAATCACAGCTTGCTAGTTGTTATTTCTGTTCAAATATTGTTCTGCACAAACTTTATAGCACGTGAAGGGGCAGAGCTTAGCAAATTGGAAGTACGCCAGGCCTTAAATAGAATTAAGTTTGTTTGTTGTTAACCGCCTGACCCACGTAAAATTTATGCCACGGGTAGGGGACTTAAATCGCTCAGCGATCATAACATTTTTTAATATGCCTGATATTAATTTATACACTGCAGCGATCAGACTGTAGAGAAGATGCTGCCTTTATATTTTCATGTTCACCTAATATTGTGTTACAGAGATATGACTCTTAAATTTGTTTGGTTTGTGAAAATCAATTCTGATAGGCATAATTTACTGTGTTAGCATAGGCTAAGTTATTCGAAATGATGGAGACATTTATCGGTATAAGGCATGTGTCATATACAAATGTACTTGTGCTTCATATGACTTAATAATATGTGCACACTTTTAAAATCAATGAGTCGGTATTAACCTATACATTAAGTATTCCCTTCTGAGTTGACTTTTTGAATTCATCCCTTCTTTTATCATATACATATTTTTTCTATTTTCAGTATACTTAGAAACTGAATGACACTTGATGCACTTCCACTCACAATTTCCAAATGTGACCCATCAGATGCAACCTGTTGTCGAATTTTTCTTTCATATCAAGTGAAATAATGAACAGGGCAACATTTGTCTGATTGATGAAAATTCTCAAAATCAGCATTTGTTACCTATTTGATATGATAGATAATTTCATCAAATTTAATGTGACTGTGCTGCTAAATGAAGGTAAGTGAAGTTCAAGGCCAGGCCATAACAAATTATACATGTTGTTCATGTTGTCTGATTTCCTTCACTATTAAAACTAGAAAACAAAACATTCTTAACAGGTATTCCATTATCTGAACATATTCACTCAGAATGGTTTTGAAATGCATTTCACCTCATTGCACATTGATTCAAATGTGACAGTTTTGAAAAAGCGAAATCTGATTTATCACTAAGTATTATGACACACCAATATTTAGACATAAATATCACAGTATCTGGATGTTTGTATCTCTGTCCACCTCCTCTTCTGTGTGCCATAGCTGATAAGATACTGACCAAACACCTAGCCCTATAGAAATTTCTTCAATTTACAATGTTCATTGACTGTAATGATAACCACATAGAAATCTTTCACATATGGACATGATGGAGGAGCATAAAGTCACCATACTGTCTGTCTGTCTGTCTTTCTGTCTTTCTAAGCTTATATCTTCTAAACCCTACATCAGAATTTGTTCATATTTAATATTAATGTTCATTAGGATAGATCCTCTGGGGCAAAGGTACTTAAGGTCAATTATCAAAGGTCAAGGTTAAATATTTCAGGCTAAAAAAGTATATTCTTTTTGTGAAAGTATATTTCTTGTGCAGTAAAAACTTTTAAATTCATTAAAAATCAGTGTGTTGTCCAAATGATCTGAAATTTTGAATAATGATAGAAAAATGTATACTAGAAATCTCTTTTGAGATTTTTTATTGAGTTGAGGAGAAATTTTGTGCCAAAGGGGGAGGGGATGGTTGTTACACATATCTTCAGGTGAATGTATATATATATATATATGCTGCTTATGAGTATTTCATCATGTATCCCACAATTGTTTATTGGGAATGGTCACAGATTAGATTTTGCTTGACTCTGACCTCATATTCCATTTGTACATGTATTACCTATGTAGTATATATGTACTAATATTACATGTACCGCAAGTTAATCAGTTCCATAATTAATAATATGGTGATTTGAGATAGAAAAGAGTAAACCATGATCACCATGGATCATATGATGGAAAAATATAAACCACTAAAATGGAATATAGGCATTTTAGGGGATGTCATTGTTTCCAGGTTTCAGATACTTTTTGGTTAGATTTTTTTAAATCACCATATTATTATTATGGAACCGATTAGCTTGTAATAATAATAATAATAAGAATAATAATAAGAATAAAGAAAAGACAATACAATAACAGAAAGGATTCCGACGGAATAGTCGGAATCCTTAATAACTAGATGGCTACTGTTGCAAGCAACAGACGGATGCCTCCTTTATTAGACCTTCCTCGGAACTGAAGTGCTAAAATCCGAATAAAGAAGATGGAAAAAAGAATAGTTGCTTTAGAATCTTATTCACTTCAGCAAATAAGTCAAAAGAGCTTATGTCTAACTTGGGACTCTTATTTATTTATTGACAAAATAGAAGAAAAAAATAATAAATACCTTTCATGTTTACGAAATCTTTAAACTCCATGCACAATCAATATCTAATCCTTTACAATGACTTTCTCAAAATAGAATTGCACAATGATTTTGCAATGAGATCATTTCTATTAATAGAAAATGACAACAACATGAAACTACTGATTTGTAATGCTACTAAGAATAAAAAAGAAAGAAACAGAGAACAAGAATAAAAGAGTTATCTATCTTACTATGTAAAGTTCAAATAAGAAGTACTACTTGTGTGAAGAATAAATAGTTAAGGACAAAATTCTGTGAATTCTACAAGAGTAAATGTTTGTTATGACCTTAAAAAAGTTAATTTGACCTTTAACCAAGGTCATGGATAAAAGATAAGCATTTGAATTTATTCTCATCAAGAGTCCTCTTGATCTAATCAAAGCTCAATATTTTATCGACAAAAGTCTGTTGTGACCTTGAAATCGAACAAATGACCTTGGGTCAAGGTCAAGGTGAAAGGACTTGATGCAAGGAATATTTGCGCCAAGTATGAACTCTCAAGGTCCAATGGTCTTTGTTCTATAGGCAAAAGTTTGTTGTGACCTTGAGAATCAAAATTTGACCTTGGGCCAAGGTCAAGGTCAAAGGGCTTCGCTCAATGATTGTATTTATGAAGTTTGAACTGTCAAGGTCAAATAGTCTTTGTTCTAAAGGCAAAAGTTTGTTGTGACCTTGAGAATCATAATGTGACCTTGAAACTTGGTCATCATCAATGACTGCCTATTAGTAGCCTACCATCCAAGTTTCAACTCAAAATCTCAAAAAATGTAGAAATTGGCACTGTGCCAATTTAAAGTTCCACATTCAACTCTGAATAGCGCGAAAACCGTAAATATTTTATCGAGCATGTAAGCGTATAAAAGTCTGCAAATTTCCCAAAGAACAATATAAAACAAATTTTGTTCAAATCCGACGGTTAGTTTAGGACTTATAAGAGTTTAAAGATTTGACATTTGATGACCTCAATCGGGGGCATATGTGAACCATTTGACAAGAAAAAAAATTTCATTCAAGATCTTTATATGCTCTTTCACATGGTACTTTCCGTTTTTTCATATGATGCTGTACTTTTTTGTAAAGTGTCCGGAACGGTTTGGGGGTAAGAATAATAATAATAAGAACTAGATGGCTACTGTTGCAAGCAACAGACGGATTCCTCCTTTATTAGACCTTCCTTGGAACTGAAGTGTTAAAATCCGAATAAAGAAGATGGAAAAAAGAAAAGTCGCTTTAGTACCTTATTTACTTCAGTAAATGAGTCAAAAGAGCTTATGTCTAATTTGGGACTCTTATTTATGTAACAACAAAATAGAAGAAAAAAATATTAAATACCTTTCATGTTTACGAAAACTTTAAACTCCATGCTCTCTCAATATCAAATCCTTTACAATTACTTTCTCAAACAGAATTGCACAATGATTTTGCAATTCGATAATTTCTATTAATAGAAAATGACAACAACATGAAAATACAGGTATGTAATGCTACTAAGAAAAAAAAAAGAAACAGAGAGCAAGAATAAAAGAGTTATCTTTCTGATACTTTGTTCAGTTCAAATAAAAAGGACTACTTGTGAGAAAAATAAATAGTATAGGACAAAAAGAGTAAATTCTACAAGAGTAAATGATTGTTAAGACCTTGAGAATGATTATTTGGCATTTAACCAATGTGATGGATGAAAGCTAAGTATTGTGATTATTCTCATCACGATTGATCTTAATCTGAGCAAAGCATAATATCTAATCAGCCAAAGTCAGTTGTGACCTTGAAATCAAACAAATGACCTTGGGTCAAGGTCATGATGAAAGAGTTTGATGCAGGGAATCTTTGTGTAAAGTTTGAACTCTCAAGGTCAAACAGTCTTTGTTTTATAGACTAAAGTTTGTTGTGACCTTGAAAATCAGAATTTGACCTTGGGTCAAGGTCAATGTGAAAGAGTTGAGCCCAAGCATGATACGTATAAAGTATGAACTCTGAAGGACAAATAGTCTTTGTTTTGTAGGGAAAAGTTGCTGTGACCTTGAGAATGAGAATTTGACCTTGGGTCAATGTCAAAATGAAAGAGCATGACTGAACAATTATTTGTACGAAGATTAAACTCTGAAGGTCAAATAGTCTTTGTTCTATAGACAAAAGTCTGTTGTGACCTTGAGAATCAGAATTTGACCTTGGGTCAAGGTCAAGGTGAAAGAGCTTGGTAAAATGATATTATGTTTGAACTTTGAACTTTGAATGTCTAATAGTCTTTGTTCTATAGGCAAAAGTTTGTTGTGACCTTGAGAATCAAAATTTGACCTTGGGTCAAGGTCAAGGTGAAAAAGATTGGCTTAACGATAGTATGTATGAAGTTTGAACGCTGAAGGTCAAATAGTCTTTGTTCTATAGGCAAAAGTATGTTGTGACCTTGAGAATCAAAATTTGACCTTGGGTCAAGGTCAAGGTGAAAGAGTTTGGCTAAACGATGGTATGTATGAAGTTTGAACTCTGAAGGTCAAGTAGTCTTTGTTCTACAGGTCAAAATTTGTTGTGACCTTGAAAATAAAAAATTGACCTTGAAAGTAGGTCAGCATTAAATGTCTACCTATAAGTAACCTACCATCCAAGTTTCAACTCAAAATCTCAAAAAATGTAGAAATTGGCACTGTGCCAATTTAAAGTTCCATTTTCAACTCTAAATAGCACGAAAACCGTAAATATTCTATCGAGCATGTAAGCGTATAAAAGTTTGCAAATTTCCCAAAGAACAATATAAAACAAATTTCATTCAAATCCGACGGTTAGTTAAAGAGTTATAAGAGTTTAAAGATTTGACCTTTGATGACCTCCAGCGGGGGCATATGTGAACCATTTGACAAGAAAAAAAAAATTCATTCAAGATCTTCATATGCTCTTTCACATGGTACTTTCCGTTTTTTCATATGATGCTGTACTTTTTTGTAAAGTGTCCGGAACGGTTTGGGGGTAATAATAATAATAATAATAAGAATAATAATAAGAATAAAGAAAAGACAATACAATAACAGAAAGGATTCCGACGGAAGTCGGAATCCTTAATAATAATAAGAATAAAGAAAAGACAATACAATAACAGAAAGGATTCCGACAGAAGTCGGAATCCTTAATAACTAGATGGCTACTGTTGCAAGCAACAGACGGATTCCTCCTTTATTAGACCTTCCTCGGAACTGAAATGTTAAAATCCGAATAAAAAAGATGAAAAAATAATAGTTGCTTAAGTACCTTATTCACTTCAGATAATGAGTCAAAAGAGCTTATGTTTAACTTGGGACTCTTATCTTTTTATCGACAAAAAAGAAGAAAAAGATAATAAATACCTTTCATGTTTAGGAAGGCTTTAAACTCCTAGATCTATTCTATCAATTTTGAATCCTTTTAAATTACTATCCCGAATAGAATTGCACAATGAATTAGCAATGAGAAAATTTCTATAAATAGAGAATGACAACAGCATGAAAGCACAGACAAGTATAGCTACTAAGATAAAAAAAAAGGAAACAGAGAACAAGAATAAAAGAGTTATCTATCTTACTATGTAAAGTTTCAATAAGAAGTACTACTTGTGTGAAGAATAAATATTTAAGAACGAAATCCTATCAATCCTACAAGAGTAAATGTTTTTTATGACCTTGAAAAAGTTGATTTGACCTTGAACCAAGGACATGGATGAAAGATAAGCACTTTAGTTTATTCTCATAAAGATTCCTTTTCATTTATTCAAAGCTCAATATTCTATCAACAAAAGTCTGTTGTGACCTTGAAATCGAACAAATGACCTTGGGTCAAGGTCAAGGGGAAGGGACTTGATGCAAGGAATATTTGCGCCAAGTTTGAACTCTCAAGGTCAAATGGTCTTTGTTCTATAGGAAAAATTTTGTTGTGACCTTGAGAATGAGAATTTGACCTTGGATCAAGGTCAAAGTGAAAGGGCTTGGAACAATGATTGTATTTATGAAGTTTGAACTGTCAATGTCAAATAATCTTTGTTCTATAGGCAAAAGTTTGTTGTGACCTTGAGAATCATAATTTGACCTTGAAACTAGGTCATCATCAATGACTACCTATAAGTAACCTACCATCCAAGTTTCAACTCAAAATCTCAAAAACTGTAGAAATTGGCACTGTGCCAATTTAAAGTTCCATTTTCAACTCAAAATAGCGCGAAAACCGTAAATATTTTATCGAGCATGTAAGCGTATAAAAGTTTGCAAATTTCCCAAAGAACAATATAAAACAAATTTCATTCAAATCGCACGGTTAGTTTAGGAGTTATAAGGTTTTAAAAATTTTACCTTTGATGACCTCTAGCGGGGGCATATGTGAACTTTTTGACAAGAAAAAAAATTTAAATGAAGATCTTTATTTGCTCTTTCTCATGATACTTTCCATTTTATCGTATGATGCGGTACTTTGTTGTAACGTCTCTGGATTGACTTGGGGGTAAGAATAATAATAATAAGAATAATAAGAATAAAGAAAAGACAATACAATAACAGAAAGGATTCCGACGGAAGTCGGAATCCTTAATAAGAACTAGATGGCTACTGTTGCAAGCAACAGACGGATTCCTCCTTCATTAGACCTTCCTCGGAACTGAAGTGTTAAAATCCGAAGAAAGAAGATGGAAAAAAGAATGGTTACGTTAGTACCTCATTCACTTCAGCAAATGAGTCAAAAGAGCTTATGTCTAATTTGGGACTCTTATTTATTTATCAACAAAATAGAAGAAAAAAAATTAAGTACCTTTCATCTTTACGAAAGCTTTAAACTCCATGCTCTATGGATATCAAATCATTTACAACTACTTTCTCAAAACAGAACTGCACAATGATTTTGCAATGAGATAATTTCTATTAATAGAAAATGACAACAACATGAAAGTACAGATATGTAATGCTACTAAGAAAAAAAAAACCAGAAACAGAACAAGAATAAAAGAGTTATCTTTCTTATACTATGTTAATTTCAAATAAGAAGGACTACTTGTGTGAAGAATAAAGAGTTTAGGACAAAAAGTGTAAATTCTACAAGAGTAAATGTTTGTTAAGACATTGAGAATGATTATTTGGGTCAAGGTCATGATGAAAGAGTTTGATGCAAGGAATCTTTGTGTAAAGTTTGAACTCTCAAGGTCAAACAGTCTATGTTTTTTAGACTAAAGTTTGTTGTGACCTTGAAAATCAGAATTTGACCTTGGGTCAAGGTCAAGGTGAAAGAGCTGGGCCCAGGCATGATATATTTAAAGTATGAACTCTGAAGATCAAATAGTCTTTGTTTTGTAGGGAAAAATTGCTGTGACCTTGAGAATGAGAATTTGACCTTGGGTAAAGGTCAAAGTTAAAGAGCATGACTGAACAATTATTTGTATGAAATTTAAACTCTGAAGGTCAAATAGTCATTGTTCTATAGGCAAAAGTTTGTTGTGACCTTGAGAATCAGAAGTTGACCTTGGATCAAGGTCAAGGTGAAAGAGCGTGGTTTTAATGATATTATGTATGAAGTTTGACATCTGCAGGTCTAATAGTCTTTTTTCTGTAGGCAAAAGTTTGTTCTGACCTTGAGAATCAGAATTTGACCTTGGGTCAAGGTCAAGGTGAAAGAGCTTGGTTTAATGATATTATGTATGAAGTTTGAACTCTGCAGGTCTAATAGTCTTTGTTCTATAGGCAAAAGTTTGTTGTGACCTTGAGAATCAGAATTTGACCTTGGGTCAAGGTCAAGGTGAAAGAGCTTGGTTTAATGATAATATGTATGAAGTTTGAACTCTGCAGATCTAATAGTCTTTGTTTTGAAGGCAAAAGTTTGTTGTTACCTTGAGAATCAAAATTTGACCTTGGGTCAAGGTCAGTGTGATAGAGCGTGATTTAACGATATTATGTATGAAGTTTGAACGCTGAAGGTCAAATAGTCTTTGTTCTACAGGCAAAAGTTTGTTGTGACCTTGAGAATGAAAATTTGACCTTGAAAGTAGGTCAACATTAAATGACTACCTATAAGTAACCTAGTATCCAAGTTTCAACTCAAAATCTCAAAAACTGTAGAAATTGGCATCGTGCCAATTTAAAGTTCCATTTTCAACTCGAAATAGCGCGAAAACCGTAAATATTTTATCGAGCATGTAAGCGTATAAAAGTTTACAAATTTCCCAAAGAACATTTTAAAACAAATTTCGATCAAATCGTACGGTTAGTTTAGGAGTTATAAGAGTTTAAAGATTTGAACTTTGATGACCTCTAGCGGGGGCATATGTGATTTTTTCGACGACAAAATTTTTTTACCTCAAGAACTTTATATGCTCTTTCACATGATCTGTTTGTTTTATCATAAGAAGTGGTACTTTTTTGTACAGTGACTGGAACGATCTGGGGGTAAGAATAAATATAATAATAATAAGAATAATAATAAGAATAAAGAAAAGACAATACAATAACAGAAAGGATTCCGACGGAATAGTCGGAATCCTTAATAATAATAAGAATAAAGAAAAGACAATACAATAACAGAAAGGATTCCGACGGAATAGTCGGAATCCTTAATTATCGAAACATCATTCTACAGCAAGGTGCAGAATTTCATCAGAAAGAATTTTACAGAACATCTGCTTTGATTCTCAGCAATAGTAATCATGATTATTTTACCTGGATAGGTGCTTCCCCATGCTATTAAAACGTAGTACTCTGCATCAAGATCAAACAACTGGGAGCCGTTTGGTGCCATCGGGTTCAAAACTGCCATTCGCTTTGGTCTGGTAAACATACAAGATGTCATTCCATCGACTTGTCTTATCTTTACGTTGCTCAACTGGTTTCCCTGGAGAAGTATCAAGTCATGTGATAAAAAACAACTGAAAAGAGCGAGGTATCCTACATTTTCTTGAGTTGTACTTTCCCCAACCCATGACTGACATGTGGAAGAAAAGGACCATCTGTTCTTTCTTGCTTTCTTCAATTTATCCCGACCAAAACGTTCACGTTTAGTATGTTTATGGCTCATATAAAGTTTGAACCTACATTTCATAATAAATTAAAAGCCTAAACATGAATGTTTGAATATGAAGCAGATGTCCTCCAACCAAAGGACATTACAAGACCTACAAACAAACATAATAAAAAAGATGTTTCGGATAGATTCGGCTATAAACCATTGAGGGTGGTGCACGGGTGTTGTGCGTCGACATTCCTTGTCACTTATGCGTCTCTTTCTGTGCTTGTCTGCTTTGTGTTTTTGCATAATGGATGTTTTGGGGTTTTACTGTGGGTCCTGCAACCTGGTTTTGTTGGAGATCCCCTCCTTTGTTTTAGCCTCTAATAAACTGGCAATTCGCTTTCATGGACTTGATAAAAGGAGCTGATAAGATAAGGGCCGTTTTTAGCCCTAAATCTTGTGCCGTATTTCTTCCACATGACAGTACATATGCAGACAAAAGATAATCATTATTGAAATAAAATGTATTTGAAGACTTTTTATATCTTTTACTTTTCGATGAAATACTCCCAAGATTCTAAAATGAAGGTCCAAAGCGGTAGGGGGTACTCGGGTAATAAAACTGATAATATAGACCATAAACGTAGAAATTTTCGAATATTTTGCCTGAAATGGATAAATATTACCTAAAAGATATCAAATACATCTACATTGTATATCAGAAATACATTTCGAAAGTTCTATTTTCTCTAACGGTAAATAATGAAATCCAGAACTAAAAATACGGTCTTATTTTGTATGTAATGGCTATAATAGAAGCTTTTTAGCGCGAAATACACATTAGCGGAGAAATCCACATCGCTCCTGCTTATTTCGTTCCTAATTGTTGTACATTTCATTCGATCGTATTTAGAACACCTTTTTGGATAGATTAAGGAGGAAAAATAGTCAAATTTTCCATATTTAATCATCTTAAAGATCGATTCTTTAACAAATGCACCCCCTTCCTTTTTTGGTTTTTCGTTTCTGGAGTAGTGTTCCCCCCGGAGATACAGAACCCCACTTTTCCAGAAAATTTGTATCATGGATATACACCTCCAGTATAAGTGGCGTTCTGTATCTCCGGGGGAACAATTTTTCCGTTTTCTATTGATTTCTATGGGAAAAAGACAAGTTTTGACCCAAATATTAGCAATTTTATGCATAATAGATCTAAAATAACTTTAGAGTTTGATGGGATACTGTATTTGTATTAAGTCAACGAACGATTTTTCTTAAAATTTCCATTTTCAAAATTCCACATTTTAGGGCAGATTTTACGTCTTAAATTGACCTGCTTGGTACATGTGAAAATGTCGAACTCTCTCATGTTTTGGTGTAAAAAGTATTTGTTGAATGTAACATAATTTTAGTATCCTCATATCCTTGTTGTTCGTCTGTAATGTACTTCAAACATTAAATAAAGTGATATTGTTCTTTTTATCATCTAAATTACTATCTTCTTAAAATCATCTTAAATTTATGCACAACTAATAAAGAGTGGCTTAGCTTAGGAATTCTTCTCTTCTATTAAACAAGATAACATTTCAAAAGGGCTCTTTCAAATTTATCAAAGGGATATTTTCTGATTATACAATATTTGATGTAACAGAGGGCGATATGACTTTCTTTTTAAAGTTTTATTCTTCTTCTAGTTTATGTAAAGTATACCAAAGTCAAAGATTCAGGGGATCATGTCATAATTTTGTAAGTCTCCGTTAACATGAAGGACTTTTTACTTTTTAAAAATCACAGTTTTTAATGATTACCACATATTGTCTGAATGCAAACTTCCCAGGGTTGTAGCCATGTTGAATTGACATTGCATTATTCCCTGCTGTACATGTTATCGTCTGATCGTTACCCTGAAACAAACATTGTGAAGAATTAAGCATGATCAATAATGAAATATATATTTCTATGGTGATAATTTTAGTTCACAACCTGTTAAAGCGACGCCTACCATTTCCTGATCATCAGAAAAGCCAATGGAAACATATCCCTGTCCTTTTGCAAACATTTGGAAGGTTACTGTGTTGGTGGTAGTTTTATACGTCATAGCTACGTCACAATTATCCTTTTTGCATAAGGACGGATAAAGGACACATCCAATAGAATCGCCGCAATTATCCAATGCAAGATCTACATTAGAATTATCAATCTACAATTAAAAAGAATATCATTTAGCCTCTAAATATTTATATTAAGAGTTTCAAGACAAAGCATCATTTGTGGATATTTAATTCATCCAAATGCTTTCATAGAACCTACTTGCAAACAAGGTCACTGGCGGCACAAGCTTGCAATACGGCCTTGTCATCATCCTTAGTTTGCTGTGTCATATTCACGTAATGATAATTGTAGGTACGACATATCGTCACAGTGACGTCTTTCGGATTTCTGACGTAAATAATGTAAAATATCAAAAGGCAAACATATTACTTCTTTGCGGCTAGCCAACAGGGGATGCTTACTCCTCCCGGGCACCTGGTCCCACCTCTAGCTTGATAGGGGTCCGTCGATGTTTAATTTTGTGCTCTATTGTGAGTGCTGTTGAGATTATTGTCAGGATCTTCTTTAACTCATTTGTGTCACACTTATGCCCTTTGCCGTGTGGAGCTCGTAAAAAAGTTCCCCGCGAGGGGTTTGACAGTAAGTGTTTTGAATATACTTCCCTGACATTGTCGCCATAGCACTTTCTATATAGACATAAAGTCAGACAGTGCATGAATTTTATATATTTTCATTTCCATGCTTCATAAACATCGACGGCGGGTGCGGCTAGCCAACAGGGGATGCTTACTCCTCCCGGGCACCTGGTCCCACCTCTAGCTTGATAGGGGTCCGTCGATGTTTAATTTTGTGCTCTATTGTGAGTGCTGTTGAGATTATTGTCAGGATCTTCTTTAACTCATTTGAGTGTTTAGAGACGAATACATAAGTAATGAAAGAACCGGTTCATATCTTGATGAAGGAAAATTGACAGGACTCACGTCTAAGGATGACAAGGTTCAATTTATCGGTAGAATTTTGGATTTTAATCGCAGACTTCTCGCTCAACTGATCGTGTTGGCAATTTCTACGAATAAAAAATTATCCCTGGTGTTGCATTATATTGCATCGAAACACAGGCATTGCCTGAACATCGTCTACCTCATAAATGTAGTATAAAACCTGAAGGGATGTACACTGCTGGTGGACCAGGAGTCCACGAGGGCACAAGTAGCCAAGTTCGATCAATTTCGGTTGGTCATTTTTTTCAAACGCATTTGAAAATTCCTGTTTACAAAATTGTCTCAAATTTCTAAAACCTGGGTCCTGTAGCATCATATCCCAGCCATCTTGCTACGTATTTCGGTATTTTTAGGACATAATTTTAACAGATTTTGGCAATATTACATTGTTTAGATTGAGGATCACTGACGAGGGTTGAATATCCGAAACGTGCATGTCTGCTCCATGCTGTAAATTTATCTGCTCTAAAATGATGCTAATGAATTTGAAGACGTTAAACATGCAATACTTTATTTACAAATCAATTGTCCCCATGTCAGACTGCAAGAAATATGCACGTGATCATTAGGTGATGCCGGCAGAGGTAAACTTCAAAGTGAAACAGCGGAAAGGAAATCACATGCATAGGAAATCGACAAAGTGAATTTAATTGTGAAAATTTAATGAAATTGAGTCTTAGATGTTTATATACATTGTCCAGTAAATAGGATTTATTTTTATGCAGAGAAGCAATGTAACGATGTGAAATAGTCTGTATTACTTTATTGGACCATGACAATGAAACTACTAACTGCAATTGTGCAGAAAGTGGTGTCAAATGAAAAATGACGTTGCAGCTTATGTTCATATTACAGCTTCTATTGGTGATGTTGATGAGGATGAGGAGTGGGTATAGCTAGGACTACCTGTAATGTTGTAGGTGGGTTGTACTGCGAAGATGCATTCAGATTCGCCCTAATATTCACCCAAAATGTGGCGAAATTTTCAAGCACAGTAGCCCTAAAATAGTAAAGATAACAAAATTGAGAAAATACACACATGTCAAAAAATTGTGTTCTCGTATGTGACAAACAGTATATACTAAAATGTAGCTCAGCTGAGTTGGAAAATTTTTTTTTTGCAGAGATCACGAGAGAACTTTCTACTACACCTTTTCCATATCAAATTATATACTAGTATATAGATAGACAATGTTTTGCATGACAAAAGAAAAGGTTCGAAGTAATTTGAAAGAAGGCGACGAATACAGACCTTTTTGTCCTATATCTAATAATCGTGACATGTAATATTGCCATAGTAAGGTTTCAGAAAACATGTGACTTACTTGAACACAATGTCCCCTTCGTTTGTCAGAGGTGCTTTCCAAGTTACTTCAACTTGTGATACTAGGTCCGAGTTCTTATGCACAGCCATGCTCTTTGTAAAATTGAAAATGTGTTACACCATTCATTGAAGAATGTTTAAAAATTTTCTGTTCAATTTTTAATGTAATAACAGAGACAATGCAACAGTCCGCAAAATGACGAAGTTTTCATTCTATGTTCTGAAGAGGCTTGATGACTGTAGAAATGAAAACAATCCAACATCATCGTAAGAGGTAGAATTCAAAATAAGGTAAAACGGGACTAAAACCTCACATTTCATATAAGCGAACTGTTAAAACTTGTGACTTCGCAATTTTCAGAAGTCATATTTTCTATTCAATATTTTCTAAAGCAAGTGATTTTCTTAATGAAAGGTCAATATGCCAAACGTCATACGTTACTAAGAAAGCTATAAAAACTTGCAGAAGTTCTTTCCATAATAGTGTTTTGTCTATTCTTATGGTATTCTACCTACTACAAACGATGATATGACGGCATTGCATAGCATAACATATAACGGTTAGAAGCGATATGTTGTCATTTCAGTATTTTGAATGAGCATGGGTAAAAAATTAAGTGAAAATACGAAAGGGACCCCAGTGAACCATATCATAATACAGGTATGTTTACTAAAATGTTATCATTTTTTACATGAAGGATACCTCAGTGAGTTTTACCAAAAATGATATAAGTGTTTCAACTATGCTACAAGAAAGCAGCGTTCTTTTAAAAACAATACCTGTGCATGCCCGAGGCAATCAAGAGTAGCAATCTTGTCTGATGGAACGTTTATGAAACTTCCGATTAGTTCCTCTGTATTTCCATCTTTACGATTCGCCTTGAGTTGTAGACCCATAATGGAGTTGCTGGTATCCGCAGCTAAAGTGACTGTGAAATAATATAAAATCTAACTCATAAGGAAAAAAAGAAACCAGTCTAGATTCTGATTCCGTTCTTTCATTTTCGCTAAAGAAAAGATAATATTCTGTTTTAGTTGAAAGTTCCACTTAGATTAGGCGACATTCTGAATTCTTTCTTACTGAATCTTTTATCAGAGAATGGTAATGTTACAAGTCTTCAAATTCATAGCTTCATTTGCAGCATGGACCAGACATGTAGTTTCGGCTACTTAACCCTGGTCAATGATCCTCAATCCAACCAATGAAATATGGCCAAAGACTGTGAAATTTATGCAAAAAATACCAAAAGACGTAGCAGGATGGGTGGGATATGATGATACAGGACCCTTTTTCAATCTTCAATGATATCACAAGCATTTCCCATAGTTCCAATGCAATGTTATCAAATCGGTCTTTCCTTGTTCATATGAAAACTATTGATAATATTTACCATTTATTTCCTCGCCTGGCATATACGTGTCCTTGTTGAGGCTAATACTGTAGGGAGACTGACTGTTTTGTGCAATACTTGTTCCATGTACAGGGTACATAGCCAAACATGTGTTGGGTGGTGGTCCAGCGGGAAAGCTACTAACACTTCTCACTTATAGAAAAATTAATAGTTTACTACGTATTCATGCAAACATGATATATGCGTGTAAACGATATAACATACAATGCATCGATGCATTTCTCTAATAAAGGTATGTAATCATTTAGTTTCTAGTTTCTTTTCGATTTAACTTATCATAGTCTTTGCCATAAAGCAAATATTATTTTTCAATTTTGTCTGGAGAAAAAGATATGTGAAGAAAAGAGGAGAGTCAGATAGAAATACGTTATTCAGGAAGGTCCTAAAAATCGTTTTGTTTGTAAAGGTGAATTTTCAAAGTATCTGGTGTGCTCAGATAAAAAGTATAATGCAGTCGTTCACCTTTCATGACAATGATTTTTACGTGCTTTGTTGTGTCATCAGTATTTTCTCCCATGTTTTTGCGTTACAGAGCGGTCAAATGAAATAGAGCAAATAATGAATCATGTGTATTACATATCACGTGACAGATGGATGTTCATCAGGTGTAACAGCAGTTTTATATTGTCTTGAAAAGCTAAAGCATCAACGATGTGAAAAGATAATAATCTTTTTATAATATGCTTGTATCCTCAGTGAATGAAAGCCAAATACAAAAGCCGAAATCAGATTCAAAAAGGCTTACAAATTCTTAAAAAGAACATAAAACATACGTTACTGTCTCCCGCGAAAAAAAATGACATAGTTCCTTAGAAACACGAAGAACAACTTTATGTAACAAGAAAACATTTTATGCAACGCATTTATTCGCCGGAACCATGCACGTTTCGGGTACTTAACCTGTTTAACACTAAAAAATGTATGACATGGATGGCAACAATTTTAAAATTTTTATGCCCTGTTTACACGACGGGTTTAATGCGCCTTAAATCGAATTTACTGCGCATTAGATTTTAGCTGCGTTCACACGGAGAATCTAATACGCATTAGTTTAATTCGCATTAGATTTAATGCGCATCAGATTTTGTCATGTGAACACAAAGCGAATCTAATTCGCATTAAATCTGGCGCATGCGTATATGATTTACTAGAATTCTAAAGTACATTTCCATAATAACTGGGCACTTTTAATCACCTTTGGACCTCGAAACATAGAATAAGGGGTAAAAATACTTTATTTCATTCACAATGAGCACTCTAAGTACAGCGTCTCTTTACTTGCGTAGAGTGACGTTATACTATGACGTCATTTTATCTCACAATGACGTCATGTAATGCATGCATAAGCCAAACTTACGAAAAGGTAAATTATTATGGGCAAAACAATATATCGGCATGCTTTCGACCCTTTCACTATCTAAAGTATACGGCTCTCAGTGCAAATGTACCAAAATCATATGCGTATTAGAATGTGTCGTGTGATTGCAATGCGAATCTAATTCGCATTAGAATAAAGTGCATCAAATCTAATGCGCACTCGTGTAAACAGGGCATTAACTAATCAAAAGTATATTGAAAAAGGGGTGCGAATTCGATTTTTAGTCAATATATGATATCTATATATAATATAAGATGTGGTCCCGCACTTTTAAATAATATTATGCTATAGGAAAAGTCAAGCCAGCTTATATTGTTCATAGGATTTCCTGTTATTGAGGTATGATAAAGTAGAGATATTCCGCAAGACCACTGGCAGAAGTGCAAAACTATCAACATAAGTCACCGGCTTCTGCCAGGCGATTAATGAACAGTCTCCAGAGCTCAGTGCAAGTGCGGAATGCACTGTGTGTGGCGCTGTTAAAATGCTTTATGCTAATATAAAAGACTTCAAACATACTCAGATTTCACATGAATCGAATCATTACATATCAAGTGCATGTATATCATCTTAGAAAGAAGGACCAAAAAAGAAGCTCCTCTCTTTGCATCATTTAAAAAAAGATGGGGATGTCGCTTATGGCCACGGCATGAGAACCATGTTATTTTCACAAATATAAGAAACATACAAAGTTCTGTTTTCTATTCTTGCAAGAATGTAAGACTTTTTAGGCTTTTTGGATGTGATTGTGAAGAATCTGATTTTGGATTGAATGTTTGACTTTTATTCATTGATATACACATAGAGATGAAACGACACCTTTCGCACACACGTTCAAATCAACTCACCAACAGACGTTGCTATTACAAGGACCAAAACATTCTGTGCCATTGTCGGTTTCTAATCTGTAAAAGGATTCAAAAGTAATTACACTACATGCAGAAAATGATTGCTAAACGTGGTTTCTTAATTTATTTCTTAATTTTTTTTTTTAAATTTGATCTGTTCAGGAGGCTGCTGTCTGACAGCAGAATGGAAATACCTCTTAAATTGGTTTGAAATGTTCTTCAAGAAGGTTGGAGCTGGAACCTTTCCGCATTGTTCTTATATGTATATATATATTACTTCATTTGTTTGCACACGTATTCTTTGTGGGGTTTGTACCACAGTCAACGTCGACTGAGTTTTTTTTTTTTTACTTTCTATTACTTTTTTCCATCTGTGGGTGACAGAGAGCAGATAGAAGTTTTTCTTTCGTCACTAATGACAAATATGGATAATGACCATATCCCTGTAAATATTCTTTGTGACTTAACATCGTCCCTTGAAAACATGTCTTTTTATTTTAACTTATCATCAAAATATAGGACCGAAGCCCAGTTTTTCTGTCCCGCAAATGTTAAACGTCACCTATGAATATATCCTATTAAATGTTCGCTCGATCGCTTTAGGAGAGAAAAAGCTGGTTGAAACTTTGAAACTAGCACCATCCCTCCAATGCTATTATTTACATGGATTCTATGAGATAAAGATTCTATTTTACTAAGCAGCTGAATCGACCCTACGGGAAAATTAGAACCACTTACTCCTTGCAAAACGCAATTGAATTCAAAAAAATAAAACTAGAGGGCGCTACTTAAATACATTTGGCTGTAAAAACCACTTCGGCATTATTATAATAAGTACCACTGATAAGGAATTAATTACCATCCGAAACACGTGTCTGGTGCATTAGAAATTGGTTCGAAATTTTGCATTTTTTTTTCCCGCAATCGGAAGGGTCAATTGGAATACTTCTGTATTATTTAAATCATACGTACAAGTTGGCTTCTATGATTCTTCCAACTTTTGACGAGGATTAATTATCTTAAATATCGATGTCTGACGAATCGTATGCTAAATTCTCATGCCCAGAAGACTGCTATCTTTCATCAGAGTTTGAAAAAAAGACCAAAAAGAAAAATCAAAGTAAACGTGATTATTTTCCCTATTATATTAACATTAAAACGTTCGACGTTGGGGAAATATTCGCGATAGAAACGTCTCTGGCATTGAAGCAGTGTTATTATCGCTTAGGTTAAATTATCGCGAAGTTCATTGATTCACGAAATACGTTAAATTTACCCCCACGCAAAATTTCCACTTTCTAGCAAGAATACGTAACGACACCTTAAGCAACACGAGCAAACAAAAACTAGATAAATATAGACGAAATAAGAGACGTAGAAGTACAAGCAGAATTGTCAGATGTAAGTGTTTCAACTCCTTACCTTCTCGAAGAAAAATATCAAAGCAATTATGATGCACCAGATACGTGTTTCGGTTAGTAAATCCCTATCAGCGGTACTAAATGCCTAAGGGATTTTCAGACAAAGTCATTTATTTATTTATTTATTTATTTATTTATTTATCTATTTTTTTATTTATTTAATGGACTCACCTCCTCAAAAAGGGTGCGCGGCTCCAAATTTCCTGAACAGATACACAGATTTAATTAATCAAAGATTACACATGAAAAGGACGACACTACTTGGTGACAAACTGCGAATGTCCACATATTATCATTATGATTTGGTGTTTTTGAAGACCAGAGTTACTACCCATTTAGGATGGTATCTGAAGTCGACCAATTGTGACGTAATCAAATTCTATGGAAACAGTCCCTAAACTCTGGGAAACGACAGAACAAAATCATCGTTACCATACCATTTCCGTGACGTCACAATGGTTTTACGTCAGTTATCGTCTCAAATGGGAAACAACTCTGCAAAGACTCAATATGTAACGTTCATCCTAGCATTGGCATTCCTGTTTCATGTTTTATGAGCTTCTGCTTTGACTGTTTGTTGGAAAGTTCTGAGTTGGTCTTGTTTTATGTGTCGTTGTCTACTATGCCTGTTTGATGTTTTGGAGCGACTGCTTTGACTGTTTGTTTATTGGGCCAATCTCTGTTGGTCATGCTTTCTTTGTCGTTGGCTACTATGACTGTTTGATGTTTTGGAGTGACTGCTTTGACTGTTTGTTTGTTGGAACGAACTGAGTTAGTCATGTTTTCTGTGTCGTTGGCTACTATGACTGTTTGATGTTTTGGAGTGACTGCTTTGACTGTTTGTTTATTGGGCCGTTCTCTGTTGGTCATGTTTTCTTTGTCGTCGGCTACTATGACTGTTTGATGTTTTGGAGTGACTGCTTTGACTGTTTGTTTGTTGGAACGAACTGAGTTGGTCATGTTTTATGTGTCGTTGGCTACTATGACTGTTTGAGGTTTTGGAGTGACTGCTTTGACTGTTTGTTTATTGGGCCGTTCTGAGTTGGTCATGTTTTCTGTGTCGTTGACTACTATAACTGTTTGAGGTTTTGGAGCGACTGCTTTGACTGTTTGTTTATTGGGCCGTTCTGAGTTGGTCATGTTTTCTGTGTCGTTGACTACTATAACTGTTTGAGGTTTTGGAGCGACTGCTTTGACTGTTTGTTTAATGGGCTGTTCTGAGTTGATCATGTTTTCTATGTCGTTGACTACTATGACTGTTTGAGGTTTTGGAGCGACTGCTTTGACCGTTTGTTTATTGGGCCGTTCTCTGTTGGTCATGGTTTCTGTGTCGTTGGCTACTATGACTGTTTGATGTTTTGGAGTGACTGCTTTGACTGTTTGTTTGTTGGAACGACATGAGTTGGTCATGTTTTCTGTGTCGTTGGCTACTTTGACTGTTTGATGTTTTGGAGCGACTGCTTTGACTGTTTCTACGTTGGGCCGTTCTGTGTTTGTCATGTTTTCTGTGTCGTTGGCTATTATGACTGTTTGATGTTTTGGAGCGACTGCTTTGACTGTTTGTTTGTTGGGCCGTTCTGTGTTTGTCATGTTTTCTATGTCGTTGGCTACTATGACTGTTTGATGTTTTGGAGCGACTGCTTTGACTGTTTAGTTTAAGATTTATTTATTCAAAATAAGTATGTTTAACATAATACAATACATAAATAAGGATCTGGAAAAAAGCTGTCAGCTTATATGAATGCTTTGACTGTTTGTTTGTTGGACCGTTCTGTGTTTGTCATGTTATCTGTGTCGTTGGCTACTATGACTGTTTGATGTTTTGGATCGAGCGACTGCTTTGACTGTTTGTTTGTTGAACCGTTCTGTGTTTGTCATGTTTTCTATGTCGTTGGCTACTATGACTGTTTGATGTTTTGGAGCGACTGCTTTGACTGTTTAGTTTAAGATTTATTTATTCAAAATAAGTATGTTTAACATAATACAATACATAAATAATGATCTGGAAAAAAGCTGTCTGCTTATATGAATGCTTTGACTGTTTGTTTGTTGGACCGTTCTGTGTTTGTCATGTTTTCCGTGTCGTTGGCTACTATGAATGTTTGAGGTTCATTATACGTTGCACCCTGCGGATGTGTTATACTGTTGTTAATGCAGAATCTTTTCAAAATTCATTATAAGATCTTGACATATATGTTTGCTTATTCATGCATTCGTTGTTCACTATAAAGGAAGTATTATCAACAGAAAAATGTGTTTGGTTCCGGCAAATAATGTTTGCATTTGATCAATTGCTTCTTCAATTGAACCACTCATCTGTTGAACCGTATAGATTTAATCATTATTCGCATTCTTGTCTCTAGCCAAAATACGTAACAACACCTTCAGCAACATGTTCAAACAAAAAATATATGTATATGTTACAGGGAATAAGTGTAATCAGGGATTTCATGTAATTCCTGAAAGGTTCGGTGATTACGTGTAATCCCTGGTCATTTTAGTGATAACATGAAATCCCCAAAATTTTAGGGATTACATGTAATTCCTAAAATATTTTAGCATTTTTACACTTATTTCCTGACGGCCAAAAATCATATAAAATGATGAAATTGCGATATGATAGACATTTTACATGTTCATAATATAAAATCCTATTACTGAAAGAGACAAAATGGTTACGTATATAATCAGATATGCTTTTAAGGCTGATTATGTTAATTCAAGATTGATAGGAAAACGATATGTTAGAAAAACTCTTGAGCGGACAATTCGGTTGCACAGATGTGCTACTGAATCGACCTTACAGCAAATTTGGAGCCGCGCGCTCTCTGTAATGTAAATGTACAAATCTGAATTCAAAGCATTAAAGAGGGCGCTACTGAAATGAATTTTGGTGGCTCCGCTGGAAGCATCACCGAGGAGAATTTAATATTCGAAACACGTGGCTGGTGAAGGAAAATTTGGTTTGGAATTTTCTTCATGTAGGTATAGAGTTGGAACACTTCCGTATAATTATGCATTGCTGTCGGAAGGGGACATCCGTTGCCTCGCCAAAAAAGTAATTTTGAATATATCTTAAACTTATTTAGACATCACATAATAAATAGTTGAAAATTAGACCATTTTCATCATTTTTTTTTTTTTTTGGCCCATTATCAAGATACGTTAATGAGGGTTAAATACTAAATTTTCCGATTGAAACTTTTGATATATGCTTAAGAGAACTTTGACCATCAATTTTGTTCGATAAATTCTATTTCTATGCGCTCATGGGTTTGTTTTATGTCTATTTAGCATAGATAATGATAAACATGATAAATGAACTTCAAATTTTGGGAATGTTTTGATAAAAAATACCTATTCTAGTTTGAATATTTTCACTCATTTGGCAAAACTAGTTCTTGGTATTTGACAGAGAGGATATTCAGCATCAACTGAGCCAAAAATAATAGATTTTAAAACTGAAAATAGGTAAGGAAATAAGTGTAAAAATGCATGAAAAATTCAGGAATGACATGAAATACCTGACCAATTTCAGGGATTACATGTAATAACTAATCGAAACAGGGATTACACGACATCCCTAAATTTCAGGAATTACATGAAATCCCTGATTACACTTACTCCCTGTAACATATATACAGATGGCAAAACGAAATAACAGACATAGAAATAAAAGCAGAATAATCAAATGGAAGTGTTCCAACCCATCAATTAATGTGAATTGTTAATTTACCATTTTTGTAGTAAAATTTTATCAGTTACATCTGTTTTAATATAAAAATGTTGAATTATATCCTTAATTTTGGAAGGTTTTAATTTTTAACAATGAGATTTTTTTTAATATACAATTTGCCTTATGTTAAGTTTTGTACAGAATATGAGAAATATCTTTGAAATGATTGAAAAGAAAATTAAGACATTTTCATTTAAACTTACCTCCTTTTAATAAAATGCGTTTTTATCTCTAAAGCATATTTTAGCATACTTTTTACAACTTGCGTTATTGTATAACATGGTTGAGAGAATTCTGAATGGGACCTTTAATTGCTATGTCTATCAGAGTGACTCTATAAGGGTAGTTTTTCTTTTGAACTCTTTACATAATTAAAGCTAGAAGGGAAGAAATAGAACATCGAGTGTAATGACATGAAAATCATACTGCATTTTGACTCTTATTCTTTTGAATTCGATCTACATTTACAACTTTGACATAGTTTGAGTTGCACGAATCGAAACGGGTTGCGTGAATTTTGCAAATTATCTAAGTTTTCTGACATTTGTGATCATTATCTTATTATTTGCCCTTGTTTGTAAGGCTATATTAAATACTTCCTTTTCTTTATTGCATGGTATTGTTGTGCAAAGGTCTTTTTACAATGGTAATTGCCATGTCGTCTCGGTAATGATCGGATTCTGCTTTTGTTGCGTAGTTCTGGGAGAAGCTACGTCATGAATATATTTCTAAAGTTTTCCTATTCTCAATCAAAACGTGCTCCTATCAGCCCCACCCCCACCGATCCCCACATAAATACCTTTGTTTTGAAAAGCGAGATTTGGACCAGGTGCCTGAAGAGATTAAGCATTCCCCTGCTATCCCTGGCCGTCTCTAAAGTTTAAATACAGAATATTCAGGGAATACCAAATAAAAAAGAAATGTCTCAACTCGATTAAAGAGCCTTCTGGAAAAAAAAATAAAAAATATGTGCATCCGACATTTATGTCACTGATAACGAATCATCGTCAATAGTGCTTCAAGCATGTCATGGATTGCTGTCGCCACAGTAAGTCAGTGTGCAGTTTTTAAATATGGTATGATATGGGTCAAGTAGAGTGTTCTTCCTGCTGTTGACAACAGGAATCAATACTTGTAGTAATTTTTGGTAAAACTTAACTAATTTCTGAAAGCAGAAACATTGACCTTAATGTTTACTTAAAGCTAATTTGAAAATTTCTACTATGAAAATTCAAAACATTAATACATGATCTAGCATATCGGATGAGTTGAGATGAAAATACCGGATGATTAATTTGAAACATCGTCGACAAGCCAAAGGAAAAATCAAATAATCTCTTTTATCATACCCACTGGTACATGTATTAATTTCTCAGTTTGTAATTTTGATATCGAAGGAGATGTTGTTACGTTTGTTTTGTTTTTGAAAAATATTTGAAAAATATAGAAATGTAATTTATCCACAAGAAATGAAATGAACAAAGAAAACGTAACATACACAGAAATACCATCTTTGGACCTAGATACCGAAATTGTAAATGGCCAGATTCATATCAGTGTGTATGCCAAAAGAGATTATTTGGGATTCTTCTAGTATATTTGCGGCGATGTTCCTAGATTACAATTACGGCATTTGTATTTCACAGCTCATCTGGTACGCTATCTTCAGAGAGCATTTTCTTATGTTTTGGATTTTCATAGTAGAAATTCATAAATTATCAAGAAATTTTAGGTCAAGGTTTTCTCTTTCATAAACTAATGAAGACATTCTAGAATTTAGAGAGAGAGAGATATCGTCAACTTATTTTGAAATTCGGGTCCATACAAACAAGTATATAAGTATGGGTATTTCACAACCTGCTTTTTATGGTGACATAATCAACAAAATTAGAAGGATTAAAGGTAGGCAGAATTGCCATCGAAATTGCATTAGAATCATCAGACACCTTTCATACCGTGAATATGATCCTGTTGTCACCAGACACCAACGTCTCGTACAGTGCATTCTACAATGCCTTCCGCTATTGCACTTGGGATACTTAATTACATATGTAGTTATTCATATTTCTGATGAGCTGTGTCATTGTCTCCGTCTGTTTGTCGGGCTTTTCTTTTCGTGTGACAAAGTTCTATTTTGTGTTTATTTTTCCAAAATTCGTAATCCATTCGATTGCGGCTTTTGGAATCTAGTTTCAGCTTTTGTGTTTGATTTTCATTCACATATTGGTAATTGACCAATGAACTGCTTTGTACCAGAGCTTTCTTAAGAATTGTGCTATGACTGACTGACTCCATGACGGGTCCTGTCCAAACCTCGCTAGAGAAGACAGGGTTCCGACCACCTGTCCTCTCTGAGTGTCGGTCGGTCTCCTCTCGGGTGATAACATGCATCTGCTCCCTACATCTTCGATTACCTTTACTCTTTGAGAGATCTCGCTAATTTTACCATGTTCTACAACACATACTTGCGTGGCAGATGACCGTCCTAAGTCAATACCGGTTGCCCATTGGTCTCGTTGGTTTATGTGTAGTCTTTTGTGTTTGATGTTTCTAAGTGAGTTTTGGTGTTCCTTGTCCCTCTTGCGTCTCTTGCTGTGCATATCTATTCTTTTGGATAAATTTAATTCTTATTTTGGTCAAAAACAAAGTTACCAATAGCCATACTATCATCGAGACACCAAAATGAACCATCAAAGCATTTCAAATCATCTAATTTATCTCCAGTGCTTTGAAGACATTGACCACTTTTTTCTTGTTTAATTATTCTTAAAGATGTATAGAGTTCACATTAAGAAATATTTGAATCTTTTTGTTTGTTTCCTTTTTCGCGGGGGATATTCTCCTTCCGTCCATTTATCAGTATTAGATACTCGAGACGTGCATATCTGGTCCATGCTGTTAATCTTTCTCCTTTTAAATGATGCTAATGAATTTTCAAGACGACTTTTAAGAATCTGTGTTGCTTGGGCCCCTGCGTTTTGCAGTCTTGTTTGTGTGTGGTCATCTGACAGTGAGGAGGTTGTTTTACACCACAAATGTACGTTCTTCAAGACCTCTGGGTAATCGGAAAAGTGGGAGGGTTGTGCGCACGTAATTCAGGATAACCATACCTTCTGCTATTTCCGTGGCAGATGGCCGTCCTAAGTCGGCACCGGTTGCACATTGGTCTCGTTGGTTTACGTGTAGTCCTTTGTGTTTGATGTTTCTGTGTTGTGCGTTGACGTTCCTTGTCCCTTACGCGTCTCTTTGTGCTTGTCTGTTTTGCGTTTTTGCATGGGGTGTTTTGGGGTTTTGCTGTGGGTGCTACAACCTGGTGTTATTGGAGATCCCCTCCTTTGTTTAACATCAGTTATGATTAATGAATTGAATACGGTACAATGGACTAAAACTTATTCATTCAATGGAGCAAATATTATACACACATACCATTAAACAAACAAATGACATTATTATTACATGTTTAATAACAACAATAATTCATAAAATACGTATCAGTTCTAAAATGGTAATAACAGCAAAGAATATAAAGTTATGAGCAGATAGCATGGTAACATACATGTAAGAAATGTGTTAATATTACATGGATCATTCGATAATTGGTCCAAACTATGTTTAAAATATTTTCCATTCTCAGAACATGAAGATGGCGAGTATTCCTGCCACTAAAGCCAGAAGCATGGTGACTGAGTATCCGACAAGTAGAAGTTTGTCTGCCGTTGAAGCTTGTGGAATCTCCGTTTCCTTTTTCAAGTCGTACTCGTCTTCTTTGCCTGAGAAGAAGATGATGAAAAAAGAACTATGACGGATGGTCCAAGAATTTTCTCTTCTTTAGAGAAACCAATTAAATGAACTAAGAAAATAAGAAATTTTCTTGACTCGCGAGACAAACCGACAAATGTATAGCCCAATCAAGTCTCTCTTTTCAAAGGCTTTTCTGTAAATGTTTTACCTTTCTTAATCTTTGAACTAGTGATAAATGTAATTGTCAGTATTGAAATATGTGTTCTAGTATTAAATTTCAGTGCACCATGTGCGCATTTAAACGAGTTATGTCTCATCAGTGATGCTCAAGACCGAAAAAGAGGAGATTCAAATAACATGAATTCATAAAGAGCAAACGGCTAAACTTGACCTAAAATTATTGCCAAAGAACCTGCTAAGGATAGAGCTATGATATCAGGGAGATACTCCTTCTTTTAAGACAATTTTCATTAATTTAATGACGGAGAATTTACAGATATGTTTCAAGTAAAGTGCCGAAACACTGTAATACTAGGTGAACAATATCCTCGGGGACGAAACAATCCACCAGCAGAGAAGCCAACTTAGTGGTTGTAATTGGCAACATTGAATTTATATATTTTCTAATATAAAATTTCAATGCACCATATGCGCATTAACATAGATATAAAACCCAAATACTTACTTTTCTGCCTACACTTGCGTATTTCGTAAAAGACCTCCCAAATTATCTGTAAACCTAACCATGCAGAGATGACGATGGTCCCAAACAGTTTCTGTGGTTCTGGTATGAACTTTGAATTGAAGGCCAAGAAACAAGTGATAACTGGAATATAAATAATTCAAACGTGCTTATGATGAAACATGATTAATTTTATCTTACCTTGAGAATAATTGCGACAGAAAGTATTTCCGACGGTTTTTCAAATTTAAATATTTGGAGCATTCGAAATTACCAGATAAAAGCTGTAGTGTTTTTCCAAAGAACCAATGTCCCCAGTTGAAAATGGGCCTTATTTTTGATTTTGGACCAGGTCTGATCAGACCGGCAAATACCTGGCCAGTTGTAGTGACCATCACGGCCATGCCAAACCAAGCATGCAGTACAGCATCCTGAAAATCAAATGTAACATAACACCTTTTTGATAATCTACCACTTTACTTGCACAAGTTAAGGGTCATTCTTCTAAAACTACTTAGTACCTAAACAGTAATAACTGTATCTATTCATTAATGTTTGTTTCTTTTTTTTTAAAGATAACTTTACTTTTTTTTTAAATTTGCCTCTGTGTGATATTTGATGAAAATTACTATACTATTATAGTTTCATATGATGCAATCTAAACGTTTATATAATATTGCAAGCAAAATACCAAAAACAAAATTTTCCTTTCTGCACATATGTTTCTTGTCCATTTTTATTATGTTTGTTTGTAAAATTTTTTAATGCGAGATAAACTTACATTTGTAAATTTGAAAACCTTTATGAAGATGAGAACAAAGGAAGCGGCACAGAATCCAAATGCTAACAGCGCCGTCAGTCTATGACTCTGTCAAATAATATATATAATATACAAAAAGATCACTGCAGCAATAAATGCACAATACATAGTATGTAAACCAACTGTGAGGAGTACGATTTTTCTGTACAATTCGTTTGTTCTAAGTTATCCCTGTCTGCACGTTTTATGCATTTCTAATATTTGTTATATTGAATTTGTAATATGTAAAATTGCAAATAAAAAACGATAACAAAGCAATTCAATACCTGAAACCACAAAGCCGCTCCCAAAATTAAATTACCACCAAAGCTTTTCTTGTAATACCGGGAAATAATGGCAGCTAGTCCCGCAAATACCATCCAAGCCAGTAACATCAAGAACGCTGTCAAAATAGAGACAAAAGAGGAAACATTTTGTGAATTGTTAAATAGTTGCCAACATTGAACAAAAATAACTTGATCAACATCAGCTAACTTTACACACATTTCTACTAAGTTTTCAATATCCTTTTATATTTTTGTGGGTCATTCTTCATATTATTAAGCAGGTACCCCAAAGTCTTCATAATTTGACCGTTGAGTAATAGATGTTGTTTCTTTTCAATTTCATAATACGAAAAATAAATATTTCGAACTATATAGTCCTTCTTCAAAAGAGTTAAAGAAGATCCTGACGATAATCTCAACAGCACTCACAATAGAGCACAAAATTAAGCATCGACGGACCCCTAGCAAGCTAGAGGTGGGACCAGGTGCCCTGGAGGAGTAAGCATCCCCTGTTGGCTAGCCGCACCCGCCGTCGATGTTTAAGCACGAAAATGAAAACAATATCTAAACTTCATGCACTCTCTGACGTTAGGTCTATATAGAAAGTGCTATGGTGACAATGTCAGGGAAATATATTCAAAACACTTACTGTCAAACCCCTCGCGGGGAACTTATTTACGAGCTCCACACGGCAAAGGGCATAAGTGTGACACAAATGAGTTAAAGAAGATCCTGACGATAATCTCAACAGCACTCACAATAGAGCACAAAATTAAGCATCGACGGACCCCTAGCAAGCTAGAGGTGGGACCAGGTGCCCGGGAGGAAAAGTCATTTTTATTCATGTCAATTTTGATATTCATGTTTAATTCATATATGAATGAAATTAGCCCAAGAGATACATACATTTCAATGTCATATAAACCTAGTTCTTAATCATACCGTGTATCTTTGTCATCAGAGGCAGGGCCCCAGCTCTGTATATCTCGTATGTATCAAAGTTCACTTTAGAATGGGTAGTTATGGGGAGCTCCTTATGCTTGCCCATTACGTCAGTACCTATAAATATCATCCAAGATGGTGCTTCATTTAGCATTATTATAATTTGCAGAGAATTTAAGACAAAATTTCTTTCCGTTTGCATTTTTGATTCGATTTCCATCTGTTCTACAACGCCGCATAAAACGTCGAGATAATAAATCGAAATGAAAAGAAAAAATCAAAGTAGCCAAATACAGTAAAATTAAATACATTTTTTTTTTGGCTTTAAAAATAATTCTTTATCTGATTCTATAAATTTATTGGTAAGAAAGAATAATTTTAAGCGATAAACCGACCTTTATATGTGTATCCCCAGGCTACCATGACATAGTAATCGTCATTCAGGTCAAAATACTGTGTCTTGTTGGGAAAATTCGCATTAACGAGTCTCATTCTCTTGGGTCTGGTAAACGAACAGTACAGCATTCCATCTTTGTGCATTGTTCTCATATTCCAGATCTGGTTTTCCTAGTTAATTCATAAAGATTGATATCAAATAAGTAGACATCCTTAATAATACTCAGCAATAATAAGGACAAAGCACATTGCATAGTAAATATATGAAAATGACTATACAAAAGAAGTGTCGAATTAAAAGTGTCTCTTCTTATTGTTATTCAGTATTTGGTTTTTTCTCCAATCACTGTGTCTCAGGTTGTGTTTTTTTCTCTGGTTTTATTATTGTCGTGTCCCTTTATAGGAGTTTATCCCCTTCCTTTTGCTAATACTTTTTGTACTGTTTTCCATTGTTGCTTCTGTTCTCCGATTGCCCATTGTTCTCCTTGGTTTATCTGTATTCTTTTGTGTTTTGTATTTTGGTTTCACTTTCGGTGTTCCTGGTCCCTTCTTGTTATGCGTGCTTGTGAATTTACATTACATGTGTTTTGCCAGGGGTGCTGCAGTGGAGTTTTGTTTGAGATCCCCTTCTTTCTGACATATTATTACGAAATCCCGACACCAAATCCTCACCGTGTATTGTCTTTCATTATACAGTTTTGGGTTCCTGCCATGTTGTATTGTGACTCTGTCGTTCTCAGCAGTACAGCTGATAGTCTGGTCATTTCCCTGACAAAAAAAGGACAGACAATAGTCATATGATTTGTTATCAATAATTCATTTCTTCTAAGACTTTCTATTAGATTATAAAGAACATTTTGTAAAATCTGTATTCCATGCTAGAAATTTTCCTGTCCTGATAAAATACCTATAATTTACCCATTAAACAACTAAACGATATACATCTGACTCATTATAATATTGCTTAAGCCAAGAAATTATATTTTCAAAACGATTTTATTTCCTCTAAGCTTACCATCAACTGGTCATCTGAGAATCCTACGGACACATATCCCTCACCTCTGGCAAACATTTGGAATGTGACTTCATCATTCTCTGTTTGATAAGTCAGGCCTACGTCACAGTCTTCTCCTTTGCAGTAGAAGGGATACAGAACACAACCCATAGTTTTACCGCACGCTTCGAAATCAAAATTAGACTCAGCTACAGAAACCTACCAAAATTAAGATACAACAAGTCAATTCATCATGAAATGCAGATTAAGAAGTATGCGATGAATGACAAATATGGATAATGACCATATCCCTATATACAGCACAAAATCGATAATTCAGAAAATCAGAAACCGAAGACATACAATATCAGGATGAAACAGGAACCAAAGCAAATAAACAAAAACCTCCACCACATGAAAAGAATCGAACTCCCGATATGGGAGTGAGACCAAGTGCCCAGGAAGAGTAAGCATCTCCTGCTTGCATGCAACATCCGCCGCTTCAATTCTGTAGAACTGTCACATCCGGTTACTTCCATTACGGAAGACATAGGGTACAATCTTTGGTTGGATGGTTTAAATGGTCTATGACGGAATATCATCCACCATTCTGGAGAGTGGGACATCATAGTATATGACGAGTTCCCCATATCGACCGCAGGACTTCCTCAGTGACGATGTAAGTCGGTCACAAATATGCGTATTTGGACATCTAAGGTTACCTATATATTTAAGAGTTGTGCATAAGTAGTCTTGCTAATTTTCCATGTTCTACTACATACATTTGCTTAGCAGATGGCCGTCTTAAGTCGGCAACGGCTGCCCATTGGTTTCGTTGGTTTATGTGTGGTCTTTTGTGTTCCATGTATCTATTGTGTGAGTTGGTTTTCTCTGTCCGTTTTACGTTTCTTTCTGTGAGTGTCTGCTCTGTGTATTTGCATTGGGTGTTTTGGGGTTTTGCTGTGGGTGATGTAACTGAGTGTTGTTGGAGACCCCCTCTTTTCTACCACCACTGAAAAAGTTCTTTTCTGTTTTAGTATTGTCTTGTGTGTGAGAAGTTATTACCTCGAACTGCATACATGACAACATTACCGTGAAAAAAATGGAAACACGCACGCACAAGATTGTAAGAAATAAGGAACATTACTAAAACAAGCACAGTAACAAGATAAAGATAAAGGGAAGACAACATTAAATACGAATGATAACACATGAAAGGAGGGGGAGTCGATGTTAATTCTGATCCGACTTTAGACGGCTTTGTTAATAAATTTCCGGTGTGTGTGAAAACGTCCCTCTTATTTATACGGATACAGTAAATTCTCCCAAATTGCACACTTTTATTATTTTAACAAATTCGTCTTAGAGTTATTTGACATAACAAAGAAAAACGAATTCTCTGTAGACTTTTGAAATTCATGATTATTTTTATCTATAGCATATACTCAAACCAGAAATTGCGCTATCATTTAACAATTCCTAGTTATTCGATTATGAAACATAAGAGGATATCTTCAGGAAGACTAATCTACACTTATCACAGCTGACCACAACATCAGAACGAACCTCAGGCAAAAGAAATTTAACAAACGGCAGGGGACGAGGACACTTACAACAAAACAAGAATTGTACAATAGAGAATCAAATAAGACACTCGAAGACGTATTACAAATAAAAAAAAAAGAACTCGGTGACGACTTTGGGCCGTCATCCCCTATATATATATAACAGCGCGCGTTTGGTGTGATTATCCTGTTTACGGGCGTACATCTCTCCCACTAACCCGGATACGTAGCTGTCTTCTTAGACGTGCAGCTTAAGTATGAATAAAACCCTTCTCATTGTTATACTCGGGGTCCCAAGCAACACAAATGCTATGTAACAGAAATTTGAAGCAAAAGTGCATATGAAACAGTCAGTGAGTGCCTTCTTTGCTTTAGCGAGACAGAGAAGTCCGACCATATTTCTGATAAGACAAAAGAAACGGACCCTTCTCTTGCTCAGAGCCTGTCATATAGTCACGTTGTCACGGATGGTCGATGTGAAATGAGGAAAAGACTACACATGAACGCAGTGCCATGCTGTATGTTCTTTTGGTTAAAAGGAAAAGGAAAGGACGTACCTGTCTTACGGGAGGTGGATCAAAAGGAATAGATGTGCTGAGCTCAACATTAATGTTCGCCCAAAATGTTGAAAAGTCTTCGACAAAAGTTGCTCTGAAAAAAGAATAAAAAAATCAAGTAATCACCTTTATTTCCGAAATCATGACATAAGCATGTAATCTAATATAATTTCAAAAAACATCATTTTCATCAACCGGACCATCAAATATCGAATGAAATTACATGTATGTTGAACAATAAAATGGCTCCGTGAAGACTTGCTGTGTCCCTTTCATTGCGTGTAGTTTTTGTTAAAGAGGCTATTACTCGTATTTGATCCCAGCATGATGTGATGCTGTGCTGAATTTGAAGTCTTGTCGCAAGCTTTTGCCTTTAGCATTATAATGCAAGCATACAGAGAATTACATGTATGTTTTAAAGATTTTTGGCAAATTATGTGACATGGAAAAGAAAGCTGATGATAAGTTTTACAATTAATTTTATCGGTAATCATGTTACTGAAAAACGAGGTTTCTTTTTCAGCAGCTAAGCAACTAAATGATCAACTCATACAAAGTTGATCAAGGTTTTAAGCCATGTTTATTATCAGATAAAACTTACGTAAAAACAAGATCGCCCTCGTTTGTATTCGGTGCTTTCCATATCAACTCAATGTCTGTTACAGGATCCCCGTTCTTATGACCAAGTAAATTCTAAGAAAAGATCAGAAAATAAGACTGAGGTGAGGTTTATAACATATGAGTTGTAAAAGAGGTAATAACATATTAGTTGTAAAAGAATATAATAAATAATGAATAAACTAGTTCTTTTTAAAGTTTTTTTTTTCATATTATTCTAATCAGATGTATTCTTGACAACTTCATTTTCAAAATACCTTTTTTCCTCCAATACAATCAAAGGACTTTAGTTTTTCTGTTGGGAAGTTTGTGAACGTCCCTTGTATTTCTTCGGTATCACCCTTCAGGCGATGTGCTCGAATCTGAACTCCGGTGAAAAACCTACCGTCATCCGCAGTGAGGGATACTTTATATAAATAGTCCATCAATCAGTCATTTATTGTATAAAAGAGTTAAAGAAGATCCTGACGATAATCTCAACAGCAAAGAAACTTTCTTTAACTTAAAGTTGATGAAAATGAATATAGATTAAAGAGGTGCTATAATGAGCATACGTGTACACTCAATGATAAAAATATAAGTTATTGATTTTTAAAACTATTAAGCATGATATTACGCTTGCCATTTTTCTTTTGGAATAACATATAAGTTGAATCTTTTCAGTTATCAAGAAATCAATCAGGTCTCACCTTCTATCAATCTAATTAAAATCAAGCTCTCTTTATTTCGCAAACACCATAGAGATCTAACAAAGATCAATTGGAGGGCTTGTCAGATACATAAATGTTGCACCAATCAAATCCCCGATTTGTGAGTTGGTAAATGTTTTATTTCTCTTGGAGTTCATTAATAATTAGGCATTCCGAAAATTTGAGAAAAAGACGATCTAAATGACGCTCAAATACAACAATGGAGGCCTTCATAACATAAGTTAAATTGTTCATTTGAGTCGTGGGTGGCTTTCTTTCATTTCTTTAATATGGAATTAAAAAACCTTAATTGAACATCAGAAAGACTCATAGTGATTCATAATATTTTCGTATGAAACTGGGCTATGGTGAAATTGCTAATAAACAACAACAACTGTGATTTTTTTTACATTTACGTATCTATGCAAATGAGAAAGTAAATAGAACATGATCTCAAATCGATGGTTGTAATATCTTTTTGTAGTTTACGAAATAAAGAGAATTTTAATTAAATTGACCTTCTATCTCATCTCCAGGAGAGTAGACATATTTGTTGAGTTTTATCTTGAAAGGAGATGGTCCTGTCCATGATTCTGCTCCTTTGTGTTTGGGGAACATTGTCAGGCACGTGCTTAGAGGCGGTCCCGCAGAGTAGCAATTCCCTTTATTGATAATGGCTGGAAAGTATGCAAATAGAATGTAATCAACATTTCTTTTTAAATACAATTTTAATTTCAGTACAAATATGATGTCATTTTGCAGGAAAGATACTTATTTTGCGTCCATAACTAGACCGCAGTGATAGTGAAAATGTCTTTAATTTTGCATTGTTCCGAATCGAAGAAATCAATCACTAAAATATTAAAAAAAATTGCATTGTTGACAACGTCCCAAAAGACATAAAAACGCGTCAAGTATTTGACTTCGGAGTGGAACCAAAAACATCAGCACATGTTGAGACAGCCTTCTAAATCATCCTGATGCTTTCGGTTTGTCGATATGTGCTTTGGTTCTGAAGAAGAAGTTTGTCAAATGAGGGTACCCCTATGACCTACTCTTGTCTGTGGTGGCGCCACCTGATTACTTATCCGAGCGAAAAACAACAACACTTGTACGGGACTATGAATATAAAGTTTCATTATAATCCCTTCAGTGGTTCTGCAGAAGATGTCAAATATGTATGAAAATAACCCCCTATCCTTTTGGCAAAAGTAAAATAAAATCATGAAAAATCACAAAAATAAAATATAAAAAGATTAAATGTCTTAAATAAACAAATAATTTATGCAGCATATGAGTGCAAAAACTACACATTTATAGATTATTTAAAGAAACAGTTCAAAAATAAGCATTGTTAACAAAGTCCAAACAGACGTCAAAAACGCGTCAAAAATTTGATTTAGGACTTGAACCTAAAACAACATTTAGCACTTGATGAGACATCCTTCTAGACCATCCCGATGCTTTCTGTTTGTCGATGTGCCTGCCCTCGGAAGAAGCTTGTCAAAGGAGGGTACCATTACGATGGACGGACGAGAGACGCCGGACGGTGCGCTATGACAATAGCGCACTTGAGCTATACTCAGATGAGCTACATGTATTTTAAAAAAAGAAACAAAACAATCCTTTCGTTTCTGATGACTTACCCAGCATGGCAAAAAACAAGACTGCTAAATCGTTCATATTTCGTCCTTGAAATCAGTCTGAAATGCGGCCACCTGTGAAATTAAAAAGAGAATTAACTATGATTCTTTATTCCTTGAATATACACAATATTTCGCTTAGTTTTATATGTTTGATATCTATTTTCTTACATAATTATGCCATTTTAATCTTTGAGGATTCCTTAGAATAAAATTTATTCCTATACTTTAACAATCGTAACTATATTAAACGATTTCAAATTCAATAGCATCATTTAAGAACAGATGAATTTGCAGTATGGACCAGAAATGTTTGGATACTAAACCTTCGTCAGTGATCCTCAATCTAAACAATGTAATATGACCAAAGAGTGTGAAAAAATTATTATGTCCGAAAATGTACCGAAAGACGTAGTAGAATACTAATATGGCCTAAGATTATTAACATTATTATGTCCGAAAATGTACCGAAAGACGTAGCAGGATACTACTCTACCATTATACTTACCGAGTTTCTTCGGTCAATTAACTATTATTATTCGTTATTTCTTCGAAAATTTCTGTTTTCAAAAAATCTTGAAATTTCTAAAACGTGGGTCCTATAGCATCATAAACTATCCATCCTGCTACGTTATTCGGTACATCTTTTAGACATAATAATTTTCACACTCTTCGGTCATATAACATGGTTAAGATTGAGGATCACTGACGAGGGTTAAGTAACCGAAACGTGCATGTCTGATATATGCTGCAAATTGATATGTTCTTAAATGATGCTATTAAATTTGAAGACGTTTAACATTTGAACAACATGGTGGGTGTCACTGCTGGTGGACCAAGAGTCCCCGAGGGCACATGTAGCCAAGTTCGAAGTTGATCGTCTGTATCTTCAACGCATTTGAAAATTTCTGTTTTCAAAAAATCTTGAAATTTCTAAAACGTGGGTCCTGTAGCATAACATCCCACCTATCTTGCTACGTTTTTCGGTACATGTTTTGGACATGAAAATTTTTCACACTCTTTGGTCATATTACATTGATTAGATTGAGGATCACTGACGAGGGTTAAGTACCCGAAACGTGCATGTCTGATCCATGCTGCAAAATGATATCTTTTTTAATGATGCTATTAAATTTGAAGACGTTTAACATTTGAATGACTTGGTGAGTGTCACTTCTGGTGGACCAAGAGTCCCCGAGGGCACATGAAGTCAAATTCGATCAACTTCGGTTGAACGTCTGTCTCTTCATTGCATTCGAAAATTTCTGATTTTAAAAAAATCTTGAAATTTCTTAAACGTGGGTCCTATAGCATCATATCCCACCCATTCTGCTACGTTTTTCGGTACATTTTTTGACATAATAATTTTAATTCTCTTTGGCCATATTACATTGATTAGATTGAGGATCACTGACGAGGGTTAAGTACCCGAAACGTGCATGTCTGATCCATGCTGCAAAATGATATGTTCTTAAATGATGCTATTGAATTTGAAGGCGTTTAGAATTACATATGTTGAATAAAATAATTATTACCATCTACATGTATAAACATCGTAGTACGTGCCCATGGTGAAAGATGCTGTCGAAATTATTATTGCAGAGGACGAAAAATACAGGGCGACCGGGTCCATAAGATGTAGGAAATATTATCAGTCTGACAAAGGAGGGGATCTGAGAACGTTTCCTTTAAATAACATACTTGGTGAGTGTCACTGCTGGTTGACCAGGAGTTCCCGAGAGCACATGTAGCCAAGTTCGATCAATTTCGCTTGATCGTTTCTTCAAACGCATTTGAAAATTTTTGTTTACAAAATTATCTCAAATTTCTTAAACCTGGGTCCTGTAGCATCATATCCCAGCCATCCTGCTACGTCTTTCGCTATATACAGGACATAATTTTCACAGATTTTGGTCATATTTCATTGTTTGGATTGAGGGAATTAAAATCACGAGTTAATAAATAATGTAAAAACATCATTTGAGATTCTTTTTATCACATGAATATGACGTAATTTATTAATTCCGACTTCATTTCTTGCAAATAACGCGCCAACGTCGCCGTTTCTATTGTGACGTCACAAAGGATCCGAAGCGCTTCATCCGATGATCACGCTCCCAAAGTGATATGTAACGTGTTATCATAGATTTTGTTTATGAAATGGATTTATGTAACCGAATAAAGGGTGTACCATGTGATAAAACATTGTATTGCGTGTATATTGGTCTTTCAGTTAGTTTGTCTAGCTCATTGATTATGACAGATAATAACTTGCATGATTCGAGATTCATCCCATATGCCGTGTGTCTTATACATTTACGTATCTATTTACTTTGCTTTTTATAAGGGTATTCATTTTGAAACCATCTAAAATTAAGTATGAAATGTCACAGAAATGAAAGGAAATTTGCAGATGGATACCCGGCAAAAACGAAACGCACATCATATCATATAATAATGTTTTTTTTTTCAATTGCTCATAAATATTTAGACATTTTATTATAGTTTTCATTTTCCAACACTCGAGTCACCAAGTCATAAACACATCTCGATCATTTTTCGCAACATATCACAATGATAATGCTGCATTCAGCGTATTGTTTCTAGCCCTTGGTACATGGCCGCTAATTTGGTATCCTTTTGAAATGTTGTTGTTTGACCACTTTCACCAAACTTTCAGTACAATTGTAGATGAATACCGGTTTCTCTATTCAAATCTAGTGAAATATGCCAATAAATCGGAAAATTAAATGTCTCAGTGGAAATTTCCGTATATTGATGTTGCGTGCGGTCAGGGGACGCTGACTCTCACCGGGCACTTGGTCTCACTTCGGAATGTTATTCATTCGAGGTTCGCAACCGTTCCTGTGGAAATTCTAATGCTTTTGAGTTTGCCTTTTCGACTTTGAGGCTGGATGGCTGATAGGTACTTCTTTAATGTTTATTATAATCAACATTTCGCTCAAGATTAACAAATCTAATAATTAAGGTTAAAAGATTTGTATCATATTATACCAGTCGACCTCCGGTTGACTTCCAGTTTAGGTTTATTCCTACTATCCTCTTTCAATCGCTTATCTTATCAAATTGCAGGTTAGTCCCGTTAAAGACATTTGGTGCCTATAATTGCGCTATATTCCATGTTCATCAATGTTAATGATGACTTTCCAAACCTCTTTAGAGAAGACAGGGCCCCCGACCACCTGTCCTCTCTGAATGTCAGTCGGACTCCTCGGATGATAACAAATATGAGCTCGCTACAACAGGCAGAACACGGGCTGTATTACGCACGTCCTCTTTTTATAACATTTACATATTCATGTGTGCTCATCTAACAGTGACGAGGTTGTTTTACACCACAATTATGCGTTCTTCGAGACCTCTGGATAATCGGAATAGTGCGCACGTAATCCAGGATAATCACACCGTCAGCTACTTACGTGGCAGATGGCCGTCCTAAGTCGGCACCGGTTGCCCATTGGTCTCGTTGGTTTATGTGTGGTCTTTTATGTTTAATGTTTCTATGGTGTGAGTTGGTGTTCCTTGTCCCTTTTGCGTCTCTTTCTGTGGGTGTCTGTTCTGTGTTTTTTGCATTGGGTATTTTGGGGTTTTGCTGTGGGTGCTGCAACCTTGTGTTGTTGGAGATCCCCTCCTTTCTTTCTGTCAAATTTTGTCGCATTTTCGTCGAACGGGATGCATATTTGGTTTTTAATTTCGAGATAGAATGAGAAACTTTCCGATTCGAAGGAGTTATCTCTTAACCGGAAATGAAATTTTGACAATTGATGACCTATATGCAGATTGATATCGGTTGAGATGGGATTTAATGAAAAAAAAAACAAGAAAATATTGGTCACAGAGGTATTATCTTAAAGACAAAACCCAAAAGGCATCCAAAATGATATCGTTGTCAAAGTTTATATCTTTGAAAAAGTCGATAGTGATAAAAATATACTCCAAATTATCTTATTCATGAACCAATTTTTTGTCCGTTAATAGATTAAGTTCTACCGGTGCGTGACCGCGTAATTCTACTTCCGGTTTTATGAAAGCGCTTTCGATCTAAACAATGTGATATTGCCAAAGATTGCAAAACTTATTATGTCCAAAAAAGTACCAAAATACGTAGCAGGATGGGTGGGATATGATGCTACAGGACCCACGTTTTAGAAATTTCAAGAAATTTTGATACAGAAATTTTCGAATGCGTTGAAGAAACGATCAACCGCAGCTGATCGAATGTGGCTACATGGGCCCTTAGGGACTCCTGGTCCATCAGCAATGACACTCACCAAGTGGTACTAATATTAAATGTCTTCAAATTCAACTTGATCGTAAAACACTGCCAATGTGTAATGATCAAAGAATTTCTCTCACATTGACAGGGTGAAATGCTTTAAAGCATACCTGTCTTCTATTTCTATCAGATTGAACGTAATTTGTCGCTTATGTAGATGATGTGATGCTCTATATACGGTAAAACTTTGAATATAACCCATCGACAGTATGACAAGTTTCAAAACATAACCTGTTTCCCTATCTGATGTAACGCATGTCGTTTAACATAATTTGCTTTGATGTTGACGGAGTGACGCTCTTTATATACGGAGTTACATTTCAAAACTTTTCATTCAAAAAATTGAAAATATACATATTGAAATCAGTGTGCTTTATTTTTATCTAACCCAGATGCACTGAGCCAGACTTTGGGAACAACGAACATAAACATAGCTGACCGTGAAAAGATATTTTAAGAGAAACATCAAAGCCTTTCTAGCGCGTTCATAAACAAATTACATGTTTACGTTGCGCGGAATGTGTGTCAAAATTATCACATTTTTGCCTAAGCAAAATTATTTTTGCCTAAGCAAAATTATTTTTGCCTAGGCAGAATTCGATTTTTGCCTAGGCAGAATTCGATTTTTGCCTAGGCAAAATTATAATTGCCTAGGCAAAATTCGTTTTTGCTTAGGCAAAAATAACTTTCCTTAGGCAAAATTCAATTTTTGCTCCGGCAAAAATATTTCTGCCTACGCTAAATTCGAATTTTGCTTAGGCAGAATTCGATCAGATGTATTTTGCTTAAGCATATATCAACTCCATATTAACCAATCACCATGCATGTTACACAGTTGCAGTGTTGCACTGCAGGGGTGAAACTCTATGCGGATTCGCGCTCATGTTTCAAAATACATCACCTTATAACCTATGCTTTTCCGACAAAAAAATTGCCGATCCTTTAATGACTAGTCGCTTATGGCAGACTGGAGCCTATACCCCCCTCCCCTCCCTTGATCGAAATTGACTATTATTTGATATCACGTCGAGTATGGGAGTCAAGACCGCCAGGAATTTGTCAAGAGTTATGTTTTCCCCGTTTGTAGTCTTATTTGGCAGCCCCCCCCCCCCAAACCAAAGGCTTGGTATCACCCCCCCCCCCTCCCGATCTTGAAGGACCCAAAAGAATTTGCCAAGTGTGATGTGTTCCCCGTTGTTACGTTTAATTTTGCTGTCCCCTCTAGAAGGGTGTTAAAGGGGTCGAGACACCAGGTATTTGCCTAGCGTGATATGTTTTCCCCGTTTTTACATTTAATTTGGCTCCCCCCAAACGGCCGATGGCTTGATCTCACCCCCAACCCTAACGGGCCGAGGGGGTTGAAGGGGTTAGGACCCCCAAGAATTTGCCAACAGTTATATTTCCCATTTTTACGTCTAATTTGGCTGCCCCTCCTCATAAACGACGACTTGGTCTCACCCCCCCCCCCAAACAGAAGATAAAAAAACTATCAAAACTATACTTTAAATCCATCCATGCACGTTTTATTCTGATAAAATTACGAATGATTGAGAAAAATGGATCTGGCATTCCATGTTTACATTGCTGCAAAGCACACTCTGGGCGTGCGCGTGCACTGTATTGATTCGCTTTGCAAGAGGCATATTCATTGGTTGATATAGATGAACGCTTGCGATTTTGCCTGAGCAAAAATCGAATATTGCCTTAGCAGATTTTATTTTTGCCTAGGCATAATTCGATTTTTGCCCGGGCAAGGCAGGCAGGCAGAAATGTGATCATTTTGACACACATTCCGCGCCATGCTTAAGCATAGATCGAAAATTACCTAAAAAGAACGTGTAGGTAATTGTCATAATCTTTATTGCTACAAATATAAAGCATGTAGTTTTTCGATAAAGAGACGATTTGCATTTCATAACACGTCATATCCTAAAAACGCAAAAATAACCTATCGTAAAACCATTACTACAAACAAATTTATTTTTGTAATAAATGATCCTAAAAATGCAAAACAAAAAATATCGTTAAAAAGATATATAGTTTCCCGTCCGGTAAATGTCCAGTAAAAATAAGCATTACAGTACAATTCCCCTAATAACGTCCTACCTGTGCTGACATGCAATTCCAATCCAGTTTTGACATGTACATCAGCCTCCCCTCAATCCCTCTCCGCACATGCGCATTTTTTCACACATTTTTTCAAGCTTCAGTAATAGTGTTGACCTATATGCAGATTGATATCGGTTGAGATGGGATTTAATGAAAAAAAACAACAAGAAAATATTGGTCACAGAGGTGTTATCTTAAAGACAAAACCCAAAAGGCATCCAAAAAGATATCGTTGTCAAAGTTTATATCTTTGAAAAAGTCGATAGTGATAAAAATATACTCCAAATTATCTTATTCATGAACCAATTTTTTGTCCGTTAATAGATTAAGTTTTACCGGTGCGTGACCGCGTAATTCTACTTCCGGTTTTATGAAAGCGCTTTCGATCTAAACAGTGTGATATTGCCAAAGATTGTGAAACTTATTATGTCCAAAAAAGTACCAAAATACGTAGCAGGATGGGTGGGATATGATGCTACAGGACCCACGTTTTAGAAATTTCAAGAAATTTTGATACAGAAATTTTCGAATGCGTTGAAGAAACGATCAACCGCAGCTGATCGAACTTGGCTACATGTGCCCTTTGGGACTCCTGGTCCATCAGCAGTGACACTCACCAAGTGGTACTAATATTAAATGTCTTCAAATTCAACTTGATCGTAAAACACTGTCAATGTGTAATGATCAAAGAATTTCTCTCACATTGACAGGGTGAAATGCTTTAAAGCATACCTGTCTTCTATTTCTATCAAATGAACGTAATTTGTCGCTTATGTAGATGATGTGATGCTCTATATACGGTAAAATTTTGAATATAACCCATCGACAGTATGACAAGTTTCAAAACATAACCTGTTTCCCTATCTAATGTAACGCATGTCGTTTAACATAATTTGCTTTGATGTTGACGGAGTGACGCTCTTTATATACGGAGTTACATTTCAAAACTTTTCATTCAAAAAAATTGAAAATATACATATTGAAATCAGTGTGCTTTATTTTTATCTAACCCAGATGCACTGAGCCAGACTTTGGGAACAACGAACATAAACATATAGCTGACCGTGAAAAGATATTTTAAGAGAAACATCAAAGCCTTTCTAGCGCGTTCATAAACAAATTACATGTTTACGTTGCGCGGAATGTGTGTCAAAATTATCACATTTTTGCCTAAGCAACTAGGCAGAATTCGATTTTTGCCTGGGCAGAATTTGATTTTTGCCTAGGCAAAATTATAATTGCCTAGGCAAAATTCGTTTTTGCTTAGGCAAAAATAATTTTCCCTAGGTAAAATTCAATTTTTGCTCCGGCAAAAATATTTCTGCCTACGCTAAATTCGAATTTTGCTTAGGCAGAATTCGAACAGATGTATTTTGCTTAGGCATATATCAAATCCATATTAACCAATCACCATGCATGTTACACATATGAAGTGATGCACTGCAGGGGTGAAACTCTATGCGGATTTGCGCTCATGTTTCAAAATACATCACCTTATAACCTATGCTTTTCCGACAAAAAAATTACCGATCCTTTAATGACTAGTCGCTCATGGCGGACTGGAGCCTATACCCCCTTCCCATCCTTTGATCGAAATTGACTATAATTTGATATCACGTCGAGTATGGTAGTCAAGACCGCCAGGAATTTGTCAAGAGTTATGTTTTCCCCGTTTGTAGTCTAATTTGGCAGCCCCCCCCCCCCCCCCCCCCCAGCCAAAGGCTTGGTATCACCCCCTCCCGATTTTGAAGGACCCAAAAGAATTTGCCAAGTGTGATGTGTTCCCCGTTGTTACGTTTAATTTTGCTGTCCCCTCTAGAAGGGTGTTAAAGGGGTCGAGACACCAGGTATTTGCCTAGCATGATATGTTTTCCCCGTTTTTACATTTAATTTGGCTCCCCCCAAACGGCCGATGGCTTGATCTCACCCCCAACCCCAACGGGCCGAGGGGGTTGAAGGGGTCAGGACCCCCAAGAATTTGCCAACAGTTATATTTCCCCATTTTTACGTCCAATTTGGCTGCCCCTCCTCATGGACGACGACTTGGTCTCACACCCCCCCCCCAACCGAAGATAAAAAAAACTATACTTTAAATCCATCCATGCACGTTTAATTCATATAAAATTATGAATGGTTGAGAAAAATGGATCTGGCATTCCATGTTTACATTGCTGCAAAGCACACTCTGGGCGTGCGCGTGCACTGTATTAATTCGCTTTGCAAGAGGCATTTTCATTGGTTGATATAGATGAACGCTTGCGAATTCTGCCTAAGCAAAAATCGAATATTACCTAAGCAGATATTATTGTTGCCTAGGCATAATTCGATTTTTGCCCGCGCAGAATTGTTTTTGCCTAGGCAAAATTCTATTTCTGCCTAGGCAGAATTAATTTTGCCTAGGCAAAAATCGAATTTTGCCTAGGCAAAATTATTTTTGCCTAGGCAAAAAAGGAATTTTGATTAGTCAAAAATAATTCTGCCTAGGCAGAAATGTGATCATTTTGACACACATTCCGCGCCATGCTTAAGAATAGATCGAAATTTACCTAAAAAGAACGTGTAGGTAATTGTCATAATCTTTATTGCTACAAATATAAAGAATGTAGTTTTTGATAAAGAGACGATTTGCAATGCAAAAATAACCTATTGTAAAACCATCACTACAATCAAATTTATTTTTGTAATAAATGATCCTAAAAATGCAAAAAAAAAATATTGTTAAAAAGATATATAGTTTCCCGTCCGGTAAATGTCTAGTAAAAATAAGCATTACAGTACAATTCCCCTAGTAACGTCCTACCTGTGCTGACATACAATTCCTATCCAGTTTTGACATGTACATCAGCCTCCCCTCAATTCCTCTCCGCTCTGGTGACCGCGCACACACGTGACCATATCACAGCGTCGATCGTTTCGTAAGCTTCAATAAGTAGCGTCATTACTATATTATAGCGCCCACTCAAAGCTGATGGAGACTTTCCAAGAAACCGAATTTTCTGTTTACATGTCGTCTACGGAGTTCATTTTGAGGAACGTTCATTTGAACCGTTCATATCACACAGTGTCTTTCCAATGTCTATTTAAGTGCAGATTAATTAAACTATATATCTCGGGGTAACCGTCTTTATGTTTCTCTTTTATTTGCATGATTTTCCTTTACTCTTCCATATATTATTTCATTTTTCTGCTAAAAAAGCCTGGTTTTTTTTAAGTCAGTGAGGCAAAATTACACAGTATTTCGGGAAAAAGAGAAACCCATTATTTATTACGAGGAAGGTTTGTGACCCCCTCTACTGATTACGAATCCGTCAGTGTAACTACATTTACATATTAAGAATTCCGACTTCCGTCGGAATCCTTTCTGTTATTGTATTGTCTTTTCTTTATTAAGGATTCCGACTATTCCGTCGGAATCCTTTCTGTTATTGTATTGTCTTTTCTTTCTTCTTATTAAGGATTCCGACTTCCGTCGGAATCCTTTCTGTTATTGTATTGTCTTTTCTTTATTCTTATTAAGGATTCCGACTATTCCGTCGGAATCCTTTCTGTTATTGTATTGTCTTTTCTTTCTTCTTATTATTATTCTTATTATTATTCTTACCTCCTCATCGTTCCGGTCACTTTACAAACTAGTTCCGCATCATGTGATAAAATGAATAGTACCATGTGAAAAAACATACAAAGATCTCAATTGAATTTTTTTTATTGTCGAAAAGTTCACATTTGCCCCCGCTAAAGGTCACCAAAGGTCAAATCTTTAAACTCTTGTAACTTCTAAACTAACCGTAAAATGTTCTTTGGGAAAATTGCAAACTTTTTTAAACTTACATGCTTGACATAATATTTACGGTTTTCGCGCTAAATCAAGTTAAAAATGGAACTTTAAATTCGCACAGTGCCAATTTCTACAGTTTTTGAGATTTTGAGTTGAAACTTGGATGGTAGGTTACTTATAGGTAGTCATTTAATGTTGACCTACTTTCAAGGTCAAATTTTGACTCTCAAGGTCACAACAAACTTTTGCCTATAGAACAAAGACTATTTGACCTTCAGGTTCAAACTTCATACATATTATCGCTAAGCCAAGCTCTTTCACCTTGACATTAAACCAAGGTCAAATTTTGATTCTCAAGGTCACAACAAACTTTTGCCCATAGAACAAAGACTATTTGACCTTCGATTTCAAATTTCATACATATTATCGTTAAGCCCAGCCCTTTCACCTTGACCTTCACCCAAGGTCAAATTCTCATTATCAAGGTCACAACAAACTTTATTCTATAAAACAATGACTGTTTGACCTTGAGAGTTCTAACTTTACACAAATATTCCTTGCATCAAACCCTTTCACCATGACCTTGACCCAAGGTCATTTGCTCGATTTCAAGGTCACAACAGATTTTGATTGATTAGACATTGAGCTTTGCTCAGATTAAAATCAATCGTGATGAGAATAATCACAATACTTATCTTTCATCCATGACATTCATTCAAGATTAAATAATCATTCTCAAGGTCATAACAAGCATTTAGTCTTGTAAAATTCACCTTTTTGTCCTATACTATTTATTCTCCACACATTTGAACTTAACATAGTATAAGAAAGATAACTCTTTTATTCTTGTTCTTTTTTGTTTTCTTAGTAGCATAACATATCTGTACTTTCATGTTCTTGTCATGTTCTATTCATAGAAATTATCTCATTGCAAAATCATTGTGCAATTCTGTTTTGAGAAAGTAATTGTAAAGGATTTGATATTGATAGAGCATGGAGTTTTAAGCTTTCATAAATATGAAAGGTATTTATTATTTTTTTCTTCTATTTTGTTGATAAATAAATAAGAGTCCCAAATTAGACATAAGCTCTTTTGACTCATTTGCTGAAATGAATAAGGCACTTAAGCTACTATTTTTTCCATCTTCTTTATTCGGATTTTAACACTTCAGTTCCGAAAAAGGTCTAATAAAGAGGAATCCGTCTGTTGTTTGCAACAGTAGCCATCTAGTTATTAAGGATTCCGACTTCCGTCGGAATCCTTTCTGTTATTGTATTGTCTTTTCCTTATTAAGGATTCCGACTATTCCGTCGGAATCCTTTCTGTTATTGTATTGTCTTTTCTTTATTAAGGATTCCGACTATTCCGTCGGAATCCTTTCTGTTATTGTATTGTCTTTTCTTTATTCTTATTATTATTCTTATTATTATTATTATTATTATTATTCTTACCCCCAGATCGTTCCAGTGACTGTACAAAAAAGTACCACTTCTTATGATAAAACGAAAAAGATCATGTGAAAGAGCATATAAAGATCTTGAGGTAAAAAAAATTTTGTTGTCGAAAAGTTCACAGATGCCCCCGCTAGAGGTCATCGAAGTTCAAATCTTTAAACTCTTATAACTCCTTAACTAACCGTACGATTTGAACAAAATTTGTTTTAAAATGTTCTTTGGAAAATTTGTAAACTTTTATACGCTTACATGCTCGATAAAATATTTACGGTTTTCGCGCTATTCCGAGTTGAAAATGGAACTTTAAATTGGCACAGTGCCAATTTCTACAGTTTTTGAGATTTTGAGTTGAAAGTTGGGTACTAGGTTACTTATAGGTAGTCATTTAATGTTGACCTACTTTCAAGGTCAAATTTTGATTCTCAAGGTCACAACAAACTTTTGCCTGTAGAACAAAGACTATTTGACCTTCAGAGTTCAAACTTCATACATAATATCTTTAAACCAAGCTCTTTCACACTGTCCTTGACCAAAGGTCAAATTCTGATTCTCAAGGTCACAACAAACTTTTGTCTATAGAACAAAGACATTTAGACCTGCAGAGTTCAAACTTCATACATGCTATCACTAAACCAAGCTCTTTCACCTTGACCTTGACCCAAGGCAAATTTTGATTCTCAAGGTCACAGCAAACTTTTGCCTATAGAACAAAGACTATTAGACCTGCAGAGTTCAAACTTCATTCAAATATATGTTCAATCATGCTCTTTCACTTTGACCTTGACCCATGGTCAAATTCTCATTCTCAAGGTCACAGTAACTTTTCCCTACAAAACAAATACTACTTGACCTTCAGAGTTCATACTTTATACATATCATGCTTGGGTCCAGCTATTTCACCTTGACCTTGACCCAAGGTCAAATTCTGATTTTCAAGGTCACAACAAACTTCAGTCTATAAAACAAAGACTGTTTGACCTTGACAGTTCAAACTTCACACAAATATTCCTTGCATTAAATTCTTTCATCATGACCTTGACCCAAGGTCATTTGTTTGATTTCAAGGTCACAACTGACTTTGGTTGATTAGACATTGAGCTTTGCTCAGATTAAGATCAATCGTGATGAGAATAATCACAATACTTAGCTTTCATCCATGACATAGGTTAAAGGCCAAATAATCATTCTCAATGTCTTAACAATCATTTACTCTTTTAGAATTTACACTTTTTGTCCTATACTATTTATTCTTCACACAAGTAGTCCTATTATGTGAACTTACCATAGTATAAGAAAGATAACTCTTTTATTCTTGTTCTCTGTTTCTTTTTTTTTTCTTAGTAGCATTACATCTGTACATGATGTTCTTTCATGTTGTTGTCATTTTCTATTAATAGAAATTATTTCATTGGAAAATCATTGTGCAATTCTGTTTTGAGAAAGTAATTGTAAAGGATTTGATATTGATAAAGCATGGAGTTTAAAGCTTTTGTAAAAATGAAAGGTATTTAATTCTTTTTCTTCTATTTTGTTGATAAATGAAGAAGAGTCCCAAACTAGACATGAGCTCTTTTGACCCATTTGCTGATGTGAATAAGGTACTAAAGCAACTTTTCTGTTTTCCATCTTCTTTATTCGGATTTTAACGATTCAGTTCCGAGGAAGGTCTAAAAAAGGAGGAATCCGTCTGTTGCTTGCAACAGTAGCCATCTAGTTCTTATTATTATTCTTATTAAGGATTCCGACTTCCGTCGGAATCCTTTCTGTTATTGTATTGTCTTTTCTTTATTCTTATTATTCTTATTATTATTATTCTTACCCCCAAGCCAATCCAGTGACGTTACAACAAAGTACCGCATCATATGATAAAATGGAAAGTATCATGTGAAAGAGCAAATAAAGATCTCAATTTAAATTTTTTTTCTTGTCGAAAAGTTCACATATGCCCCCGCTAGAGCTCATCAAAGGTAAAATCTTTAAAACCTTATAACTCCTGAACTAACCGTGCGATTTGAATGAAATTTGTTTTATATTGTTCTTTGGGAAATTTGCAAACTTTTATACGCTTACATGCTCGATAAAATATTTACGGTTTTCGCGCTATTTTGAGTTGAAAATGGAACTTTAAATTGGCACAGTGCCAATTTCTACAATTTTTGAGATTTTGAGTTGAAACTTGGATGGTATGTTACTTATAGGTAGTCATTGATGATGACCTAGTTTCAAGGTCAAATTATGATTCTCAAGGTCGCAACAAACTTTTGCCTATAGAACAAAGACTATTTGACCTTGACAGTTCAAACTTCATAAATACAATCATTGATCCAAGCCCTTTCACCTTGACCTTGACCCAAGGTCAAATTCTCATTCTCAAGGTCACAACAAAATTTTTCCTATAGAAAAAAGACCATTTGACTTTGAATGTTCAAACTTGACGCAAATATTCTTTGCATCAAGTCCTTTCACCTTGACCTTGACCCAAGGTCATTTGTTCGATTTCAAGGTCACAACAGACTTTTATTGATAAAATATTGAGCTTTGAATAGATGAAAAGAAATCTTGATGAGAATAAACTAAAATGCTTATATTTCATCCATGACCTTGGTTCAAGGTCAAATAAACTTTTTCAAGGTCATAACAAACATTTACTCTTGTAGGATTGATAGGATTTTGTTCTTAAATATTTATTCTTCACACAAGTAGTACTTCTTATTTGAACTTTACATAGTAAGATAGATAACTCTTTTATTCTTGTTCTCTGTTTCCTTTCTTTATCTTAGTAGCATTACTTGTCTGTACTTTCATGCTGTTGTCATTCTCTATTTATAGAAATTTTCTCATTGCTAATTCATTGTGCAATTCTTTTTGGGATAGTAATTTAAAAGGATTCAAAATGGATAGAATAGATCAAGGAGTTTAAAGCCTTCCTAAACTTGAAAGGTATTTATCGTCTTTTTCTTCTTTTTTGTCGATAAATAGATAAAAAGTCCCAAATTAGACATTATCTCTTTTGACTCATTTGCTGAAGTGAATAAGGTACTAAAGCAACTATTCTTTTTTTCATCTTCTTTATTCGGATTTTAACACTTCAGTTCCGAGGAAGGTCTAATAAAGGAGGAATCCGTCTGTTGCTTGCAACAGTAGCCATCTAGTTATTATTAAGGATTCCGACTATTCCGTCGGAATCCTTTCTGTTATTGCAATGTCTTTTCTTTATTCTTATTATTATTCTTATTAAGGATTCCGACTATTCCGTCGGAATCCTTTCTGTTATTGCAATGTCTTTTCTCTATTCTTATTATTATTCTTATTATTATTATTATTATTATTATTATTTTTATTCTTACCCCCCATTTTTTCCAGACACTCTATTCAAAGGTCTTGAAACACAGAGCAAAAAGGATGGTACCATCAGAAAGAGCATAACAAGATCTTCTTTAACTATTTTTTGTTTGTCGATAAGCTCACCAATGCCCCCGCTAGAAGTAATCAAAGGTAAAATCTTTAAACACCTATAACTCCTTAACTAACCGTACGATTTGAACGAAATTTGTTTTAAAATGTTCTTTGGGAAATTTGCAAACTTTTTTACCCTTACATGCTCGATAAATTATTTACGGTTTTCGCGCTATTCCGAGTTGAAAATGGAGCTTTAAATTGGCACAGTGCCAATTTCTACAGTTTTTGAGATTTTGACTTGAAACTTTGATAGTGGGTTACTTATAGGTGGTCATTTAATGTTGACCTACTTTCAAGGTCAAATTTTCATTCTCAAGGTCACAAAAACTTTTGCCTATAGTACAAAAAGTATTTGACCTTCAGAGTTCAAACTTCATACATAATATCGTTAAACCAAGCTCTTTCACCTTGACCTTGACCCAAGGTCAAATTTTGATTCTCAAGGTCACAACAAACTTTTGCCTAAAGAATAAAGACTATTTGACCTTCAAAGTTCAAACTTGATACATATCATTGTTCAGTCAAGCTCTTTCCACTTGACCTTGACCCAAGGTCAAATTCTCATTCTCAAGGTCACAATAAACTTTAGTCTATAAAACAAAGATTTTTTGACCTTGTGAGCTCAAACATTACACAAATATTCCTTGCAACAGACCCTTTCACCATGACCTTGAATTAAGGTCATTTGTTCGATTTCAAGGTCACAACCGACTGTAGTTGATAAGATATTGAGCTTTGCTCAGATAAAGATCAATCGTGATGAGAATGATCACAATACTTATCTTTCATTCATGAAATTGGATCAAGGTCAAATAATCATTCTCAAGGTCATAATAATCATTTACTCTTGTAGAATTCACACTGTTTGTCCTATACTATTTATTATTCACACAAGTAGTCTTACTTATTTGAACTTACCATTGTATAAGAAAGATAACTCTTTTATTCTTGTTCTCTTTCTTTATTTTTTATTAGTAGCATTATACATATCTGTACTTTCATGTTGTTGTCATTTTCTATTAATAGAAATCATTTCATAGGAAAATCATTGTGCAATTCTGTTTTGAGAAAGAAATTGTAAAGGATTTTGATATTGATAGAGCATGGAATTTAAAGCTTTCGTAAACATGAAAGGTATTTATTATTTTGTTTTCTTCTATTGTGTTGAAAAATGAATAAGAGTCCCAAATTAGACATAAGCTCTTTTGACTCATTCGCTGAAGTGAATAAGGTACTAAAGCAACTATTCTTATTTTCCATCTTCTTTATTCGGATTTTAACACTTCAGTTCCGAGAAAGGTCTAATAAAGGAGGAATCCGTCTGTTGCTTGCAACAGTAGCCATCTAGTTATTATTATTATTATTATTATTATTTTTATTCTTACCCCCTGATCATTTCCAGACACTTTATTCAAAGGTCTTTTAACACAAAGCAAAAGGGATGGTACCATCAGAAAGAGCATACCAAAATCTTTTTTAACTATTTTTTGTTTGTCGATAAGCTCACCAATACCCCCGCTGGAGGTCATCAAAGGTCAAATCTTTAAACACTTATAACTCCTAAATTAACCGTATGATTTGAACGAAATTTGTTTTAAAATGTTCTTTTGGAAAATTGTAAACTTTTATACGCTTACATGCTCGATAAAATATTTACGGTTTTCGAGCTATTCCGAGTTGAAAATGGAACTTTAAATTGGCACGGTGCCAATTTCTACAGTTTTTGAGATTTTGAGTTGAAACTTTGATAGTAGATTACTTATAGGTGGTCGTTTAATGTTGACCTACTTTCAAGGTCAAATTTTCATTCTCAAGGTCACAACAATTTTTTGCCTATAGAACAAAAAGTATTTGACCTTCAGAGTTCAAACTTCGTACAAATTATCATTAAACCAAGCTCTTTCACCTTGACCTTCACCCAAGGTCAAATTTTCATTCTCAAGGTCACAACTAACTTTCGCCTATAGAACAAAGACTATTTGACCTTCAGAGTTCAAACTTCATACACATCATTGTTCAGTAAAGCTCTTTCACCTTGACCTTAAACCAAGGTCAAATTCTCATTCTCAAGGTCATAACAAACTTTAGTCTATAAAACAAAGATTATTTGACCTTGTGAGTTCAAACATTACACAAATATTCCTTGCATCAATCCCTTTCACAATGACCTTGACTCAAGGTCATTTGTTCGATTTCAAGGTCACAACCGACTTTGGTTGATTAGATATTGAGCTTTGCTTAGATTAAGATCAATCGTGATGAGAATGATCATAATACTTATCTTCTATTTATGACATTGGTTCAAGGTCAAATAATCATTCTCAAAATCATAAGAATCATTTACTCTTATACAATTCACACTTTTTGTCCTATACTATTTATTCTTCACACAAGTAGTCCTTCTTGTTTGAACTTAACATAGTATAAGAAAGATAACTCTTTTATTCTTGTTCTCTGTTTCTTTTTCTTTCTTAGTAGCATTTCATATCTGTATTTTCATGTTGTTGTCATTTTCTATTAATAGAAATTATCTCATTGCAAAATCATTGTGCAATTCTGTTTTGAGAAAGTAATTGTAAAGGATATTGATATTGATAGAGCATGGAGTTTAAAGCTTTCGTTAACATGCAAGGTATTTATTTATTTTTTTCCTTTTTTGTTGAAAATGAATAAGAGTCCCAAATAAGACATAAGCTCTTTTGACTCATTTGCTGAAGTGAATAAGGTAATGAAGCAACTATTCATTTTTTCATCTTCTTTATTCGGATTTGAACACTTCTGCTCCGAGGAAGGTCTAATAAAGGAGGAATCCGTCTGTTGCTTGCAACAGTAGCCATCTAGTTATTATTATTATTATTATTCTTACCCCCAGATCGTTCCGGTCACTGTACAAAAAAGTATCACTACTTATGATAAAAAGAAAATGATCATGTGAAAGAGCATATAAAGATCTTGAGGTAAAAAAATTTTGTCGTCGAAAAGTTCACATATGCCCCCGTTAGAGGTCATCAAAATTCAAATCTTTAATTTCTTATAACTCCTAAACTAACCGTACGATTTGAACGAAATTTGTTTTAAAATGTTCTTTGGGAAATTTGCAAACTTTTACACGCTTACATGCTCGATAAAATATTTACGGTTTTCGCGCTATTCCGAGTTGAAAATGGAACTTTAAATTGGCACAGTGCCAATTTCTACTGTTTTTGAGATTTTGAGTTGAAACTTGGATACTAGGTTACTTATAGGTAGTCATTTAATGTTGACCTACTTTCAAGGTCAAATTTTGATTCTCAAGGTCACAACAAACTTTTGCCTGTAGAACAAAGACTATTTGACCTTCAGAGTTCAAACTTTATACATAATATCGTTAAAGCCACGTTCTTTCACATTGACCTTGACCCAAGGTCAAATTTTGATTCTCAAGGTCACAACAAACTTTTGCCTATAGAACAAAGACTTTTAGACCTGCTGAGTTCAAACTTCATACATAATATCATTAAACCAAGCTCTTTCACCTTGACCTTGACCCAAGGTCAAATTTTGATTCTCAAGGTCACAACAAACATTTGCCCATAGAACAAAGACTATTAGACATTCAAAGTTCAAATTTCATACATAATATCATTAAATCAAGCTCTTTCACCTTGACCTTCACCCAAGGTCAAATTCTGATTCTCAAGGTCACAACAAAATTTTCCTTATAGAACAAAGACTATAAGACCTTCAGAGTTTAAACTTCATACAAATAATTCTTCAGTCATGCTCTTTCACTTTGATCTTGACCCAAGGTCAAATTCTCATTCTCAAGGTCACAGCAACTTTTCCCTACAAAACAAAGACTATTTGACCTTCAGAGTTCATACTTTATACATATCATGCTTGGGCCCAGCTCTTTCACCTTGACATTGACCCAAGGTCAAATTCTGATTGTCAAGGTCACAACAAACTTTAGTTATAAAATAATGACTGTTTGACCTTGACAGTTTAAACTTTACACAACTATTCCTTGCATTAAACTCTTTCATCATGACCTTGACCCAAGGTCATTTGATTTCAAGGTCACAACTGACTTTGGTTGATTAGATATTGAGCGTTGCTCAAATTAAGATCAATCGTGATGAGAATAATCACAATACTTAGCTTTCATCCATGACATTGCTTAAAGGCCAAATAATCATTCTCAAGATCTTAACAATCATTTACTCTTGTAGAATTTACACTTTTTGTCCTATACTATTTATTCTTCACACAAGTAGTCCTTCTTATTTGAACTTAACATAGTTTAAGAAAGATAACTCTTTTATTCATGTTCTCTGTTTCTTTTTATTCTTAGTAGCATTACATATCTGTACTTTCATGTTGTTGTCATTTTCTATAAATAGAAATTATCTCATTGCAAAATCATTGTGTAATTCTGTTTTGAGAAAGTTATTGTAAAGGATTTGATATCCATAGGGCATGGAGTTTAAAGCTTTCATAAAGATGACAGGTACGTAATCTTTTTTTCTTCTATTTTGTTGATAAATGAATAAGAGTCCCAAATTAGACATAACCTCTTTTGACCCATTTGCTGAAGTGAATAAGGTACTTAAGCAACTATTATTTTTTCTATCTTCTTTATTCGGATTTGAACACTTCAGTTCCGAGGAAGGTCTAAGAAAGGAGGAATCCGTCTGTTGCTTGCAACAGTAGCCATCTAGTTCTTATTATTATTCTTATTATTATTATTCTTACCCCCAAACCGTTCCGGACACTTTACAAAAAAGTACAGCATCATATAAAAAAACGGAAAGTACCATGTGAAAGAGCATATAAAGATCTTGAATGAAATTTTTTTCTTGTCAAATGGTTCACATATGCCCCCGCTGGAGGTCATTAAAGGTCAAATCTTTCAATTCGTATAACTCCTTAACTAAAAATTTGTTTTATATTGTTCTTTGGGAACTTTGCAAACTTTTATACCCTTACATGCTCGATAAAATATTTACGGTTTTCGCGCTATTTTGAGTTGAAAATGGAACTTTAAATTGGCACAGTGCCAATTTCTACAGTTTTTGAGATTTTGAGTTGAAACAAATTTTGACCTATAGAACAAAGACTATTTGACCTTCAGAGTTCAAACTTCATACATACCATCGTTTAGCAAAGCTCTTTCACCTTCACCTTGATCCAAGGTCAAATTTTGATTCTCAAGGTCACAACATACTTTTGCCTATAGAACAAAGACTATTTGACGTTCAGCGTTCAAACTTCATACATACTATCGTTAAGCCGAGCTCTTCCACCTTGACCTTGACCCAAGGTCTAATTTTTATTCGCAAGGTCACAACAAAGTTTTGCCTATAGAATAAAGACTATTTGACCTCTAGAGTTGAAACTTCATACATATTATCGTTAAAGCCACGTTCTTTCACCTTGACCTTGACCCAAGGTCAAATTTTGATTCTCAAGGTCACAACAAACTTTTGCCTATAGAACAAAGACTATTTGACCTTTAAAGTTCAAACTTAACACAAAAATTCCTTGCATCAAGCCCTTTTACCTTGACCTTGACCCAAGGTCATTTGTTCGATTTCAAGGTCACAACATACTTTTGTTGATAAAATATTGAGCTTTAATCAGATTAAGATCAATCTTGAAAAGAATAAACTCAAATGCTTATCTTTTTTCCATGACCTTTATTCACGGTCAAATGATCATTCTCAGGGTCATAACAAACTTACTCTTGTAGAATTAGCAGTTTTTGTCCTACGCTATTTATTCTTCACACAAGTAGTTTTCTTATTTGAACATAACATAGTATAAGAAACATAACTCTTTTACTCTTGGTCTCTTATTTTTTATCTTAGTAGCATTACTTAGCTGTATTTTGATTCTATTGTCATTTTCTATTTATAGAAATGCTCTCATTGCAAAATCATTGTGCAATTCTGTTTTGAGATAGTAATTTTAAAGGATTTAGAATTGATAGATCATGGAGTATAAGCTTTCGTAAACATGAAAGGTATTTATTATCTTTTTGTTCTATTTTGTTGATAAATAAATGAGAGTCCCAAATTAGACTAAAGCTCTTAAGACTCATTTGCTGAAGTGAATAAGGTACAAAAGGAACTATTCATTTTTCCATCTTCTTTATTCGGATTTTAACACTTCAGTTCCAAGGAAGGTCTAATAAAGGAGGAATCCGTCTGTTGCTTGCAACAGTAGCCATCTAGTTATTATTATTATTCTTACCTCACCTCGATCCGGACACTTTACTAAAAGTACCGCGTCTTAGTCTTAAATGAATAGTACCATGTGAAAGTACATATCAAGATCTCGATTGAAATTTTTTTTGTTGTCGAAAATTGCACATATGCCCCCGCCAGAGGTCATCAAAGGTCAAATCATTAAATTCTTATAACTCCTTAACTAACCGTACCATTTTGACGAAATTTGTTTTATATTTTTTGGGGGGGAAATTTGCAAGATTTTATACGTTTATATGCTCGATAAAATATTTACGGTTCTCGAGCTATTTAGAGTTGAAAATGGAACTTTATTTTGGCAGAGTGCCAATTTCTACAGTTTTTGAGATTTTGAATTGAAACTTGAAAGGTAGGTTACTTATAAGTAGTTATTTAATGTTGACCTACTTTCAAGGTCAAATTTTTATTTTCAAGGTCACACCAAACTTTTCCCTATAGAACAAAAACTATTTGACATTCAGAGTTCAAACTTCATACATATTATCGTTTAACCAAGCTCTTTCACCTTGACCTTCACCCGAGGTCAAATTTTGATTTTCAAGGTCATAACAAATTTTTGCCCATAGAACAAAGACTATTTGACCTTCAGAGTTCAAACTTCATACATATAATAGTTCAGTCAAGCTTTTTCACCTTAACCTTAACCCAAGGTCAAATTTTCATTCTCAAGGTCAAAACAAAATTTAGTCTATAAACAAAGACTGTTTGACCTTGTGAGTTCAAACTTTACACAAATATTCCTTGCATCAAACCCTTTCACCCTGACCTTGAATCAAGGTCATTTGTTCGATTTCAAGGTCACAAGAGACTTTGGTTGATTAGATTTTGAGCTTTGCCCAGATTAAGATCAATTGTGATAAGAATTATCACAATACTTATCTTTCATCCATGAAATTGAATGAAGGTCAAATAATCATTCTCAAGGTCATAATAATCTCTTACTCTAGTAGAATTCACTTTTTCTGTCCTATACTATTTATTCTTCACACCAGTAATCCTTCTTATTTGAACTTAACATAGTATAAGAAAGATAACTCTTTTTTCTTTATTTTTTCTTAGTAGCATTATACATATCTGTACTTTCATGTTGTTGTCATTTTCTATTAATAGAAATTATTTCATTGTGCAATTCTATTTTGAGGAAGTAACTGTAAAGGATTTTGACATTGATAGAACATGGAGTTTAAAGCTTTCGTAAACATGAAACGTATTTGTTATTTTGTTTTCTTCTATTTTGTTAAAAAAAATAAATAAGAAGAAGGGAGGAGATCTCCAACAAGACCCCGTTGCAGCATCAACAGTAAAACACCAAAACACCCGATGCAAAAACACAAAAGACGAGTACAGCACGAGACGGAAAAGAGACACACGACATGTAAACATAAAACACAAAAGACTACACATAAACCGACAAGACCAATGGGTAACCGGTGCCGACTTTGGACGGCCATCTGTCACGCAAGTAGCAAATGGTGAGGTTATCCTGGATGACGTGCGCACAACCCTCTCACTTCTCCAATTACCCAGAGGTCTCGAAGAACGTACAATTGTGGTGTAAAACAACCTCCTCACTGTAAGATGACATCACACAAACAAGACCGCGAAACGCAGAGGCCCCAGAGACACAGATGAATATGTAAATGGATATAAAAAGAGGGCATGCGTAATGAAGTCCGTGCTCTGCCGGCTGTAGCGAGCTCATGTATGTAATCACCCGAGGAGTCCGACTGACATTCAGAGAGGACAGGTGGTCGGGGCCCTGTCTTCTCTAAAGAGGTTTGGACAGGGCCCGTCATGGAGTCCCGTCGTCACAGTCAGTCAGAGTGCAAGTCTCAAGGATGCGCTTGTACAAGACTGTCGATTGGTCAAGTACCAGGCCTACTGTAGTGTCCGTCTGGTGACATTAGGATCATATCCACGGTATAAAAGGCGTTTGATGATTCTGACGCATTTTCGATGGTTATGCTGCCTTCCTTTGATCCTTTTTATTTTGTTTATCATATCACCATAAAAGACAGGTTGTGTAATACCCATAGTAATGTACAGTCGTAATTTAGCAGATTGGAGATATCCCGTTTACCTGAGTGAACTCCCACTCCCCACTCCCCACCAGGATTCCCCACTCACCTGGATTTGCACCTGTACATGCGTACATGTCTATCATTGTTTATTGTGAATACACGATTGATCTCACCTGATATAACGTCCAGGTTGATTCTAGAGACATTGAAGGAAAATGAATGGGAAAATTTTTCTGAGCAACAGATTTAAACTTGCAATAGCAATATTTTATGGATCAAAAACTCTTTCTGATTAAATTGAGAATTCGCTTGTATGTGAGTTCATTGAGTCATTCATACATGTACAGAATTTAAAAGAAAGTCCTCATATATTTCACGTTCCATTGCTTAAACAATCGTTTTCTGAGTATTTCAAATATGCATGAAATAAAAAGGGCGGCATTAACGACATGTAGAAATGTACTAAAAATTCACGAAATAAAAAAGAGTTTTCATATGAATACTATTTCTGTGCGAATTTCATTCAAAATCTGTTGTTTGTGATCGTTTTAATTTTTTTTTTTCGACTGTTTGCTCCGTTTTTTTTTCCGAATGTGTTTTTCTTTTATGACCGATGGAAATTTTCAAAATATATGAATTTTGTATAAGTTTGTCTTATTTTCTTAAACGGGAACTTGTCAGCGACCAGTAGACATCAGGAAACAATACGCTGGCCGATATATTTCATACTTCACTGGCCGGGATTTTTCACAATTCATCCGGAATGTATAGAAGTCTCTATATTTTGAAACAATGACTTATTATTTCTGCCGTGCGAGGGGAATGTCCGCTTCCAACAGAAGGGCCAAAACTTCTCATAACGGAAAAATAGACGACCTGGTCTTCCTTTTAAACTCTATAAAATCAGAGTGTAACTCGTTCAAAGACAATTCATTTCATTATACATCTTCAATAATGATTGCAATGTATAAAATCTTGTTTTAATAAATTTTATATAATTTTTTAAAAGTTTATAGAAATATATTCATTTTTTATCGGTCAAAAAATTGGCTGGATTTTGATGTGTTTGATTATGGAGTTTTCTATGCCTACGCTTTCATACATGTACGGTTATTACCCAATTAGCAAAGGTGATTTGACAAGTATACACACCTGTCAATAAAACATGCAAAGTACCTAAAAGGTACCGCATTACCAGGTGTGAATTCACCCGAGCGTAAAAACATCGCCGGGTATTATCTACAGATAGAATAGAAAGAAAGGGGGATTAAAGATCATTTTTAAGGAATAAATTCTGTATGTTAAAAATCTTATTTTGCGTATTTATTGTAAAGCTTGATTATTTTTTTTTCTTCGAAAACACACATTGCTGGTAGTATACTTTTTTAAGATATGGTACCAAAACTAATGATGAATTTAAATCTTTCTCGCTTTATCTCTGCTTTTCATTTGGTCGTTACTCCCTTTTATATGAATCGGACTACAGATAAAGATGGTGATTGTTATAGGGAGAGGGCGTAAGGGGGGGTCGGTCCTTACCCCGTCTGCGTGTATATCCGCGCATGATAGCATTATTTTTATGGCCATCTTCCTTTTGCATTTGTAATTCCATATTTAAACAGTGCGGATATCATATCTTTCAAATGCCGAAAACTGTAACTAGAGAAGTCTATATACATGTACATGTAGATGGAAAGTGACGGGAGGACGAATGGAAATATTTTAGTATCAAATCCATAACACAATGCTAAATGGAAATTATACATGTAACATGATTCGATCTGCATAAGGAAAAAAGAAGAGAATATTGGAAACAACGATCATATTTGTACGACTTAAAGAAATACAATAATCGCATATTTTTATAGATCTCGTATTTTCATATCATTTCCCAACTCCCCGGTCCACCTCCGGGCTCCCTTGGTTTTCGGCTGTTCTAAGCAAACAAAAAATAGAGAGATGGAAAATCCAAGAGCCCCCTCCTGGCCTCCTCCCCTTCCAAAATATGCTTTTGACTCAAGTTTCATAATCGCTCGAATGTTATATTTGGAGTCCCCCCCAAAAAAAATCAAAGTATGTATTTCTTCATTGACTATCTAACGAACTACAATCACAAGTTAACTTTTTTTAAGTGTGACCCTACCCCAAAAACAAAATGCATGAAAAATATGAGAAAGAGAGATGGGAACATATTTTCGAATTTTTGATGGACAACACATCGTCTATGTATCTGTAAATGAAGTTGAAGTCAGAAGCTAAGTATCTTTTCCCTTCAGAGACCAAAGATTGAATGAATTCAGCTTCGTACGAGTAAAGGAAAATGTCGGCAAGGAAAATGTCGGCAAGGAGTGGGGCACAATTGGTCCCCATTGGAATTCCGACAATTTGATGGAATACCTTTCCTCCAAACACCACAAAAATGTTGTAAAGATAGATAACTCTTTTAAGCTTGTTCTCTGTTTCCTTTTTCATCTTAGTAGCATTACTTGTCTGTACTTTCATGCTGTTGTCATTCTCTATTTGTAGAAATTTTCTCATTGCAATTCATTGTGCAATTCTTTTTGGGATAGTAATTTAAAAGGATTCAAAATGGATATAATAGATCTAGGAGTTTTAAGCCTTCCTAAACTTGAAAGGTATTTATAATCTTTTTCTTCTTTTTTGTCGATAAATATATACCCAACAAAAAAAGAAACCCACATCATATTATATAGTGATTTCTTTCAATTAATCATAAATATTTAGTTAGACATTTGATTATAGTTTTCTTTTTCCAGCACTCGAATTACCGAGGATAAAACACGTTTCTATCATTTTTTTGCAACATATCACAATGATAGTGCTGAATAAAGCGCGTTGTTTCTAGCTCCTGTTGCATGGCCGCAGGTTTCCAATCCTTCTGAAATTTTGTGGTTTGACCGCCTTCAGCAAATTTTCAGTAAAATATAGATGAATACTGATTTCTCTATTCAAATGTAGTCAAAATATGTAAATATATCTGAAAATTATATGTCTCAAATGAGTTACAGAAGATCCTGACGATAATCTCAACAGCACTCACAATAGAGCACAAAATTGAGCATCGACGGACCCCTAGCAAACTAGAGGTGGGACCAGGTGCCCGGGAGGAGTAAGCATCCCCTGTTGGCTAGCCGCACCCGCCGTCGATGTCTAAGCACGAAAATGAAAACAATATATGACATTCATGCACTGTCTGACGTTATGTCTATATAGAAATGCTATGGCGACAATGTCAGGGAAAGTTATTCAAAACACTTACTGTCAAAGCCCTCGCGGGGAACTTTTTTACGAGCTCCACACGGCAAAGGGCATAAGTGTGACACAAATGAGTTAAAGAAGATCCTGACGATAATCTCAACAGCACTCACAATAGAGCACAAAATTGAGCATCGACGGACCCCTAGCAAACTAGAGGTGGGACCAGGTGCCCGGGAGGAGTAAGCATCCCCTGTTGGCTAGCCGCACCCGCCGTCGATGTCTAAGCACAAAAATGAAAACAATATATGACATTCATGCACTGTCTGACGTTATGTCTATATAGAAAACGCTATGGCGACAATGTCTCAGTGGAAATTTCCGTATATTGGGGTATGTTTTACAATAAAGGATATCAATATTTTGCAATTCTGATCCCAAACAAACACTAATTTTGACTTCAGTCATTCTTATTTATCTGTTGCAGATTTCTCTTTAACATCGCATTAAAATAAGTAAATGAAATACCAGAAAAGCTTAAAACTAACGTCTAAAACCATTGAAAATGCGCGTAAAAATGACCTGTCAAGATCGAGGTATTGTTTCTGAAAACAGTGCTTGCGAAAAAAAGGTCAGATTCTAGCTGTAGTAGGATAATGTTGTGCTTTGCGGCACATATAATTGCGAAAAATATCAAACCACGGACTTCATTTTCAAAAGAGTTGATGTTTGGGATGTTTTTCTGATTGATGACGTCATTTGATGCAATTAAATGAATTTGTATTCAGCGAAAATTGTGTATCATCAATGAAAAAACAAATCGCAATGCCTGATATATCAATTTGGAAAGGTTTAACAACAATAATCATTTATAAAAAGTGAACGGAATTCTTAAAAGCCACTTTGTGACATTGCGTTTTGAACTAAGTGTCTTAATCATTGCGCTGTGTCTGATCATGAAGGCGGATTCGTTTGGCGTTTGACAGAATAAGTCACTCGTAGTCCTACGATTTATGATGAAAAAGAATAGAATACATATAGATTACATAATACATTTTATAGAATGAGGATCCAGTGGTGCGTTTCTTTTTTTGTTGGGTATATAAGAGTCCTAAGTTAGACATAAGCTCTTTTGACTCATTTGCTGAAGTGAATAAAAAGAAGGGAGGAGATCTCCAACAAGACCCCGTTGCAGCATCAACAGTAAAACACCAAAACACCCGATGTAAAAACACAAAAGACGAGTACAGCACGAGACGGAAAAGAGACACACGACATGTAAATATCAAACATAAAACACTACACATAAACCGACGAGACCAATGGGTAACCGGTGCCGACTTTGGACGGCCATCTGTCACGCAAGTAGCAAATGGTGTGGTTATCCTGGATTACGTGCGCACAACCCTCTCACTTCTCCAATTACCCAGAGGTCTCGAAGAACGTACAATTGTGGTGTAAAACAACCTCCTCACTGTAAGATGACATCACACAAACAAGACCGCGAAACGCAGAGGCCCCAGAGACACAGATAAATATGTAAATGGATATAAAAAGAGGGCATGCGTAATGAAGTCCGTGCTCTGCCGGCTGTAGCGAGCTCATGTATGTAATCACCCGAGGAGTCCGACTGACATTCAGAGAGGACAGGTGGTCGGGGCCCTGTCCTCTCTAAAGAGGTTTGGACAGGGCCCGTCATGGAGTCCCGTCGTCACAGTCAGTCAGAGTGCAAGTCTCAAGGATGCGCTTGTACAAGACTGTAGATTGGTCAAGTACCAAGCCTAGTGTCCGTCTGGTGACATTAGGATCATATCCACGGTATTAAAGGCGTTTGATGATTCTGGCGCATTTTCGATGGTTATGCTGCCTACCTTTGATCCTTTTTATTTTGTTTATCATATCACCATAAAAGACAGGTTGTGTAATACCCATAGTAATGTACTCTGTTCCATGTATAGATCCGAATTTTAAAAGAAGTTGACCGTAATTTTTGTAAAATTTCCAGAAAGTCTTAACTAGTTTATGAAAGCGGAAACCTTGACCTAAAAGTTTTTTGGTAATTTGTAAATTTCTACTGTGAAAATCCAAAATTAGGTACATGCTCTAGCGTACCGGATGAGCTGTGATATGTAAATGCCGTATGACGGTAATCTTGGAACATCACCGTCAAGCCAAGGGAAATTTACTATGTTGAATCCAAAATCATCCCTTTTGTCATATACACTTGTATGAATCTTTCCGTTTACAAATATTTAGGTCCAAAAAGGGTGTTTCTGTATTTGAAAGGTTTGCCTTGTTACATGTAAGGGTTAATTCTTGTGGATAAATTTCATTCTTATATAATTCAAAAGCAGGATTGTCAATGGTTAGAATATCATCCAGATACCTAGAAGTATTATTGAAACATTTCAGGTACTAAGGTACACATCTAAGGTACTAAAGAAACTATTCTTTTTTCATCTTCTTTATTCGGATATTAACACTACAGTTCCGAGGAAGGTCTAATAAAGGAGGAATCCGTCTGTTGCTTGCAACAGTAGCCATCTAGTCAAGGATTCCGACTTCCGTCGGAATCCTTTCTGTTATTGTATTGTCTTTTCTTTATTCTTATTATTATTATTAAGGATTCCGACTTCCGTCTTTTCTTTATTCTTATTATTATTAAGGATTCCGACTTCCGTCGGAATCCTTTCTGTTTTTGTATTGTCTTTTCTTTATTCTTATTATTATTAAGGATTCCGACTTCCGTCGGAATCCTTTCTGTTATTGAATTGTCTTTTCTTTATTAAGGATTCCGACTTCCGTCGGAATCCTTTCTGTTATTGTATTGTCTTGTCTTTATTCTTATTATTAAGGATTCCGACTTCCGTCGGAATCCTTTCTGTTATTGTATTGTCTTTTCTTTATTCTTATTATTCTTATTATTATTATTATTAAGGATTCCGACTTCCGTCGGAATCCTTTCTGTTATTGTATTGTCTTTTCTTTATTCTTATTATTCTTATTATTATTATTCTTACCCCCAAGCCAATCCAGAGACTTTACAACAAAGGACCGCATCATATGATAAAATGGAAAGTATCATGTGAAAGAGCAAATAAAGATCTTCATTTAAAATTTTTTTCTTGTCGAAAAGTTCACATATGCCCCAGCTAGAGGTCATCAAAGGTCAAATCTTTAAAACCTTATAACTCCAAAACTAACCGTGCGATTTGAATGAAATTTGTTTTATATTGTTCTTTGGAAACTTTTATACGCTTACATGCTCGATAAAATATTTACGGTTTTCGCGCTATTTTGAGTTGAAAATGGAACTTTAAATTGGCACAGTGACAATTTCTACAGTTTTTGAGATTTTGAATTGAAACTTGGATACTAGGTTACTTATAGGTAGTCATTTAATGTTGACCTACTTTCAAGGTCAAATTTTCATTCTCAAGGTCACAACAAACTTTTGCCTGTAGAACAAAGACTATTTGACCTTCAGAGTTCAAACTTCATACATAATATCGTTAAACCAAGCTCTTTCACAATGACCTTGACCCAAGGTCAAATTTTGATTGTCAAGGTCACAACAAACTTTTGCCTTTAGAACAAAGACTTTTAGATCTGCTGAGTTCAAACTTCATACATAATATCATTAAACCAAGCTCTTTCACCTTGACCTTGACCCAAGGTCAAATTCTGATTCTCAAGGTCACAACAAACATTTGCCTATAGAACAGAGACTATTAGACATTCAAAGTTCAAACTTCATATATAATATCACTAAACTAAGCTCTTTCACCTTTACCTTGACCCAAGGTCAAATTCTGATTCTCAAGGTCACAACAAAATTTTCCCTATAGAACAAAGACTATACGACCTTCAGAGTTTAAACTTCATACAAATAATTGTTCAGTCATGCTCTTTAACTTTGACCTTGACCCAGGGTCAAATTCTCATTCTCAAGGTCACAGCAACTTTTCCCTACAAAACAAAGACTATTTGACCTTCAGAGTTCATTCTTTATACATATCATGCTTTAGCCCAGCTCTTTCATCTTGACCTTGACCAAAGGTCAAATTCTGATTTTCAAGGTCACAACAAACTTTAGTCTATAAAACAATGACTGTTTGAACTTGACCGTTTAAACTTTACACAAATATTCCTTGCATCAAACTCTTTCATCATGACCTTGACCCAAGGTCATTTGTTTGATTTATAGGTCACAACTGACTTTGGTTGATTAGATATTGGCTTAGCTCAGATTAAGATCAATCGTGATGAGAATAATCACAATACTTAGCTTTCATCCTTGACATTGCTTAAAGGCCAAATAATCATTCTCAAGGTCTTAACTTTCATTTACTCTTGCAGAATTTAAACTTTTTGTGCTATACTATTTATTCTTCACGCAAGTAGTCCTTCTTATTTGAACATAACATAGTATAAGAAAGATAACTCTTTTATTCTTGTTCTCTGTTTCTTTTTTTTCTTAGTAGCATTACAAATCTGTACTTTCATGTTGTTGTCATTTTCTATTAATAGAAATTATCTCATTGCAAAATCATTGTGTAATTCTGTTTTGAGAAAGTAATTGTAAAGGATTTGATATCCATAGGGCATGGAGTTTAAAGCTTTCATAAAGATGAAAGGTACGTAATTTTTTTTCTTCTATTTTGTTGATAAATAAATAAGAGTCCCAAATTAGACATAACCTCTTTTGACCCATTTGCTGAAGTGAATAAGGTACTTAAGCAACTATTCTTTTTTCTATCTTCTTTATTCGGATTTGAACACTTCAGTTCCGAGGAAGGTCTAAGAAAGGAGGAATCCGTCTGTTGCTTGCAACAGTAGCCATCTAGTTAAGGATTCCGATTTCCGTCGGAATCCTCTCTGTTATTGTATTGTCTTTTCTTTATTCTTATTATTCTTATTATTATTATTATTATTATTATTATTATTATTATTCTTACCCCCAAGCCAATCCAGTGACGTTACAGCAAAGTACCGCATCATATGATAAAATGGAAAATATCATGTGAAAGAGCAAATTAAGATCTTAATTTAATATTTTTTTCTTGTCGAAAAGTTCACATATGCCCCCGCTAGAGGTCATCAGCGGTCAAATCTTTAAACTCTTGTAACTCCTTTACTAACCGTACGATTTGAACAAAATTTGTTTTATATTGTTCTTTGAGAAATTTGCAAACTTTTATAGGCTTACATGCTCCATAAAATATTTACAGTTTTCAAGCTATTTCAAGTTGAAAATGGAACCTTAAATTGGCAAGGTGCCAATTTCTACAATTTTTGAGACTTTGAGTTGAAACTTGGATGTTAGGTCACTTATAGGTAGTCATTTAAAGTTGACCTTCTTTTCAAGGTCAAATTTTTATTCTCAAGGTCACATGAAACTTTTGCTTATAGAATAAAGACTATTTGACCTTCAGAGTTCAAACTTCATACATATAATTGTTAAGCCAAGCTCTTTCACCTTGACCTTGATCCAAGGTCAAATTCTCATTCTCAAGGTCACAACAACATTTTTGCCTATAAAACAAAGACTGTTTGACCTTGAGAATGCAAACTGGGTACAAATATTCCTTGCAGTAAGTCCTGTCACATTGACCTTGACCAAAGGTCATTCGTTCGATTTCAAGGTCATAACAGTCTTTTGTTGATAAAATATTGAGCTTTATTCAATTTCATATATATTTTGAAGAAAATGATATTCTATACTCATCTTTTTTCCTTGACCTTGGTTCAAGGTGAAAATTTCATTCTCAATGTCATAACAACATTTACTTGTTAAATACACAGTGTTTGTCCTACACTACTTATACTTCACAAACGAGGTCCTTCTTATATGAACTTTACATGATCTAAGAAAGATAAATCTTTTATTTCTATTTCTCTTCGTACCATGACTTGTCTGTACTTTAATGCTGTTGTCATTTTCTAATTAAATGTTTTAAAAATGTCTTAAAATTGAATAGCATCATTTAAATTAACTGGTAAATTTGCAGCATGGACCAGACAGACAGACTGACAGTGTAAGATAGACAGTGTTAGATAGACTGACAACGATAGAAGAACGAACAGACATACGAACAGATAGAGAGAGTACTAGACAGAAACGCAGACGATCGGCGATAAAAAAAGTCCAGACTGGGGATCGAACCCGGTACCCTTGGGCCAGCAGTCCAACGCCCTATCCACATAGCCATTGGAGTTCCTGAATGTTAGTGGTTTTTATTTTTGATATACAGACGGAGAAATACAAATGGCTGATTCAGCATTACAAGAATTATCGATCGTTCATGCAACAAGTCAGTCCTATTCATAGCTTTTTATTCAGAAGAAAAACACATTTCATATTGCGCATATTTATTTCACTGTCATTGACTTCAACGTGTATATATGGCCACCTTAGGCCTCTTTTTTTTTTCATTCGTCAATCTTTGAAACAACTGTACAAGACCTTTGACGGAGCAATATGGCCCCCTTGGGCCTCTTGTTTGTTTTGTTTTGTTTTTTTTTCATTTGTTTTGCTTGTTTGTTTGTTTGCTTGTTTTTTTTTCTCTTTTGATTCGACAATCTTTGAAACAACTGTACAAGACTTTTGACTGAGCAAAATGGCTCCCTTGGGCCTCTTGTTTTGTTTTGTTTTGTTTTTTTTTTTTTTTTTTTCATTTGTTTTGTTTGTTTGTTTGTCTTTTTCTTATTAAATTCCTTAATATTTGAAACAACTGTACAAGACCTTTGACGGAGCAATGTGGCCCCCTTGGGCATTTTTTTCTCGTTTGTTTGTCTGTTTCTTTTTGAATTCGTCAATCTTTGAAATAACTGTACAAGATCTTTGACGGTTTGTTTATCCAATGACATAGGCTAGTCCTTCGAAAGGGGGAGGTTGATAAGTTTTTGCCCCCCCCCCCCCCCCCCCTCCGACTTACATGTTACATACGTGTACATACCTGTTTTCACCTACCCTGTCTAGATCCGCCCTTGCAAAATAAGCAAACACATTTTATTGATTCATAATTTTATTCTCTACATACATGGTCAATGAAAGTCAAATAAAAAAAATACATTTTATGAAATTCTGTGTTGTTTACTCCTGAATACAAACCTGTAAATAGAATCGATCGATAAAGATTTATCATTCGGAACATGCTCGACATGTTGAGTCATATCATAGTCGCAAGATTTCATCCTTCTAAAGACTTTTGATGCAAACCTTTGTCAGTTCTGCAATAGCTCAGTGGTAGAGCGTCAGACTTCGAATCGGAGGGTCCGGGGTTCGATACCGGCCTCGGCCATTTTTTCCCTCAATTTTTTTTCATTCGTAAGCAAACATAAAGTACAGTGCTTCAACATTGTTTTCATTTCAAAATTTATACGAGTATGTATTGGTTCAAAATGTTTTCTAACAGAATCAAGAAATATCGAATACATGTACCAGTTTGAAAACACTTGCTATATTGTCATGATTCATTGGAAAATCCCTCACATAATTAATATGCATGACCCAGGATGTGTTACAAATTTCATTGGTCAATTCAACCATGTGACCTGACATTACATGTACAAGATACGATGGGGCCAACCTTGGCGAAGGTACCTGGTTCGAGTCCAGCTGCGGCCAGTCATTTTCGCATTTTTTCAATTTTCATTTCTGTTCTTAACAAGATGAAAATGAGAGGAATCCGTCTGCTATGTCCACAGGAACCTCCATCCTTCCATTTATTAAGGATTCCGATTTCCGTCGGAATCCTTTCTGTTATTGTATTGTCTTTTCTTTATTCTTATTATTCTTATTATTAAGGATTCCGACTTCCGTCGGAATCCTTTCTGTTATTGTATTCAATTTGTCTTTTCTTTATTCTTATTAAGGATTCCGACTATTCCGTCGGAATCCTTTCTGTTATTGTATCGTCTTTTCTTTATGAGTTGAAAATGGAACTTTAAATTGGCACAATGCCAATTTCTACAGTTTTTGAGATTTTGAGTTGAAACTTGGATACTAGGTTACTTATAGGTAGTCATTTAATATTGACCTACTTTCAAGGTCAAATTTTTATTCTCAAGGTCACAACAAACTTTTACCTGTAGAACAAAAACTATTTGACCTTCACATTTCAAACTTCATACATACTATCGTTAAACCAAGCTCTTTCACACTGACCTTGACCCAAGGTCAAATTTTGATTCTCAAGGTCACAACAAACTTTTGCCTATAGAACAAAGACTATTAGACCTGCAGAGTTCAATCTTCATATATAATATCATTACACCAAGCTCTTTCACCTTGACCTTGGCCCAAGGTCAAATTCTGATTCTCAAGGTCACAACATACTTTTGCCTATAGAACAAAGACTATTAGACATTCAAAGTTCAAACTTCATACATAATATCATTAAACCAAGCTCTTTCACCTTAACCTTGACCAAAGGTCAAATTCAGATTCTTAAGGTCACAACAAACTTTTGCCTATAGAACAAAGACTATTTGACCTTCAGAGATTAAACTTCATACAAATAATTGTTTAGTCATGCTCTTTCACTTTGACCTTGACCCAAGGTCAAATTCTCATTCTCAAGGTCACAGCAACTTTTCCCCACAAAACAAAGACTATTTGACCTTCAGAGTTCATACTTTATACATATCATGCTTGGCCCAGCTCTTTCACCTTGACCTTGACCCAAGGTCAAATTCTGATTTCAAGGTCACAACAAACTTAAGTCTATAAAACAAAGACTGTTTGACCTTGAGAGTTCAAACTTCACACAAATATTCCTTGCATCAAACTCTTTCATCATGACCTTGACCAAAGGTCATTAGTTTGATTTCAAGGTCACAACTGACTTTGGTTGATTAGATATTGAGCTATGCTCAGATTAAGATCAATCGTGATGAGAATAATCACAGTACTTAGCTTTCATTCATGACATTGGTTAAAGGCCAAATAATCATTCTCAAGGTCTTAACAATTATTTACTCTTGTAGAATTTACACTTTTTGTCCTATACTATTTATTCTTCACACAAGTAGTCCTTCTTATTTGAACTTAACATAGTATAAGAAAGATAACTCTTTTATTCTTGTTCTCTGTTCTCTTTCTTTTTTTTCTTAGTAGCATTACAGATCTGTCCTTTCATGTTGTTGTCATTTTCTATTAATAGAAATTATCTCATTGCAAAATCATTGTGCAATTCTGTTTTGAGAAAGTAATTGTAAAGGATTTGATATCCATAGAGCATGGAGTTTAAATCTTTCGAAAACATGAAACGTATTTATCATCTTTTTCTTCTTTTTTGTCAATAAATAGATAAGAGTCCCAAATTAGACATAAGCTCTTTTGACTCATTTGCTGAAGTGAATAAAGTACTAAAGCAACTATTCTTTTTTCATCTTCTTTATTCGGATTTTAACACTTCAGTTCCGAGGAAGGTCTAATAAAGGAGGAATCCGTCTGTTGCTTGCAACAGTAGCCATCTAGTTATTATTATTATTCTTACCCCCAAACCAATCCAGAGACTTTACAACAAAGTACCTCACCATATGATAAAATGGAAAGTATCATGTGAAAGAGCAAATAAAGATCTTCATTTAAAATTTTTTTCTTGTCGAAAAGTTCACATATGCCCCCGCTAGAGGTCATCAAAGGTCAAATCTTTAAAACCTTATAACTCCTAAACTAACCGTGCGATTTGAATGAAATTTGTTTTGTATTGTTCTTTGGGAAATTTGCAAACTTTTATACGCTTACATGCTCGATAAAATATTTACGGTTTTCGCGCTATTTTGAGTTGAAAATGGAACTTTAAATTGGCACAGTGCCAATTTCTACAATTTTTGAGATTTTGAGTTGAAACTTGGATGGTAGGTTACTTATAGGTAGTCATTGATGATGACCTAGTTTCAAGGTCAAATTATGATTCTCAAGGTCACAACAAACTTTTGCCTATAGAACAAAGACTATTTGACCTTGACACTTCAAACTTCATAAATACAATCATTGATCCAAGCCCTTTCACCTTGACCTTGACCCAAGGTCAAATTCTCATTCTCAAGGTCACAACAAAATTTTTCCTATAGAAAAAAGACCATTTGACCTTAATAGTTCAAACTTGGCGCAAATATTCCTTGCATCAAGTCCTTTCACCTTGACCTTGACCAAAGGTCATTTGTTCGATTTCAAGGTCACAACATACTTTGGTTGATAAAATATTGAGCTTTGAATAGATGAAAAGAAATCTTGATGATAATAAACTAAAATGCTTATCTTTCATCCATGACCTTGGTTCAAGGTCAAATAAACTTTTTCAAGGTCATAACAAACATTTTCTCTTGTAGGATTGATAGGATTTTGTTCTTAAATATGTATTCTTCACACAAGTAGTACTTCTTATTTGAACTTGACATAGTAAGATAGATAACTCTTTTATTCTTGTCCTTTGTTTCCTTTTTTATCTTAGTAGCATTACTTGTCTGTACTTTCATGCTGTTGTCATTCTCTATTTATAGAAATTTTCTCATTGCTAATTCATTGTGCAATTCTTTTTGGAATAGTTATTTAACAGGGTTCAAAATGGATAGAATAGATCTAGGAGTTTAAAGCCTTCCTAAACTTGAAAGGTATTTATCGTTTTTTTTTTCTTCTTTTTTGTCGATAAATAGATAAGAGTCCCAAGTTAGACATAAGCTCTTTTGACTCAATTGCTGAAGTGAATAAGGTACTAAAGCAACTATTCTTTTCTCATCTTCTTTATTCGGATTTTAACATTTCAGTTCCGAGGAAGGTCAAATAAAGGAAGAATCCATCTGTTGCTTGCAACAGTAGCCATCTACTTATTCTCCTTATTATTATTCTTACCCCCAAACCGTTCCGGACACTTTACAAAAAAAAATACAGCATCATATGAAAAAACGGAAAGTACCATGTGAAGGAGAATATAAAGATCTTGAATGAAATTTTTTTTCTTGTCAAATGCTTCACATATGCCCCCGCTGGAGGTCATCAAAGGTCAAATCTTTAAACTCTTATAACTCCTTAACTAACCGGATTTCAACAAAATTTGTTTTATATTGTTCTTTGGGAAATTTGCAAACTTTCATACGCTTACATGCTCGATAAAATATTTACGGTTTTCGCGCTATTCAGAATTGAAAATAGAACTTTAAATTGGCACAGTGCAAATTTCTACAGTTTTTTAGATTTTGAGTTGAAACTTGGATGGTAGGTTATTTATAGGTAGACATTTAATGTTGACCTACTTTCAAGGTCAAATTTTCATTCTCAATGTCACAACAAATTTTGGCCTACAGAACAAAGACTACTTGACCTTCAGAGTTCAAACTTCATACTTACTATCGTTTAGCCAAGCTCTTTCACCTTGACCTTGACCCAAGGTCAAATTTTTATTCCCAAGGTCACAACATACTTTTGCCTATAGAACAAAGACTATTTGACCTTCAGTGTTCAAACTTCATACATACTATCGTTAAGCCAAGCTCTTTCACCTCGACCTTGACCCAAGGTCACATTTTGATTCCAAAGGTCACAACAAAGTTTTGCCTATAGAATAAAGACTATTTGACCTTCAGAGTTCAAACTTCATACATATTATCGTTAAGCCACGCTCTTTCACCTTGACCTTGACCCAAGGTCAAATTTTGATTCTCAAGGTCACAACAAACTTTTGCCTATAGAACAAAGACTATTTGACCTTAAGAGTTCAAACTTAACAAAAATATTTCTTGCATCAAGCCGTTTACCTTGACCTTGACCCAAGGTCATTTGTTCGATTTCAAGGTCACAACATACTTTGGTTGATAAGATATTGAGTTTTGATCAGATTAAGATCAATCTTGAAAAGAATTACCTCAAATACTTATCTTTTTTCTGTGACCTTTATTCATGGTCAAATGATCATTCTCAGGGTCATAACAAACTTACTCTTGTAGAATTAGCAGTTTTTGTCCTACGCTATTTATTCTTCACTCAGGTAGTCTTTCTTATTTGAACATAACATAGTATAAGAAACATAACTCTTTTACTCTTCGTCTCTGTTTTTTTTTTCTTAGTAGCATTACTTGGCTGTATTTTGATTCTATTGTCATTTTCTATTGATAGAAATGCTCTCATTGCAAAATCATTGTGCAATTCTGTTTGGAGATAGTAATTTTAAAGGAATAAGAATTGGTAGATCATGGAGTATAAAGCTTTCGTAAACATGAAAGGTATTTATTATCTTTTTGTTCTATTTTGTTGATAAATAAATGAGAGTCCCAAATTAGACTAAAGCTCTTAAGACTCATTTGCTGAATGAATAAGGTACAAAAGCAACTATTCATTTTTCCATCTTCTTTATTCGGATTTTAACACTTCAGTTCCAGGGAAGGTCTAATAAAGGAGGAATCCGTCTGTTGCTTGCAACAGTAGCCATCTAGTTAAGGATTCCGACTATTCCGTCGGAATCCTTTCTGTTATTGTATTGTCTTTTCTTTATTCTTATAATTATTCTTCTTATTATTATTATTATCATTCTTACCCCCAGATCGTTCCAGTCACTGTACAAAAAAGTACCACTTCTTATGATAAAACGAAAAGGATCATGTGAAAGAGCATATAAAGATCTTGAGGTAAAAAAAATTTGTCGTCGAAAAGTTCACATATGCCCCCGGTAGAGGTGATCAAAGTTCAAATCTTTAAACTCTTATAACTCCTAAAGTAATCGTACGATTTGAACGAAATTTCTTTTAAAATGTTCTTTGGGAAATTTATAAACTTTTATACGCTTACATGTTAGATAAAATATTTACGGTTTTCGCGCTATTCCAAGTTGAAAATGGAACTTGGCACAGTGCCAATTTCTACTGTTTTTGAGATTTTGAGTTGAAACTTGGATACTAGGTTACTTATAGGTAGTCATTTAATGTTGACCTACTTTCAAAGTCAAATTTTAATTCTCAAGGTCACAACAAACTTTTTCCTGTAGAACAAAGACTATTTGACCTCCAGAGTTCAAACTTCATACATAATATCGTTAAACCAAGCTCTTTCACATTGACCTTGACCCAAGGTCAAATTTTGATTCTCAAGGTCACAACAAACTTTTGCTTATAGAACAAAGACTTTTAGACCTGCTGAGTTCAAACTTCATACATAATATCATTAAACCAAGCCCTTTCACCTTGACCTTGATCCAAGGTAAAATTCTGATTCTGAAGGTCACAACAAACATTTGCCTATAGAACAGAGACTATTAGACATTCAAACTTCAAACTTCATACATAATATCATTAAACCAAGCTCTTTCACCTTGACCTTGACCCAAGGTCAAAATGTGATTCTCAAGGTCACAACAAAATTTTCCCTATAGAACAAGGACTATTTGACCTTGACAGTTCAAACTTCATAAATACAATTATTGATCCAAGCCCTTTCACTTTGACCTTGACCCAAGGTCAAATTCTCATTCTCAAGGTCACAACAATTTTGTTCCTATAGAACAAAGACCATTTGACCTTGAGAGTTCAAACTTGATGCAAATATTCCTTGCATCAAGTCCTTTCACCTTGACCTTGACCCAAGGTCATTTGTTCGATTTCAAGGTCACAACAGACTTTTGTCGATAAGATTTTGAGCTTTGAATAGATGAAAAGAAATCTTGATGAGAATAAACTAAAATGCTTATCTTTCAGCCATGACCTTGGTTCAAGGTCAAATAAACTTTTCAAGGTCATAAAAAACATTTACTCTTGTAGGATTGATAGGATTTTGTTCTTAAATATTTACACCAGTAGTACTTCTTATTTGAACTTTACATAGTAAGATAGATAACTCTTTTATTCTTGTTCTCTGTTTCCTTTTTATCTTAGTAGCATTACTTGTCTGTACTTTCATGCTGTTGTTATTCTCTATTTATAGAAATTTTCTCATTGCTATTACATTGTGCAATTCTTTTTGGGATAGTAATTTAAAAGGATTCAAAATGGATAGAATAGATCTAGGAGTTTAAAGCCTTCCTAAACTTCAAAGGTATTTATCGTCCTTTTCTTCTTTTTTGTCGATAAATAGATAAGAGTCCCAAGTTAGACATAAGCTCTTTTGACTCATTTGCTGAAGTGAATAAGGTACTAAAGCAACTATTCTCAGTCCTTATTTTAGCTTAACATAGTATAAGAAAGATAACTATTTTCTTCTTGTTCTCCGTTTCTTTTTTTTTTAGTACCATTACATATCTGTACTTTTATGTTGTTGTCATTTTCTATTAATAGAAATTATCTCACTGCAAAATCATTGTGCAATTCTGTTTTGAGAAATTTATTGTAAAGGATTTGATATCCATAGAGCATGGAGTTTTAAGCTTTCGTAAAAATGAAAGATATTTATTATTTTTTTCTTCTATTTTGTTGATAAATAAATAAAAGTCCCAAGTTAGACATAAACTCTTTTGACTCATTTGCTGAAGTGAATAAGGTACTAATGTAACTTTTCTTTTTCCCATCTTCTTTATTCGGATTTTAACACTTCAGTTCCGAGGAAGGTCTAATAAAGGAGGAATCCGTCTGTTGCTTGCAACAGTAGCCATCTAGTTCTTATTATTATTCTTACCCCCAAACCGTTCCGGTCACTTTACAAAAAAGTACAGCATCATATGAAAAAACGGAAAGTACCAAGTGTAAGAGCATATGAAGATCTTGAATGAAATTTTTTTCTTGTCAAATGGTTCACATATGCCCCCGCTGGAGGTCATCAAAAGTCAAATCTTTAAACTCTTATAACTCCTTAACTAACAGTCGGATTTGAACAAAATTTGTTTTATATTGTTCTTTGGGAAATTTGCAAACTTTTATACACGTACATGCTCGATAAAATATTTACGGTTTTCGAGCCATACTAGTCAAATACTACTTCAATATCACGATTGGTAGAAATCAATTATTTAATATCTATATTTATAATAACAACGAAAGTTTTTTTAAGTGTAAATGAACAAATGAACATCCTGCGATGTTTATCTTCAAATTCTACAGCATTTTAGCAAAGAATCATCCGCTTCCGGTTTGTAAGAAAACTTTGTCTCTTGACTGAAAAAGGCTATGTAGAAAATATCTTAAGGTTATCGTGCAATTCGTTTTTCGGATTTTGAAATATCGGCGATTGAAACTGTTATTTCGTCGTGATATGCTTACAAATTTTCTGATGCGTTACGAGTCAATAACACTTCCGGTATCATTGATATACCGGGTAAGAATGTTTGTGTTGAAACATTTCCTGCGAATGCGATATTTATTATTTTCCTGTGCTATGCCACTTTTCTTGAAAAGTAAGCCTAGAAAAAGATGTTTGGTTAATGGAAGCTCATTTTACGCACCACTCACAAGAGTTATGCGCCACACCCATTTTATGGAAAATTCGTTAACTTTTATTTGCTTATTATCGCTTTTGTAACAAATGAATTCCGTTTGATTTATGTTTTTCTGATCAAACTTGGTACAAACAATTCTTTAAAGGTGGTTTGATTGTAATTTTCCGATAAAATACGCGAAATTCATGAAAAGTGTTCAAAATTCAAATTTCGTCACGGTCTGTTTCCGTTGAAAGGAATTTCGTTTTTCTTGATTTTAAAGTAAAGAGTGAAATGTTGTATATCAAATCCAATTATCGTTAAAATAATTTGAATTCCACATCAACGAAAATCCATACCCGTAGAATGGTAAGTTAGAAATTTTGACAAGTATATTTTGAGTTGAAAATGGAACTTTAAATTGGCACAGTGCCAATTTCTACAGTTTTTGAGATTTTGGGTTGAAACTTGGATGGTAGGTTACTTATAGGTAGTCATTGATGATGACCTAGTTTCAAGGTCGCATTATGATTCTCAAGGTCACAACAAACTTTTGCCTATAGAACAACGACTATTTGACCTTGACAGTTCAAACTTCATTAAGTACAATCATTGAGCCAAGCCCTTTCACCTTGTTCTTGGCCCAATGTCAAATTTTCATTCTCAAGGTCACATCAAACTTTTGCCTATTGAACAAAGACCATTCGACCTTGAGAGTTCAAACTTGGCGCAAATATTCCTTGCATCAAGTCCTTTCACCTTGACCTTTACCCAAGGTCATTTGTTCGATTTCAAGGTCATAATAGACTTTTGTCGATAAAATATTGAGCTTTGATTAGATTAAGAGGAATCTTGATGAGAATAAACTCAAATGCTTATCTTTTATCCATGACCTTGGTTAAAGGTCAAATAAACTTTTTCAAGGTCATAACAACCATTTACTCTTGTAGAATTCACAGGATTGTGTCTATTTATTCTTCTCGCAAGTAGTACTTCTTATTTGAACTCTTTTATTTTTGTTCTCTGTTTCTTTCTATTTTATTCTTAGTAGCATTACATATCAGTAGTTACATGTTGTTGTCATTTTCTATTAATAGAAATAATCTCATTCCAATCATTGTGCAATTCTTTTTTGAGAAAGTCATTGTAAAGGATTAGATATTGATTGAGCATGGAGTTTAAAGCTTTCGTAAACATGAAAGGTATTTATTATCTTTTTGTTCTATTTTGTTGATCAATAAATGAGAGTCCCAAATTAGACATAAGCTCTTTTGGCTCATTCGCTGAAGTTAATATTGTACTAAAGCAACTATTTTTTTTTCCATCTTCTTTATTCGGATTTTAACACTTCAGTTCCAAGGAGGGTCTAATAAAGGAGGAATCCGTCTGTTGCTTGCAACAGTAGCCATCTAGTTCTTATTATTATTCTTACCCCTCATCATTTCCAGATACTTTATTCAAAGGTCTTTTAACACAGAACAAAAAGGATGCTACCATTAGAAAGAGCAGACAAAGATCTTCTTTAATTAATTTTTGTTTGTCGATAAATGCACCAATTTATCTCATTGCAAAATCATTGTGCAATTCTGTTTTGAGAAAGTAATTTTAAAGGATTTGATATTGATAGAGCATGCTCCTAAACATGAAAGGAATTTAATATTTTTTCTTCTTTGTTGATAAATAAATAAAAGTCCCAAATTAGACATCAGCTCTTTTGACTCATTTGCTGAAGTGAATAAGGTACTAAAGCAACTATTCTTTTTTCCATCTTCTTTATTCGGATTTCAACACTTCAGTTCCTTGGAAGGTCTAATAAAGGAGGAATCCGTCTGTTGCTTGCAACAATAGCCATCTAGTTGTATTGTCTTTTCTTTATTCTTATTATTAATATTATTATTATTATTACCCCCAAACCGTTCCGGACACTACACAAAAAAGTACAGCATCGTATGAAAAAACGGAAAGTACCATGTGAAAGAGCATATTAAAATCTTGAGTGAAAATTATTTTTTTTCTTGTCAAAAAGTTCACATATGCCCCCTCTAGAGGTCATTAAAGGTTAAATCTTTAAACACTTGATACACCTATATATCAATGGAGTAGTACGCTTTTTGGTCGCTCCGCTGTTTGATGGATTTATTCAGTGAAAATGTTATCGTGCATATATGAATTTCGATGTTGTGGATAGATATGGATATATGGATTATAGATGGAGCGTTTTTTGAACTTTTTTGATGAAATTTAGAAGTTATTAAAGAATGAAGTTTTGTAAACAAAAAGCTTAGTGAGTTATCGTCACAGGTAATTCAGGAGGCAGTATTGTTTAAAGGTATGGCCAGTGAAGCGCCGCGAATCAATCATGACAATCAAGGTAATCAGGACGGTAATCAAGACGGTCAGGGCGATCAAACACTTGTGAGTAGCCAAGATAATCAAGGAGATAACGGTGAGGCAGATTGGTCTGATTGTGATCAAGATAGAACAAAAAAGAAGAAGGATGGAGGAAGAAAGAAGCTAAAGCAATTAAGTCTTTATCCAAGCAATGTATCAGTCAGCAGAAAAAGGAAAAAGAGACTAAGTAGCAATGGACAAAGTGATAGCGAATTATCAGAAATAAATGAGGAGCTGAAACACATAAACATGCGGTTGAACGGATTGGTTACCAAGGACGAATTGAAAGCATTAGTCGACTCATCCGTTCAACTGATAGTTAATCAGTTGAAACCAGAAATTAGAAAAGAAATTAAGGCAGAAATGAAAAAAGAAATGAGAGAAAGCAAGGAGATCATACGAAAGGAGCTTCAAAAAGATGTTCAAAAAGAAGTAAAGAAAGAGGTGAAAAGTGTAGAACAGTTAGTGAATGAAAAACTAGGAAAGTTCAGTGACAGGTGTGATGGAATAGATCTTGATATTGAGAATATGAAGGAAAATATAGCAAAGCAGGCGAGACAGCTGAATGATATGCATGAGACCCTGAAAGGTGCCATGAATACGGCATTTGACGCCCTAAAGCTCGCAAACCACAATCAGCAGTATAGTCAGAAGAATAATATAAAAATTCTTAATTGGAGAGAGAAAAATGGCGAAAACAGCGAAAGTTTGCGAGTAGACTTCATCTCAGAGATGCAGAAAGTTGGTGTTACGGTAAGCGACAGCGACATCTTAGCAATACATCGAGTGCCGACGAAAAACACCAGATCGCCACGTCCGGTCATTTTGAAATTGATACGAAGTGATGTTAGACTAAATGTGATTCGCAAAAGGAAGGAAGTTGCAGGCACCTTCAAAATGATGGATCATGTCACTGAGAGGAATCTTGACTTGATGAATAGATTACGGGATAACGACAATCTGCACTCAGTGTGGTATTACAATTGTAACATTCACGCTATTGACATGGTAGGAGATCGTCACAGGTTTGACATAGGAGACAATAGTGAAAAGCTCAGGAGAATTGGAGCAGCAGTAGGAAGAGCCGGCATCACAACTTAATCAAACAGCGGACCGAGGTATGACAAAGCAGTACCTTACAATTTTTGACGCTTTTGTTTTGATTTTTCGTTAGCTTTCATTTTTTCAACTTTCTAGTATACATTCAATTTTTTTCTTTGTTTTTTTTTTAAAGAACGTATTTACGATATGTTTGAGAGAGTCATTTGTTCACTTATGTCCCACTTTGTAGCTTTACAATATTACAAATTGAATTATCTCTAATCAAGACAACTTAAAAATATGTTCCCTCAACTGTAGAGGGTTAGGCGACTTTCAAAAATTAAAAGATGTCCTTCACTATTTGAGAACAAAAAATAATTCTATCTACCTCCTTCAAGATACGCATTTGACGAATGATGATTTGAAAAAAGTCAGAGCTATTTGGGGGTACGAAATATATATGAGTTCTGGTACCTCAAACTCAAGAGGCACTCTGATTCTCCTTAATAATAATTTTGAGTACAAATTCGTCAGGTCGGAAACTGACTCGCAAGGAAACGTAATCGCGGTAGAAATGATGATTAATAATAAGTATACATTCTTACTCATTAATATATATGGTCCGAACAATGGTAATCCGGATTTCTATAGAAAGATACGTGACTTAATAAATAACGCAAATACTGATTTTGTAATATTGGCTGGTGACTTTAACCTTGTAATCGATCCAGAAAAAGATTACTACAATTATAAACATATAAATAACCCAAATGCAAGAAAAGTCGTACTAGATCTTATGGAGGAATTTAATCTAACGGATTTTTGACGTGTCCATAATAAGGAATCAAAGGGATTCACTTGGTCTGTCCGTAACCCATATAAAAGGGCGAGACTTGATTTTTTTCTTGTCTCGGATGAACTCATGAATATTGTTGAAAGTAGTCAAATTAGCCCTGGTTACAGAACTGATCATTCATTGATAGAAATTTGTCTGAAATTCGAAAATCAGGAAAAAGGTCGCGGTTTCTGGAGATTTAATAACTCTTTGTTGAGAGATAAGAAATATATTGATAAAGTAAAACAGGAAATCGAGAAAGCAAAAAGGCAATACTCACTGGAATCAGAAGAAAGTAATATAGAAGATAACAATGAAACAGAGGAATCATTTTCTATTGACAACAAGCTTTTTTTAGACACTCTCCTTATGAATATAAGAGGAGTGACAATATCATACTCTTCTTACCTAAAGAAAAGCAAAACAGACAGAGAAAAAGTATTAGAAGCAGAGATAAATCGTATAGAGAAATTGATAAACACGAACGTTGAGTTGCAAAACTCTCTCGCGGAACTTAAAGAGGAACTAGAGAATTACAGAAAGGAGAAAATGAAAGGAGTAATGGTAAGAACAAGGGCACGCTGGATAGAAGAGGGCGAGAAACCCTCGAAATATTTTTGTAGTATGGAACGTAGAAATTATGTGATTAAAACCCTAACGAAGCTTTTGGATGATAACGATAGGGTAATTACGCATCAAACTGAGATTTTAGATACTATCAAATCATTTTACAAAGACTTATATTCCTCTTGAGATGAAATTTTGAATGATATTGATCTCAACTCAACTTTTTCTGACAGCAACATTCCGAAATTGAACGAAAACCAAAAACTAACATTAGAAGGTGATCTGACAATGAAAGAAGCCGGTGAAGTTTTGAGAAATATGAAGAATAATAAAACTCCAGGTCCAGACGGTTTTACAGCAGAATTTTTTTAATTCTTCTGGAAAGATCTGGGTCATTTCTTGTTACGAGCTTGGAATTTGGCTTTTGAAACCATTAAATGAACTTGCTATATCTCAAAGACAGGGCATAATAACCATACTACCCAAAGGGAATAAATCAAGAGAAAGATTGAAAAACTGGCGCCCTATTTCTTTATTAAATGTTTCGTATAAAATTTTGTCAGGTATATTAGCTAAACGCACAAAATCTGTTCTTCCTCATCTCATTCATTCTGATCAGAAGGGTTTTATGGCAGGGCGATTTATAGGAGATAACACAAGAACAATATATGATATTCTTCAGCTTACAAAGGAAAAGCAAATTGCAGGAATGCTTTTACTCGTGGATTTCGAGAAAGCTTTTGATTCTATATCATGGAAATTTATGTATAATTGTTTATCTTTCTTCGGTTTTGGCGAAAATTACTTGAAATGGATAAAAATTTTATATAAAGACACCAGATTATGTGTTATTCAAAATGGATTTTTCTCGGAATTCTTCGAAATTGGTAGGGGCTGCAGGCAGGGGGATCCGATATCCCCATATTTATTTAATATCTGTGTAGAGATTTTGGGCATCTTGATTAGAGAAAATAAATCATTGAAAGGATTTTTTCTGGGATCAAAAGAATATCGTTTACTCCAATATGCAGACGACACTTGCTTATTCTTAGATGGAAGTGAAAAAAGCCTTAAAGGTGCACTAGACCTCTTATTTCAATTTTCAAAATTTTCAGGGCTAAAGCCAAACATCGAAAAAACTCAAGCAATATGGATAGGCAAAAAGATGGGATGCAAGCAGAGACTATGTAATAATTACCAACTAAATTGGAATAATACTACTTTCACTGCATTAGGAATAACTTTTTCAGCTGATGTATATAACATTGAAAATATTAATTTTGAAAACAAGTTCTGTATCATCAGATCAGAGATCACACAATGGTCGAAGCGAAATTTAACCACACTAGGAAAAATTACTGTTGTCAAATCATTACTTCTTCCAAAACTTACGCATTTGTTCTTTACTCTCCCATGTCCAAAACATTCCTTACTCAAAGAAATAAATGATGCTTTATTCAGGTATATTTGGAACAACAAAAGGGATAAGGTAAGCAGAAAACAAATGGTTAAAGACTACAATGAGGGTGGCTGTCGTATGATTGATATTTTTGCCTATGCAAAAGCAATAAAGGTATCGATATATAGACGTCTAATAAAAGGTGAGTGTGACTGGGAAGCTCTTTTTTCTATAGTCTGCAGAGCTGATACAGAAAAATTAGTTAAACTTGGAGATGATTACCCTTTAATGTGTGCTAAAAGGACGTCAAATATTTTTTGGAAAGAATCTTTGACCATACTTCGTGAGTTTATGCAAACTATTGACAAAAATAATGTAAACCATCTAAAGAAATACTTGCTTTATAATTCAGAGCTTCAAATAGATAACAGATCAATACATCTTAATGTACTACTCGAGAAAAGTATTACTTTTATGTACGATCTCTTCGATTTACATGGAAATATACTCACCTTTGATGACTTCAGAGAAAGGTTTAATGTGAATATTTGCTTTACTACTTACCTTGGTATCAAAAGAGTATACACTTTAAAAACAGTGTTTAGAAATCAAACAGATCGGAAACATGTTTTAGTCTAAACATATGAAGGAAAGTGTTTATATTCGAAATACATATGAATTGAATATGTTTAATACTTAAACATGTTTAGACGAAGTAAGGATTACTGTACATAAAATTCTAAACATGTAACGATATTAAACACTTCGAGGTACTTTTCTGAATGTCTGTAACACTTTTCTAAATGCTTAAACACTTTCCTAAACGTATGAACTCTAAACGCGTTTCATATGTAAAATAATACTGATACTATATCAATATACATTTTGTTTGTATACACCAATATGATATAATATAAATAAGAGAGAGATTACATAATATAAATAAAAAAGAAAGAGAGGAGAGAGAGAGAGAGAGAGAGAGAGAGAGAGAGAGAGAGAGAGAGAGAGAGAGAAATTTGTTGCGGGTAAATGAAGGAATTAGGATGATGGCTGTTACAATAATATTTTTGACACAAACCCATGCCCAATACATTAGGCCAAAATGAAAACTTGAACGTACTTTATATATAATTTATCAAATGCTTAACATAATTAAAGTGGCGAGTTAGATCCCCCTCGACAAAGTGCATGTACATGCACGTGTGTTCTTATCTTTCCCGGCAAGGAGCGGTCAACGCGCGCCCAATCGCACACATGCTATTTACATTCCCGCTCTTGAAAGCTGGATGAAAACAAAGGAGGAAACGGTAAGTGATTTCATTACGTTTTCAACATGTTCAAGGCAATTTAAACTTATATGAGAATATTGTATGATTCTATTTAAGAGAGTATAACATCATAACCTTCGTATAAGAGAAAAAATATCTGAGACAGAATTATATTATTCAAATCAATTTCATCGAATACAACCAGGGGCCAAAGAGAGGGGTTCTGATTGGGGATTTCTTCATTAAAAGGGTTATATGTTATACATGTATCTTCACACAACATTGAATTATTTCCAAGTATGCCTTGGAGAGGCTAAGAAATATTCCATCAATTAACTTTATATTTTTCGATGTAAAACTGCAATTGAGGGGAGGGGGGAAGGGGGGGGGGGGGGTTGGCGAGCCTGAGGTGAAAAAAGGAGGTTTTTTCTATGGTATGTGAATCCTCATGGCCAAGTGACAATTTAATTCGATTTTGGAGGAAAAAAGGGGGGGGGGTGTTTTAAAATTTGATGAGCCAAGCACTCAAGGCAAGGTGACGATAAATTCTATTATGGGAGGAAAGGAGGGGGTTTAATATATGATAAGTAAGGTGTAGTATGTGAATCCTCATCCTCTAGCCCAGCATTCATGGCGAGGTGACGCTTAATTCTATTTGGGAGGAAAGGGGGTTGTTTTAAATATGATTAGTAAGTAGTGGTATCATGTTGTTTGTTGTGGAGAGTAAATGGATACATGTAGAACATGTATATGTTGTTTGATGTACATGCATCTTCAGAAAGATGTGATTCTTCGTTTGTTTGTTTTAGATTATGAAGTCCAGTGAGATATTTCTCCAATCAGACTATCTGCACTCACGTTAGAAAGTAAGTTCACAATTTACTTTGTTTTTTTTTTTTTCATATGAAAAACAAATTTGATTAATGTACTAGTAATTTATTGGTAGTGGAAGTATAATTGCTTAGATGTTTAAGAAACCTCTGTATACCTGATATAGATAAAATTAAGATAAGCAAATTGAAAATGAAAATTCTACCTTTATACTTACAAAGATATGTTATTTGCAGAATGAGAAACTGGTGACACATACCATGAAATTTGGAAACTTCAGATGAAGATGCAGAATTGAAATGCACATCCAACAAGAAAGAAACCTTTTTTATGATCAATACAAACAAGGTAAATTACTTCTCTTTAAGGGAGTCCCTTCTTTTAAAACTTGTTTAATTGACATGGTTGACTTGCAGTTGGATATGTCGTTAACAAAAGTTACAGAGAAATATAGAAAAATAAAAGAAGCACAACATAACAGAATTTTAGTTCCAGAAACATTTAGAATCTCATTTTCATATCTTTTTTCTATATCTCATTCAGCATCAGACCTGAAACTGAACATGACAGGATGGCAGCAATAGAGATGATCAGAGCCTGAAGTGAAAGAACCGTTTTACATTGATCCATCATTCCATGTGTGTGAGAATATGTACTGTAGCTATGCGTGTAACAGACCGCTTTTCGTTTTTACAACAGTATCTAAATACACTTTTATGTCAATTGTTTTCAGACTCATTTTAATTGTATGTATATTTCATATTAAAAGAATAATTCAAGGTATTCTTTTTTTCTGTTTTAACTTAATTGCTATGTATACATATAGTAACCTGTGGTCATCGGAATCAGAAAATACAGCAATTTTGAAGAGGAGTAGCACCAGACTTTGGATTTCTTTTATCTAGATTGCGCCGAGCATTATATGTGCAGATACTAAACATGTTTAGCTCAAAACATGTAAAGACACGTGCTTATTCCCAAAACGTGTAACAAATTTACATGTTTAATTTCTAAACATGTAATGTTTTGAAGGGTTTAGATTTTAAACATTTTCCTAAACATGTTTAGGAATTTGACATGTGTAGACATTAAACGCATAAAAAACATTGCTACAAGAAAGTGTTTAGAAAAGTGTTTGAAATGTAAACACATTTTTTACAGTGTAATATTTAAATAATGGCCATCCTTGAAAGATGGATTTGAAATGGAACAATCACCCATCATACCTCATTACATACAATTTCTATTATACGATGATAGAGGAACCCGTTCTATCTATGACGCATTTATAAAAGAACATAAAGTATCGGAAACATATAGGGTAAAATGGGGACAAGATTTTAATATATCAGACATTGAATGGAAGAAAATAAATCAAAATATTTTTTTCTGGAACAGACAGTAAATATTTACAATGGTTTCAATATAGAATTACTCATCGAATTTTGGCAACGAACAAACTCCTATATGCAATGAATATTAAGGATATCGCACTCTGCTCTTTTTGCAATGCTGAAAATGAAACAATCTTACATTTACTTTATGAATGTCCACATGTACAAGAACTGATATTAGAACTAAAACACTGGTTGGAACAAAATAATAGTATAACCATTGATGTAGACAGGAAACATTTTATTCTTGGTAAGTGTGATAACTATGCACTCAATGTAATATTTTTGTTAGCTAAGAAGTATATTTATGAAACAAGAACTAAGGCAGTTAGACTTCATTTTGATTCCATGAAAAGCAGAATACTAGATCATGTTCACCTCTTAAAGTTCATACATAGAAACAATGGAACCATGGATAAGTTTTATTCAAAATGGGACAGTTTCAATTCACTTTTTTGATTCGCAAAGATACTCATACAGGAAAAAACCGATGCCTCTCTCAGTCTCTCTAATTTATTTTCTTTTCTCATATGTTTCAATTATCATAGTACCTTTTTTTTGTTCTTTTTGCTGTGTATATTTTTTTCCTATTAAAACGGTCCTTATTCTCTTCCTTTGAATATTAGTGTTATATATTATGTTCAGTAGATATGGTAGAATATCTCTATACCTTAATGCATTATTATCATTATGTATTGTAATCATCGGCATGGCGCCATTCAGTATTTTTTATGAAGACAAATTATTCTGTAATACATAGTTATTTATTTACCTCGTGTGACCGGTTTTGCAGTCAGTGATAACTGTATCGCTATACTGAAACGGGACCGGCACACGGGTGGATTATATTAGAGAGCAATGCATATACTATATACTATACCCTTATAATCTCTACGATAAAGTTTTTTTTTAAAGAATAAGATAGATGTCGCCATGTCGATGAGCCTACTTCTTCACCTGTAATTTATGTTCATGTAAATTCTGATCCGTCAACCACAATTAACAATATTATACCTTAGAATTAAAAGTCTGATTCCTAATCAACTTCAATTAATTTACTTAAATTTTTTACTAAATTCAATTAAACTCTTTTTGATTAATCTGAATTTAATGACGCAAACACATACCTCGATAATGAATTTAAGTAAAGCTAACTCATTTTTAATTAGTTGTTGACGGTTCAGCATGAATAAACGATATATCTTTCAATAAATGGTGGAGTCGGATGGCTAAAGGGGAGGATGGAGGCCATTAAAAAAAAAAAATATTTAAACGCTTATTACTCCTAAACTAACCGTACGATTTGAACGAAATTTGTTTTATATTGTTCGTTGGGAAATTTCCAAACTTCTATTTGCTTACATGCTCGATAAAATATTTACGGTTTTCGCGCTATTCAGAGTTGAAAATGGAACTTTAAATTGGCATAGTGCCAATTTCTTCAGATTTTGAGATTTTGAGTTTAAACTTGGATGGTGGTTACTTATAGATAGACATTTAATGTTGATTTACTATCAAGGTCAAATTTTATTTTTCAAGGTCACAACAAACTTTTGCCTGTAGAACAAAGACTGTTTGACCTTCAGAGTTCAAACTGTATACATAATATCGTTAAACCAAGCTCTTTCACATTGACCTTGGCCCAAGGTCAAATTTTGATTCTCAAGGTCACAACAAACTTTTGCCTATATAACAAAGACTATTAGACATTCAAAGTTCAAACTTCATATATAATATCATTAAACAAAGCTCTTTCACCTTGACCTTGACCTAAGGTCAAATTCTGATTCTTAAGGTCACAACAAACTTTTGCCTATATAACAAAGACTAGACATTCAAAGTTCAAATTTCATACATATTATCATAAAACCAAGCTCTTTCACCTTTACCTTGACCAAAGGTCAAATTCTGACACCCAAGGTCAAAACAAAGTTTGCCTATAGAACAAAGACTATTTGACCTTCAGAGTTTAAACTTCATACAAATAATTGTTCAGTCATACTCTTTCACTTTGACTTTGACCCAAGGTCAAATTCTCATTCCCAAGGTCACAGCAACTTTTCCCTACAGAACAAGGACTATTTGACCTTCAGAGTCCATACTTTATACATATCATGCTTGGACCAATCTCTTTCACCTTGACCTTGACCGAAGGTCAAATTCTGATATTCAAGGTCACAACAAACTTTAGTCTATAAAACAAACACAGTTTTGAGAGTTCAAACTTTACACAAATATTCCTTGCATCAAACTCTTTCATCATGACCTTGACCCAAGGTCATTTGTTTGATTTGAAGGTCACAAACGACTATGGTTGATTAGATATTGAGCTTTGCTCAGATTAAGATCAATTGTGATGAGAATAATCACAATACTTAGCTTTCATCCATGACATTTGTTGAAGGCCAAATAATTATTCCCAAGGTCTTAACAATCATTTACTCTTGTAGAATTTACACTTTTTGTCCTATACTATTTATTCTTCACACAAGTAGTCCTTCTTATTTGAACTTAACATAGTATACGAAAGATATCTCTTTTATTCTTGTTCTGTTTCTTTATTTTTTCTTAGTAGCATTATACATATCTGTACTTTCATGTTGTTGTCATTTTCTATTAATAGAAATTATTTCATTGGAAAATCATTGTTCAATTCTGTTTAAAGAAAGTAATTGTAAAGGATTTGATATCCATAGAGCATGGAGTTTAAAGCTTTCGTAAAGATGAAAGGTACTTAATTTTTTTTTCTTCTATTTTGTTGATAAATAAATAAGAGTCCCAAATTAGACATAAGCTCTTTTGACCCATTTGCTGAAGTGAATAAAGTACTTAAGCAACTATTCTTTTTTCCATCTTCTTTAATCGGATTTTAACAATTCAGGTCCGAGGAAGGTCTAAGAAACAAGGACATCACCGTAAAGCCAGGGTAAATTTACTATGTTGAATCCAAAATCATCTCGTTTGTTATACACACTTGCATGAATTTATCCATTGACAATTTTGATATTTAGGTCCAAAAATTGTGTTTCAGTGTCTGTAACGTTTCCTTTGTTTAGAGTCAATTCTTGTGGATAAATAACATCTTTATACTTTTCAAAAACAGGATTATCGATAGTAAGAATATCATCCAGGTACCTAGAAGTACCATTGGAACATTTCACATTATTATGTTTTCTTTGCTTTTGAAGATTTTGAATAAATTCTTTTTCATATGTGTATAAAAATAAATCTGCAACAAGAGGCGCACAATTTGTACCCATAGGAATCCCTAAAACCTGCTTGTAGAGATTTTTACCACATCTTACATACATGTTGTCCAAGGGGAAGGACAAGGCACTACACAGGTCGCTACATGTCCATGATTTGTATTCTGTGTTTCCCCTCCTCGATTAAAGCACCATTTAATGAGTTTGGACAATTAATCAGTAATCTTGTCATGAGGAAGCGTGGTGTACATATTTGACCAGTCGTATGAAGAAATCGTATTGGCTTGAACATTTCTATAGACCAAAATAAATTTTGTTCAGAACAGTTTCACAATATTTTGCGACGTGTTCCTTTACCGCGGGAGGGCTGACGTCAGATTTCTAGACAAACTTGTAGTTGAGCAGTTGCTAGAATTAGCAATGTATCTAAATTTGTAGGAGATTTGTGTGGTTTTGGTAGGAAGTATATTGTAGGAAGATCCAATTTAGAAATAGGGATGTTGAATGAAGACATTTCACTGTATTGTTTGCTCAAAATCATTGCTTTTGATATAAGTATTTGTAGACGAAAGTTCCGAAACTAAAGTTGATATATATGAGTTAAAGAAGATCCTGACGATAATCTCAACAGCACTCACAATAGAGCACAAAATTAAACATCGACGGACCCCTAGCAAGCTAGAGGTGGGACCAGGTGCCCGGGAGGAGTAAGCATCCCCTGTTGACTAGCCGCACCCGCCGTCGATGTTAATGAAGCATGGAAATGAAAACATAGTAACGTTTTCACATGATTATGGAGTTGTTGGCTGCTTTATCTGCAGGAGTGAAGACAAATTTTTCATTAAATTATGTAATTTGGATTAGAAATATCTTTCAGATCTAGAACTTGGATTTTCAAAAAGATGAGGATTTTTGTGGAAGTTGTCTATTCGAATGTCAGTAATGTCCAAAATGAGTTTTTTCCAGTCATTCAGAGAATGAAATTCGACTCCTTCCGATTTACACCATCGTTTGGTATAGTTATCTAAGGCTTCGTTTAGTACTTCGCGACATTTAATAAAATCTATCTTGGATGGGATTCTATACTTAGGTCCTTTTTTGAGAAGACCACGGAGCTGTCTGGATAATTGAAAAATCACGTGTGACAATATGACCAGCAGGACTTGTAGTATTTTATGATCTGATGTTACTTTATTGTAGTTAAATACGAAATTTCTAATAGGTTTCTTATACTTGTAAGAAATAATTAGAGGTTCTAAATTCTCAAAATATTGAGGAATAGTACTTTGTACGCGATGGTCCCTAAAAATATTAGAGATGTTCAAAAGATGGAAACCTTTGTTAATAAATGGAAATTTTATGAATCGTTTTATTTTTGGGGGGGGGATGTTTTTAAGAACTGGATAAAGTTTATTCTGTGCGAATGCAACAATGATATTTAGAAGTACTACTGAAACATTTCAAATCATCAATTTTTTTTTTTTTTTTTTTTGCTTTTAAGATTAAGAAACATTTGAATCTTTTTGGTTGTTCACTTTTTGGCGGGGGAATTTCTCCTTCCGTCCATTAATCAGTATGAAATACCCGAGACGTGCATGTCTGGTCCATGCTGTTAATTTATCTCCTTTTAAATAATGCTAATGAATTTGAAGAAGTTTGTAGCCAAGTTCGATCAATTTGGATTGGTCGTTTCTTCAAACGCATTCGAAAATTTCTGTTTACAAAATTTTTCTCAAAATTCTGAAATCTGGGTCCTGTAGCATCATATTCCAGCTTCTTGCTACGTCTTTCGATATAATTTGGACATAATTTTCAGATATTGGCCATATTTTATTGTTTGGCATAAGGATAACTGACGAGGGTTAAATTCCAAAAACGTGCATGTCATGTCCATCCTGTTAATTCATCTGCTTTTAAATGATGCTAATGAATTTGAAGACGTTTAACATCATATATGATTGATGATTTGTATACTGTACAATGGACTCAAACTTATTCCTTCAATGGAGCAAATATTATACACGTATACCATTAAACAAACAAGTAACATCATTACTACATGTATAATAACAACAATAATTAATAAAATACGTATCAGTTCTAAAATGGTAATAACAGCAAAGAATATAAAGTTATGAGCAGATAGCAAAGTACATACATGTAAGAAATGCGTTAATATTCCATGGATTATTCGACAATTGGTCCAAACTATGTTTAAAATATTTTCCATTCTCAAAACATGAAGATGGCGAGTATCCCTGCCACTAAAGCCAGAAGCATGGTGACTGAGTATGCGACAAGTAGAAGTGTGTCTGCCGTTGAAGCCTGTGGAGTCTCCGTTTCCTTTTTCAAGTCGTACTCGTCTTCTTTGCCTGAGAAGAAGATGATAAAAAAGACTTATGACGGATGGTCCGAGAGTGTTGACTTTCTCTTCTTTTGAGAAACCAATTAAATGAACTCAGGGAAATAAGAAATTTTCTTGACACACGAGACAAACTGACAAATGTATAGCCCAATCAAGCCTCTCTTTTCTAAGGCTTGTCTGTAAATGTTAAACCTTTTCTTAATCTTTGAACTAGTGATAAATGTAATTGTCAATATTGAAATATGTGTTCCAGTATTAATTTCAGTGCACCGTGTGCGCATTTAAACGAGTTATGTCTCATCAGTGATGATCAAGACCGAAAAAGAGGACATTCAAATAACATGAACTCATAAAGAGCAAACGGCTAAACTTGACCTAAAATTACTGCCACAGAACCCGCTAAGGACATATCTATGCCATCAGGGAGATACCCTTAGGTTTAGACAATTTTCATTAATTTTGTGACGGAAAATTTACAGATATGTTTCAAGTCAAGTGCCGAAACACTGTAATACTAGGCGAACAATATCCTCGGGGGCTAAGCAATCCAACAGCTGAGAAGCCAACTTAGTGGTTGTAATTGAAAATATTGAAATTATACATCTTCTAGCATAAAATTTCAGTGCACCGTATGCACATTAAGATAGATATAAAATCCAAATACTTACTTTTCTGCCTACACTTGCGTATTTCGTAAAAGACCTCCCAAATTATCTGTAAACCTAACCATGCAGAGATGACGATGGTCCCAAATAGTTTCTGTGGTTCTGGTATGAACTTTGAATTGAAGGCCAAGAAACATGTGACAACTGGAATGTAAATAATCCAAACGTGCATGTGATTTTAAAGTATAATTATTTACATTGCATCCATAAATTTGTAAACACCACTTCTATTCATGTTGCTGTTAGAAAATCATCAGTTTCGAATCAAATGTTTACAATAGTTAGATAGGCTAACGTAAACAATTGCAATGAACGCCAGAGATCCAAAAATGGATTCTACTTAGAATTACTATAGATCGTCGTTTTTACACTTTATAAAGGCCAAGGGGCCGAAAATTTGTGTATTTGAGTGTTTGTTTTTTTTATTTGCACCATCCCTTCCCTCTGGAAGAAATATTTTGAATCTGCTGCAATATTTTTGTATAATTCTGAAGATGAAAATGATTGATATACTTTGTGACATACTTGACCCAAATACATGTATTTACATTTTTTTGAATTTTTACTGGGGATTTTTTTCATACATAAAAATGACAATTTTTGAAAATAAATTGTGATGAAAACTGTGTCTACTCTCATTTTCTTATCACAATTCATAATTTCAGCATTTATGAAAATTTCAAGTTCAGAATGGAATAATAAGAATAAACGATTTCATTGTGTGTATAGTAATTTATGGATGGCAGTGAGTGTGTATCTAACATAGAGAATAATCGTAGCATAAAGTATAATAGTTTTCAAAATTAAACATTTAGAGTATTCACGATTACCAGATAAAAGCTGTAGTGTTTTTCCAAAGAACCAATGTCCCCAGTTGAAAATAGGCCTTATCTTTGATTTTGGACCAGGTCTGATCAGACCGGCAAATACCTGGCCAGTTGTGGTGACCATCACGGCCATACCAAACCAAGCATGCAGTACAGCATCCTGAAAATCAGATGTAACATAAGACCTTTTTTAAATAATCTACCACATTACTTGCACAAGTTAAGGGTCATTCTTCTAAAACTACTTAGTACCTAAACAGTAATTACTGTATCTATTCATTAATGTTCTTTTCTTTCTTTAAAAGAAAGATAACTTTACTTTAAAAAAAATTGCCTCTGTGTGATATTTGAATGAAAATTACTATACTATAATAGTTTCATATGCTGCAATCTGAACGTTTATATAATATTGCAAACAAAATGCCAAAAACAAAAGTTTCTTTTCTGCACATATGTTTCTTGTCCCTTTTCATCATGTTTGTTTGTAATATTTTTTATTGTGAGATAAACTTACATTTGTAAATTTGAAAACCTTTACGAAGATGAGAACAAAGGAAGCGGCACAGAATCCAAATGCTAACAGCGCCGTCAGTCTATGACTCTGTCAAATATATATATAATATACAAAAAGATCACTACAACGATAAATGCACAATACATAGTATGTAAACCAACTGTGAGTAGTACGATTTTTCTGTACAATTCGCTTGTTCTAAGTTATCCCTGTCTGCACGTTTTATGCATTTTTAATATTTGTTATATTGAATTTGTGATATATAAAATTGCAAATAAAACTTTAACAAAGCAATTCAATACCTGAAACCACAAAGCCGCTCCCAAAATTAAATTACCACCAAAGCTTTTCTTGTAATACCGGGAAATAATGGCAGCTAGTCCCGCAAATACCATCCAAGCCAGTAACATCAAGAACGCTGTCAAAATACAGACAAAAGAGGAAAAATTATGTGAAGTGTTCAATAGTTACCAACATTGAACAAAAATAACTTGATCAACATCATCTAACTTTACACACATTTCTACTTAGTTTTCAATATCCTTTTATATTTTTGTGGGTCATTCTTCATATTATTAAGCAGGTACCCCAAAGTCTTCATAATTTGACCGTTGACTAATAGATGTTTCTTTTCAATTACATAATACAAAAAATAAATATTTCGAACTGTATCAAAAGTCATTGTATTACTTTAGGTATTTCACAACCTGCATTTTATGGTGACATTATTAACAAGATAAGAAGGATCAAAGATAGACAACATCATTATCGAAAATGCGTCAGAATCATCAAACGCCTTTTATACCGTGGGTATGATCCTAATGTCACCAGACGGAAACTAGGCTTGGTACTTGACCAATCTACAGTCTTGTACAAGCGCATTCTTAAAACTTGCACTCTGACTGACTGTGACGACGGGACTCCATGACGGGCCCTGTTCAAACCTCTTTAGAGAAGACAGGGCCCCGACCACCTGTCCTCTCTGAATGTCAGTCGGACTCCTCGGGTGATTACATACATGAGCTCGCGGCGGCAGAGCACGGATTGTATTACGTACACCCTCTTTTTATATCCATTTACATATTCATCTGTGTTGCTTGGGCCCCTGTGTTTTGCGGTCTTGTTTGTGTGTGGTCATCTGACAGTGAGGAGGTTGTTTTACACCACAATTGTACGTTCTTCGAGACCTCTGGGTAATCGGAAAAATGGGAGGGTTGTGCGCACGTAATCCAGGATAACCATACCTTCTGCTATTTCCGTGGCAGATGGCCGTCCTAAGTCGGCACCGGTTGCCCATTGGTCTCGTTGGTTTATGTGTAGTCCTTTGTGTTCGATGTTTCTGTGTTGTGCGTGGACGTTCCTTGTCCCTTGCGCGTCTCTTTTTGTGCTTGTCTGCTTTGTGTTTTTGCATGGGGTGTTTTGGGGTTTTGCTGTGGGTGCTACAACCTGGTGTTGTTGGAGACCCCTCCTTTGTTTTGTATTCATATCAATTTTGTTATACATGTATAATTCATATATGAATTAATTAGCCCGAGATATACATACATTTCAATATCAGATAAACCTAGTTCTTAATCATACCGTGTATCTTTGTCATCAGAGGCAAGGCCCCAGCTCTGTATATCTCGTATGTATCAAAGTTCACTTTAGAATGGGTGGTTATGGGTAGCTCCTTATGCTTACCCATTACGTCAGTACCTGCAAATATCATTCAAGATGGTGCTTCATTAAGCAGTATTATAATTTGCAGAGAATTTATGACAAAATCTCTTTCCGTTTGTTTTTGATTCGATTTCCATCTGTTCTACAACGCCGCATAAAACGTCGAGACTATGAATAGAAATGAAAACAAATCAAAGTAGCAAAGTAAAGTAAAGTTAAATACATTTATTTTTGGCTTTAAAAATGATATGGATTCTTTATCTGATTCTATAAATCTATTGGTAAGTTAAGATAATTTTAAATGATAAGCCGACCTTTATATGTGTATCCCCAGGCTACCATTACATAGTAATCGTCATTCAGGTCAAAATACTGGGTCTTGTTGGGAAATTTTGCATTAAAGAGTCTCATTCTCTTGGGTCTGGTAAATGAACAGTACAGCATTCCATCTTTGTGCATCGTTCTCATATTCCAGATCTGGTTTTCCTAGTTAATTCATAAAGATTGATATCAAATAAGTAGAAATCCTTAGTAATACTCAGCAATAATAAGGACAATGCACTTTGCATACTTAATATATGAAAATGACTATACAAAGGCAGCGTCGGTTTCAAAGAGACTCGTTTGTTTATGTACTCCTCTTACTGCTCTTCTGTACTGGGTTTTTTTTATTGTAGTTTTGGTTTTGTTCCATTGTCCATTGTCTCAGGTTGCGATGATTTTCCCTGTTTTTAGAATTGGCGTGTTGTTTTGTAGGAGGTTATCGCCTTCCTTTTGCTCATACCTTTTGTCATATTTTTATTATATTGTATTGTTGCTTCTGTTCATCGATTGCCCATTGGTCTCGTTGGTTTATGTGTATTCTTTTGCATTTTGTATTTTGCTGTAACTTTCGGTGTTCCTGGTCCTTTCTTGCTGTGCTTGTGCTTGAAATAGGATTATATTCTGCACCTGGAAATCCAACATACACACTGACAAACTTATCTGTATCTGAAATACTTGACAACCACAAATCTATTCTTGAGTCCTTCTGTATTCATACTGATGACTCTGAACTTGAACTACCTTATATCTACTGGATTCCAAAAATGCACAAAATCCTTACAAAACTCTATTCATTGCCGGTTTATCCTGGTGCTCCACAAACCCTAGTTCCATTCTGCTTACGAAAATTTAACTCGCATCAAGCAAGGTCTTCAAACATACTGCGAGACAACATATTCCAGATATGGAATCAATCAGATGTGGATCCTACAGAATTCTAAGGAACTTTTGGAAAATTTAAAAGCCACTAATTTCAATCATATTACCAGCATAAAATCTTTCGACTTCTCCACGCTCTACACTACAATTCCACACCAAAGCTCAAAAACAGAGTGGACAATATCATTTGCAAAACCTTTCTTTCAAAAAATGGGAACAGGAAATACAAATACCTTGTCATAGGGCGTTAGGATACTTATCTTCTGAAGGTTTTGATTCAAACAAATCAGTGTTTTTTTTTTTGGAGGAACTGTATTCCAGCAGATAGTAGGCATCCCATGGGTACCAATTGCGCCCACTGCTTGCGGACAAATTTTATATTCATACGAAGCTGACTTCATCAAGACTTTGCTCTCGACTTGGCGAAAGCACCTCGCATCTCCGTTAAATTTTACTTACAGATACAGAGATGACGTGTTGTCCATCAATAATCCGAACTTTAAGGTTCATTTACATGAAATCTATCCTCATAAACTAGAGAGCAAGGAAACAACCGAGAGCGACAGATCCACTTCGTACTTGGATATTGTTCTATCTTTCGACGCAAATGGTCATTTGAACACCTTACTGTATGACAAGCGTGATTATTTCAGCTTCCACATAACTAACTTCCCTTTCATGAGTAGCAACATTCCGTCTTTTCCTGCTAATGGCGTTTTTGCTTCCCAGATCATACGGTACGCCAGAGCTTGTTCCAAATATGAAGATTTCATCGTTAGAGCCAGACGGCTTCGAGTAAGCTACTTGTTCAGGGTTACATTGCACCACGACTGAAATCATCTTTGAGGAAGTTCTTTGGTCGCTTCGGGGTTATAATAAAATAAAAGCATATCAGATCCCCCTTTCCAGAATGATCAGTGAAATTCTGGATTGTGATTGAATGGCTGTCATCATCACCAAACAGGAAATACTTACCTGATGTGTACATCAATATGTACATCGAGACAATCACCGAATTTGACAAGATTTCGTGGAGCTGTCGCGACGGGTGTTGCATGCAATCTGGAAACTCTCCCCGGATACATGTCCTTCGGAATGTTATTCATTCCGAGATTCGCAACCATTCCTATGGAAATTCTAATGATTTTGCCTTGCTTTCTCGACTTTGAGACTGAATAATTGATAGGTACTTCTTTAATGTTTATTCACACTGGAAAATTTTGGTCTTTTGCTGTGGGTGCTGCAACCGTGTCTTTTTGGAAATCCCCTTCTTTCTGACAAATCATTACGAAATCCCGTTTTCATATGCTCACCATGTATTGTCTAGTATTATATAGTCTTGGGTTCCTGCCATGTTGTATTGTGACCCTGTCGTTCTCTGCAGTACAGCTGATAGTCTGGTCATTTCCCTGACAAAAAAGGACAGACAAATGATTTGTAGTCAATGATTTATTTCTTCTATGACTTTCTATTATATGATAAAGAATATTATGTAAAATTTGTGTCCTGTCCTAGAAATTATCAAGTAAATATTGCTTAAATCAAGAAGTTATATTTTCAAAATGATTTCATTTCCTCTAAGCTTACCATCAACTGGTCATCTGAGAATCCTACGGACACATATCCCTCACCTCTGGCAAACATTTGGAATGTGACTTCATCATTCTCTGTTTGATAAGTCAGGCCTACGTCACAGTCTTCTCCTTTGCAGTAGAAGGGATACAGAACACAACCTATAGTTTTACCGCACGCTTCGAAATCAAGATTAGACTCAGCTACAGAAACCTACCAATATTAAGATACAACAAGTCAATTCATCATGAAAATGCAGATTATTAAGTATGCGTTGAATGACAAATATGGATAATAACCATATCCCTGTATACAGCACAAAATCGATAATTCAGAAAATCAGAAACCGAAGGCATACAAAATCAGGATAAAACAGGAACCAAAGCAAATAAACAAAAACCTCCACCACATGAAAAGAATCGAACTCCCGATATGGGAGTGAGACCAAGTGCCCAGGAAGAGTAAACATCTCCTGCTTGCATGCAACACCCGCCGCTTCAATTCTGTAGAACTGTCACATCCGGTTACTTCCATTTCGGAAGACATAGGGTACAATCTTTGGTTGGATGGTTCAAATGTTCTATGACGGAATATCATCCACCATTCTGGAGAGTGGGACATCATAGTGTATGACGAGTTCCCCATATCGACCGCAGGACTTCCTCAGTGACGATGTAAGTCGGTCACAAATATGCGTATTTGGACATCTAAGGTTACCTATATATTTAAGAGTTGTGCAAAAGTAGTCTTGCTAATTTTCCATGTTCTACCACATACATTTGCTTAGCAGATGGTCGTCTTAAGTCGGCAACGGCTGCCCATTGGTTTCGTTGGTTTATGTGTGGTCTTTTGTGTTCCAAGTATCTATTGTGTGAGTTGGTTTTCCCTGTCCGTTTTACGTTTCTTTCTGTGAGTGTCTGCTCTGTGTATTTGCATTGGGTGTTTTGGGGTTTAACTGTGGGTGCTGTAGCTGAGTGTTGTTGGAGATCCCCTCCTTTCTACCACCACTGAAAAAGCCGTTCTTATTTAAAATCAACTTTACATTGTTTTCATTGTCTTCTTGTAGTCGTTGTTCTTTTCTGTTTTAGTATTGTCATGTGTGTAATAAGTTATTACCTCGAACTACATACATGACAACATTACAGTGAAAAAAATGTAAACACGTACGCACAAGATTGTAAAAATATAAGGAGCATTAAAAGCACAGTAACAAGGTAAGAGATCAAGCGAAGACAACATGAAATACGAATGATAACACATGGATTCCGATCCGACTTTAGACGGCTATGTTAATTTTCCGGAGTATGTGAAAACGTCCCGTAAATTCACCCAAATCGCACACTTTTATTATTTAAAAAAATTCTTCTTAGTGTTATTTGACATAACAAAGAAAAACGAATTCTCTGTAGACTTTTGAAATTCATGATTATTTATATCTATAGCATATACTCAAACCAGAAATTGCGCTATCATTTAGCCATTCCTAGTTATTCGATTATGAAACATGAGAGGATATCTTCAGGAAGACAAATCAACACTTATCACAGCTGACCAAAACATCAGAACGAACCTCAGGCAAAAGAAATTTAACAAACGGCAGGGGACGAGGACACTAACAACAAACACGAATTATACAACAGAGAATCAAATAAGACGCACGAAGACGCATAACAATTAAAAAAGAACTCGACGACGACTTTGGGCGGTCATCCCCTATATATATAACAGCGCGCGTTTGGTGTGATTATCCTGTTTACAGGCGTACATCCTCCCACTAACCCGGATACGTAGCGGTCTTCCTAGACGTGCAGCTTAAGTATGAATAAAACCCTCTCACTGTTATACGCGGGGCCCCAAGCAACACAAATGCTATTTAAGCAGAAATTTAAAGCAAAAGTGCATATGAAACAGTTAGTGAGTGCCTTCTTTGTTTTAGTGAGACAGAGAAGTCCGACCATATTTCTGATAAGACAAGAGAAACGGACCTTTCTCTTGCTCACAGTCTCTCATATAGTCACGTTGTCATAGTTGGTCAATGTGAAATGAGGAAAAGACTACACATAAACCCAGTGCCATGCTGTATGTTCTTTGGTTAAAAGGGAAAGGAAAAGACGTACCTGTTTTACGGGAGGTGGATCAAAAGGAATAGATGCGCTGAGCTCAACATTAATGTTCGCCCAAAATGTTGAAAAGTTTTCGACAAAAGTTGCTCTGAAAAAAGAATAAAAAATCAAGTAATAACCTTTATTTCCGAAATCATGACATAAGCATGTAATCTAATATAATTTTAAAAAAACATCATTTTCATCAACCGGACCGTCAAATATTGAATGAAATTACATGTATGTTGAACAGTAAAATGGTTCCGTGAAGACTTGCTGTGTCCCTTTCATTGAGTGTAGTGTTTGTTAAAGACGCTATCACTCGTATTTAATCCCAGCATGAAATGATGCTGTGCTGAATTTGAAGTTTTATTGCAAGCTTTTGCCTTTAGCATTATAATGCAAGCATACAGAGAATGACATGTATGTTTTAAAGATTTTTGGCAAATTATGTGACATGGAAAAGAAAGCTAATGTTAAGTTTAACGATTAATTTTATCGGTAAACATGTTACTGAATAATGAGGTTTCATTTTCAGCAGCTAAGCAGCTAAATGATCAACTCATACAGAGTTGACCAAGCCATACTTATTATCAGATAAAACTTACGTAAACACAAGATCGCCCTCGTTTGTATTCGGTGCTTTCCATATCAACTCAAGGTCTGTTACAGGATCCCCGTTCTTATGACCAAGTAAATTCTAAGAAAAGATCAGATAATAAGACTGAGATGAGGTTTATAACATATGAGTTGTAAAAGAGGTAATAACATATTAGTTGTAAAAGAATATAATAAATAATGAATAAACTAGTTCTTTTTAAAAAAAAATTTCATATTATTTTACATGTAATCAGATGTGTTCTTGACAATTTCATTTTCAAAATACCTTTTTTCCTCCAATACAATTAAAGGACTTTAATTTTTCTGTTGGGAAGTTTGTGAACGTCCCTTGTATTTCTTCGGTATCCCCCTTCAGGCGATGTGCTCGAATCTGAACTCCGGTGAAAAACCTACCATCATCCGCAGTGAGGGATACTTTATATAAATAGTCCATCAATCAGTAATTTATTGTATAAAAGAAGATTTATTTAACTTAAAGTTGATGAAAATGAATATAGATTAAAGAGGTGCTGTAATGAGCATACGTGTACACTCAATGATAAAAATATAAGTTATTGATTTTTAATATGGATTCTCTGTAAAAACCTAAAACAGCTGGCCACGGTATGTCATGGATTTTGATGAAACTTTCTGTAATTATCATACTTAATGTAAAAACAATGAAAACAAACCATATTGTTATATTTGAACAACGGTTGCCATGGTAACGGGGTCAATCTATTTGACATCCCCATAAATATGAGAGGTAAGACATATTGTGACATTCTGTTGCCATGGAAACAATGGTCAAAATTTACTTTATGAACACAAAAACTTTTCTTTGTAAGTTTAACTCTGGCAAGAATAACTTTTTCGGGGGAGGGGGTTATCAGGTAGTTGTTGATATGCAGTCAAATTATGTGAAAATTTAGCGAAAATAAGGTCTAAATTTAGGGTCATTTTTGGCCTGTTTTTGATTATTTTGAAGGTTGAAAACCATTATTCGGTGAATGTAATGGGTATTTAACATCACCTTGCCAAAATAAATGTCTATAGCTGGAAAAAATCAAGAAATAAAATCTATGGTGAAACTCACCATTTTGTCATGAATGCCAATCAAAATCCGTTGCTATAGCAACTTAGAAACCATATTGCCATATACCGCATATTTAAAAACATTGTTTTTCCTCATGTTTGAGTCCTATGATTATGAAATAGCATACCAGTATACAAATTATATTTATCATTATCAATTGACCTTCAAATCATTTCAAGGTCATCTGTCCAAATCTCAAGGTCATTTCTAACTTTAGACTAAAATTTAGACAAAAATCAGGATTTCCAATTAATTTAAATTGATTTCTCTAACTTATTTCATTAGATATTTTGATTTTAAATATTTACAGTTGAACAACCGATCAAAAGAAGTAGAATTCATCACAATTTTGTTAAATTGTATTTCACTTCTATGTATGACATACTTTCAAAAGAGAATAAAATTGCGATTTTCTAAAATTTTCTCGTAAAATATGTGACATTTTTTGGGGTCTTCATTGGACTCTGATAAATGTGATACTCATCCCAACAAATAATACATTTATCATACTTTTACCGATAATTGATTGTTTTGCCAAGGTTCCATACTGTTTACTGTTAATCATGTCTCTTTTTAGTGAAAAACCACAAAATTTGGCATGAAAATAGCATATATTTTTAAATAACCTTGAAAATTGAGCAAATGACCTTGACATTTTCTCAAGGTCATGATAGCATCAAATGGCCTTTAATACATCTACATACCAAGTTTTGTAACAATAGCAGGCATACATCTGTAGAAATTAGCTTTTTACTTATGACAGGTATTTACACCTTCGTACCAAATGTTGCCATGGTAACCTATTTCAAAGGCATGTAAACAGAAAAATCTCACTTCTAGATAAATTTCCTTCGATTCCCATGAAGTCCTAGGATAATACTCTTCAGGAAATAGTCAACTGTATTTCAAATCTTGTGCAATTGCATTATTACTCTTGTCAAAAGTAAGTAAAATATAGGTAAAATAAGGCCTAAATTGGCCGAAAATGGCTCATTCTTGATAAGCAATTTTTCTTGAAATTGAAGCAAATTTACATGACACACAGAAAGAAGGAGTATCGAAAAATCAAATTGTATCAACTAAAGAGGATTTAAATAATCTTTTCGGAAAGTTACATATACATTCAACATTTGTTTCCATGGTAACGGGATGCATAAAAATGCCTTGTTTAAAGGTGTTTTTATACAAAATCTTGGTTACCATGGCAACGGAACGTCGGAGAAAAAAATGGAAGGTCAATTCGTTCTGAGGACATCATATTCACCTTATACACAAAAGATATTCAAAATCTGAGACATGTCGTGGCCAAACATGTCTGATTTTTTAGGTTTTTACATAGAATCTATATTAAAACTGTTTAGCATATTACGCTTGCCATTTTTCTTCTCGAATAACATATAAGTTGAATCTTTTCAGTTATCAAGAAATCAATCAGGTCTCACCTTCTATCAATCTAATTAAAATCAAGCTCTCTTTATTTCGCAAACACCATAGAGATCTAACAAAGACCGATTGGAGGGCTTGTCAGAAAATAATATAAATGTTTCACCAATCAAATCCCCGATTTGTGAGTCGGAAAATGTTTTATTTCTCTTGGAGTTCATTAGTCATTAGGCATTCCGAAAATTTGAGAAAAAGACGATCCAAATGACGCTCAAATACAATAATGGAGGCCTTCACTGTTCATTTGAGTCGTGTGTGGCTTTCTTTCATTTCTTTAATATGGACGGGGATGGTAATATCAAAATTTATAAACATTTCGATTAAAAAAACCTTAATTGAACACCAGAAAGACTTATAGTGATTCATACTATTTTCGTATGAAACTAGGCTATGGTGAAATTGCTAATAAACAACAACAACTGTGATTTTTTTTACATTTACGTATCCATGCAAATGAGAAAGTAGATAGAACATGATCTCAAATCGGTGGTTGTAATATCTCTTCGTAGCTTACGAAATAAAGAGAATTTTAATTAGATTGACCTTCTATCTCATCTCCAGGAGAGTAGACATATTTGTTGAGTTTAATCTTGAAAGGAGATGGTCCAGTCCGTGATTCTGCTCCTTTGTGTTTGGGGAACATTGTCAGGCACGTGCTTAGAGGCGGTCCCGCAGAGTAGCAATTCCCTTTATTGATAATGGCTGGAAAGTATAGAAATAGAATGTAATCAACATTTCTTTGTAAATACAATTTTAATTTCAGTACAAATATGATGTCATTTTGCAGGAAAGATACTTATTTTGCGTCCATAATAGACCGCATTGATAGTGAAAATGTCTTTAATTTTGCATTGTTCCGAATCGAAGAAATCAATCACTACAATAGTAAAAATCAAAGGTCTGAAGGCCCTGAAAGATACTCCACATAGAATTCGCTGTAACATCTTATTTCACTGTAAGTGTTGATGTTGTAATATTTGGTTACACTATATATGCACATGTAAAGTGTTCATACTTATGAAAAAATCTGGGACAATGAAAGAATTCTGGGACAAAAATTGAAAAATTCAGAGACACATTCCGAGACATTTTTTCTGACTTATTAATAAAATGTTGTCATGTACCTAATCCTGTCTCGTAATCCCGTGTCTCGTAACGTATAAGCATTAAATTTTGCATGCAATAAAGACTCGTCGTTTTTTTTCCGGGTAGGTCCGTTGAGTTTGTCTAAATTCGATACATCTCCCGAGGAGCGGAATTTCATTGCATTAAAAGTCGAAAGATGTAGGTAAGCATTAAATCACTTCCCATTTTTATAGCTTACATTTCTCAGCAGTTGTCGGCGCTCATCCTGAACGTCATTATGATCTCAATAGATTCGGAAATATAACAATTGATTCTTTTAAAAGAGTGTTTGCATAATTACCATTTCACGTATATAAAAAGAGACCGAAAAAGAGAAGTATACAAACTTATTTTATCAGAAGTATATGCCCATGCGAACAGACCGGCATTTTAATTTCTCAGCGGCACATGCCCGAGCTGTCAACGGGTACAATTGTTTTACAGTTTCGTTAAAAAATATTTACAATGCGTGAATAAAGTCTAGACATTCATTTTTATTTTGCCACGGACTAGTTCGAACCACTCAGAGAACGTAAATCTCGTCACGTGCACACAATCTAAATTTCAATAGACCGTCAGCCATTCCGCCATTGCCGTATAAATGAATTCGCATGTAAAAGGAGTCATGAAACGCCAATTTCCTGCAACAAAAAAAACCTTCTTTGGGCTTGATTTGTTTGAACATATTTTATTTCCTACTCAATGAAATGGGATCGGGCGTTAAGTTTTTACAACATTATTAAGTGCCCTCTCCCTACAATATTGATATAATAAACATAATATAATACAGTCAAGAATGACAGCATGACACATAAAACATTTGATCAACCCGACAAATCTCTGTAGACCCTAACGTATACCCTCTGATTAGCCGTTATCGTAAAATTATGCGTAACGTCGCGCTTTCAATACTGGACCCAGGTGTGATTACTGAAATATTTAAGTGTTTTAAAGAATTTTTTCCCTTTAGATTGATAAACAGATACATTATCTTCAGCGATCGACTGTTACCCAGAACATGAGGTGCGGCGGGTATTTTTATCAGAAAAAACGTCTCGTCAGCGGAAAATTATAGCGTGCAGTGATATCTGAGAAACAACCAATCGGCCTAATATTCATGACAATTACATGATTCTCTTTGAACACCGAAAAAAAAAACAACAACAACAAAATGGCTTTGCCCTTTATGCGATTTGATGTGTAAGTGTGGATCCAGAAGGGGGGGGGGGGGGTTCCAGACCACCCCTGGATTAATTTTTTCTATGAATGTACATATTTCATTTTTGCTCTTTGCTCTTAAAAAACTCGGACTTTAGGACCACCCCTGAAAAAAATCCTGGATCCGCCCATGAACTTTATATGCCTTATTATTTTTTTTACATGATTCATCTTTGTCTGGATACGCGTCCTTGATAAATCGATTTTTTTTTTTGCGGACCTGTTTAGAACCGTTTGAAATACCAGAACAAGGCGCTAGTATTTTTTTTTTTTGGCATTATATCGGATGTCTTTGGTTGTTTATCTGAAAATCTAATCGTAAATGACTATTATTTTTTCCGATCACATGACTTCATAGGCAATGTACTATACAAGAAGCCATATTTATAGTTTTAAGAGCTACGGAAAGGAGTTGTTTATTTTTATTGAAATATTGAATCTTTACTTGAGACTATATTTGGTTAATGCGTTTGTTTGAAAGAAAGAACACTTGTAAAATAATTTGAAAAAAGAAACTAATTAATGAACACATGAACATTTCATAAAATAATCAACAGTGAACTACTGGTATCTAAATTAGTGGCAAATGTCGTTATATTCAAAAGAGTCAACTGATTGAACTTTAGTTTACTACTCGCGGGACAGTAAAAATCGTTTGCCTATATGTATATCAGAGAGAGAGAGAGAGAGAGAGAGAGAGAGAGAGAGAGAGAGAGAGAGAACAAATTCATTTTATTTTTCGATAAAGGCCGGTTTCTTTTGACGGTGAAAATGCATAATTCCGATGTTGATTGAAGTTAGTCGTTGGGGGCCAAAAATCTGTACTCATAATCAATTTAATATTGAAGTTTTTCTCTGAATTACTTTCTACCTTGTAAACAATAACGTATTGATAAACATGTAATTGTCCTGAATTGAAAAAAATAAACATATCTTTTACAAAATAGCGATGATACTCATCAAATTCAAATAGCTATGAAATATCCATACTTCTGAAGTCCGTGAGATAATGATTGACAGCTGACCCGAATTGGTAAAAGGCGGGGCTTAGAGTTGTTGAGTCAGACGTTGTTTTAGTATCTGATGAGAACATAGCAGTACTGTGTCGGCATTACAATATAATACGCATTGAAAAATTCAGAATTGTTGCGTATCAATAAATATTTACCTTGCAAGCTAATCACAGAACGTGCGCGCATGAATGATAATCATTGAATGTCAAACGGTGGGCGGAGCATCGATAGAGCGCAGATGTAAAGTAGTCCCAAATCAATAACAATTCAAAAAGATCAAATTTCATCTTGAAAATCTCAACTAATTTTATATTAATTCTATCATTCTATCAAAACAATCGATTCTGATATAAATTTTCCACACGCAAGTTTTGATGTCGAGAAACTGCTGACACAATCTGGAACTATTTCTCGCTGCGCACCGGAAGAGACGGTACCTCGAAACGACATGAGAATCGTGAATACAGTAAGATACTCCTTCAAAAGGAGTATCTTAAAAATACCATTGTTGACAAAGTCCAAAAATACATAAAAACGCGTCAAGTATTTGGCTTCGGAGTGGAACCAAAAACATCAACACATGTTGAGACAGCCTTCTAAATCATCCTGATGCTTTCGGTTTGTCGATATGTGCTTTGGTTCTGAAGAAGAAGTTTGTCAAATGAGGGTACCCCCATGACCTACTTTTGTCTGTGGTGGCGCCACATGATTACGGATCCGAGCGAAAAACAACAACACTTGTACGGGACCATGAATATAAAGTTTCATTATAATCCTTTCAGTTGTTCTGCAGAAGATGTCCATTATGTATGAAAATAACCCCCTATCCTTTTTTCATAAGTAAAAAAAATCATGAAAAATCACAAAAATAAAATTTTCAGCCAAAATAAATATAAAACCATTAAATGTCTTAAATAAACAAATAATTTATGCAGCATGAGTGCAAAAACTACACGTTTATATCTTAATTTAAAGAATCAGTTCAAAAATAAGCATTGTTAACAAAGTCCAAAAAGACGTCAAAAACGCGTCAAAAATTTGACTTAGGACTGTAACCTAAAACAACATTTAGCACTTGATGAGACATCCTTTTAGATTATCCCGATGCTTTCTGTTTGTCGATGTGCCTGCCCTTGGAAGAAGCTTGTCAAAGGAGGGTACCATTACGATGGACGGACGAGAGACGCCGGACGGTGCGCTATGACAATAGCGCACTTGAGCTACGCTCAGATGAGCTATTTTAAAAAAGAAACAAATGACAAATATGGATAATGACCATATCCCTGTTTACAGCACAAAATCGATAACCCAGAAAATCAGGAACCGAAGGCATACAAAATCAGGATAAAACAGGAACCAAAGCAAACAAACAAAAACCTCCACCATATGAAAAGAAGCGAACTCCCGAAATGAGAGTGAGACCAGGTGCCCAGGAAGAGTAAGCATCTCCTGCTTGCATGCAACACCCGTCGCTTCAATTCGGTAGAACTGTCACATCCGGTTACTTCCATTTTGGAATCCTTTCGTTTCTGATGACTTACCCAGCATGGCGAAAAACAAGACTTCTAAATCGTTCATATTTCGTCCTTAAAATCAGTCTGAAATGTGGCCACCTGTGAAATTAAGAAGAGAATTAACTATGATTCTTTATTCCTTGAATACACAAAATATTTCGTTAAGTCTTATATGTTTGATATCTATTTTCTTACATAATTATGCCATTTTTATCTTTGAGGATTCCTTAAAATAAAATTTATTCCTATACTTTAATAACCGTAACTATGTTAAACGATTTCAAATTCAATAGCATCATTTAAGAACAGATAGATTTGCAGTATGGACCAGAAATGTTTCGGATACTAAACCCTCCTCAGTGATCCTCAATCTAAACAATGTAATATGACCAAAGAGTGTGAAAAAATTATTATGTCCGAAAATGTTACGAAAGACGTAGCAGAATACTAATATGGCCTAAGATTGTTAACATTATCATGTCCGAAAATGTACCGAAAAGAGTAGCAGGATACTACTCTACCATTACACTTGCCGAGTTTCTTCCGTCAATCAACTATTATTATTCGTTATTTCTTCGAAAATTTATGTTTTCAAAAAATCTTGAAATTTCTAAAACGTGGGGTCTGTAGCATCATATCCCACCCATCCTGCTACGTCGTTGGTACATTTTTTAGACATAATAATTTTCACACTCTTCGGCCATATAACATGGTTAAGATTGAGGATCACTGACGAGGATTAAGTATCCGAAACGTGCATGTCTGATATATGCTGCAAATTGATATGTTCTTTAAATGATGCTATTAAATTTGAAGACGATTAACATTTGAACAACTTGGTGAGTGTCACTGCTGGTGGACCAATAGTCCCCGAGGGCACATGTAGCCAAGTTCGAACTTGATCGTCTGTATCTTCAACGCATTTGAAAATTTCTGTTTTTCAAAAAATCTTGAAATTTCTAAAACGTGAGTCCTGTAGCTTAACATCCCACCCATCTTGCTACGTTTTTCGGTACATGTTTTGGACATAATAATTTTCACACTCTTTGGTCATATTACATTGTTTAGATTCAGGATCACTGACGAGGGTTAAGTACCCGAAACAAACGTGCATGTCTGATCCACGCTGCAAATTTATATGTTTTTTTAATGATGCTATTGATTTTGAAGACGTTTAACATTTGAACGACTTTGTGAGTGTCACTATTGGTGGACCAAGAGTCCCCGAGGGCACTTGTAGTTAAATTCGATCAACTGCGGTTGAACGTCTGTCTCTTCAACGCATTCGAAAATTTCTGTTTTTGAAAAAAATCTTGAAATTTCTAAAACGTGGGTCCTGTAGCATCATATCCCACCCATCCTGCTACGTTTTTCGGTACATTTTTTTTTGACATAATAATTTTCATTCTCTTTGGCAATATTACATTGTTTAGATTGAGGATCACTGACGAGAGTTAAGTATCCGGAACGTGCATGTCTGATCCATGCTGCAAATTGATATGTTCTTAAATGATGCTATTGAATTTGAAGGCGTTTAACATTACATATGTTGAATAAAATAATTATAACCCTCTACATGTATATACATCGTAGTACGTGCCCATGGTGAAAGGTGCTGTCGAAATTATTATTGCAGAGGACGAAAAATACAGGGCGACCGGATCCGTAAGGTGTAGGAAATACTATCAATCTGAGAACGTTTCCTGTGAATAACATACTTGGTGAGTGTCACTGCTGGTGGACCAGGAGTCCACGAGGGTACATGTGGCCAAGTTCGATCAATTTCGCTTGATCGTTTCTTCAAACGCATTTGAAAATTTTTGTCTACAAAGTTATCTCAAATTTCTGAAACCTTGGTCCTGTAGCATCATATCCAAGCCATCCTGCTACGTCTTTCGCTATATTTAGGACATAATTTTCAGATTTTGGTCATATTTCATTGTTTGGATTGAGGGAATCAAAATCACGCCCACGAGTTCATAACTAATGTTGAAACATCATTTGAGATTCTTTTTATCACATGAATATGACGTAATTTATCAAAATAACGTCAAAATATTATAATTCCGACTTCACATCGTCGCCGTTTCTATTTTGACGTCACAAAGGATCTGAAGCGCTTCAACCGATGATCACACTCCCAAAATGATATGTAACGTGTTATCATAAATTTTATTTATGAAATGGCCTTATGTAACCGAATAAAGGGTGTACCATGTGATAAAACATTATATTGCATGTATATTTGTCTTTCAGTTAGTTTGTCTAGCTCATTGATGATGACAGATGATAATTAGCATGATTCGAGATTCGTCCCATATGCCGTGTGTCTTATACATTTACGTATCTATTTACTTTGCTTTTTATAGGGGTATTCATTTTGAAACCATCTAAAATTTATGCCCTGTTTACACGAAGGGTTTAATGCGCATTAAATTGAATTTAATGCGCATTAGATTTTTGTTGCGTTCACACGACAAATTTAATTCGCATTAGTTTAATTCGCATTAGATTTAATGCGCATTAGATTTTGTCGTGTGAACGCAAAGCGAATCTAATTCGCATTAAATCTGGCGCATGCGTACTTGACGTACTTGAATTCTATAGTAAGTATACACCACAACTTGGCATCTTTCACTATCCTTGCATCTCAAATCACAGAAAACACCAAATACTAGATCGATTTCATTCACGTCTCTTGACTTACGCTCAGTAACGTTACAAACATTATGACGTCATTTTTTTTCTCTTATTGACGTCATTCTATGTTAAGCTTTAGCCTGGCTGGAAGAATGTACGAAAAGAAAAAAATTGAGAAATACAATAATTTGGCATAAATTCTCACCTTTCTGATTTGAAAATATACGGTTATCAGTGCAAATGTACCAAAATTTAATGCGCATTAGAATTTTGTCGTGTGAACGCAATACGAATCTAATTCGAATTAAAATTATGCGCATCAAATCTAATGCGAATTAGATTTGATGCGCATCCGTGTGAACAGGGCATAGGTATGAAATGTCACACAAATGAAAGGAAATTTGCAGATGGATACCCGACAAAAAAGAAACGCACATCATATCATATAGTGGGGTTTTTTTTTCAATTGCTCATAAATATTTAGTTAGACATTTGATTATCGTTTTCTTTTTCCAACACTCGAGTCACCAAGTCATAAACACATCTCGATCATTTTTCGCAGCATATCACAGTGATAATGCTGCATTAAGCGTATTGTTTCTAGCTCTTGGTACACGGCAGCTGATTTGGTATCCTTCTGAAATGTTGTTGTTTGACCACTTTCAGCAAACTTTCAATAAAATTGGAGATGAATACCAATTTCTCTATTCAAATCTAGTGAAATATGCCAATAAATCGGAAAATTAAATGTCTCAGTGGAAATTTCCGTATATTGATGTTGCGTGCGGTCAGGGGACGCTGGCTCTCCCCGGGCACCTGGTCTCACTTCGGAATGTTATTCATTCCGAGGTTCGCAACCGTTCCTGTGGAAATTCTAATGATTTCGATTTGCCTTCTCGACTTTGAGGATGGATGGCTGATAGGTATTTCTTTAATGTTTATTATAATATCCACATTTCGCTCAAGATTAACAAATCTAATACGGTTAAAAAAATTGTATAATATCATACCAGTCGACTTCCGGTTGACTTCCAGTTGAGGTTTATTCCAAATATCCTATTTCAATCGCTTATCTTATTAAATTGCAGGTTAGTCTCGTTAAAGGCATTTGGTGCTCATAATTGCGCTATATGCCATGTTCACCAATGTCAATGATGACTTTCCAAACCTCTTTAGAGAAGACAGGGCACCCGACCACCTGTCCTTTCTGAATGTCAGTCGGACTCCTCGGGTGAAAAAAATATATGAGCTCGCTACAGCCGGCAAAGAACGGACCGTATTACGCACGTCCTCTTCTTATATCAATTTACATATTCATCTGTTTTGTTTGAACCCCTGTGTTTTACGGTCTTGTTTGTGTGTGATCATCAAACAGTGAGGAGGTTGTTTTACTCTGCAATTGTGCGTTCTTTGAGACCTCGTGGAAATCGGAATAGTGGGAGGGTTGTGCGCACGTAATCCAGGATAATCACACCGTCTGCTATTAACGTGGCAGATGGCCGTTCTAAGTCGGCACCGGTTGCCCATTGGTCTTGTTGGTTTATGTGTGGTCTTTTATGTTTAATGTTTCTATGGTGTGAGTTGGTGTTCCTTGTTCCTTTTGCGTCTCTTTCTGTGGGTGTCTGTTCTGTGTTTTTTGCAGTGGGTGTTTTGGGTTTTGCTGTGGATGCTGCAACCTAGTGTTGCTGGAGATCCCCTCCTTTCTTTCAGTCAAATTTTGTCGCATTTACGTCGAACGGAATGCATATTGGTTTTTAATTTCGACATAGAAAGAGAAACTTTCCGATTCGAAGGAGTTATCTCTTAACCGGAAGTGAACTTTTAACAAGTGTTGACCTATATGCAGATTGATATCGGTCGACATGGGATTTAATGAAAAAAAAACAAGAAAATATTGGTCATAGAGGTGTTATATTAAGGACAAAACCAAAAAGGCATCCCTAAAGATATCGTTGTCAAAGTTGATATCTTTGAAAAGTCGATAGTGATAAAAATACACTCCAAATTATCTTATTCATGGTCCAAATTTTGTCCGATAATAGATTAAGTTCTACCGGTGCGTGACCGCCTACTTCCGGTTTCATGAAAGCGCTTTCGATCCAAACAGTGCGATATGGCCAAAGATTGTGAAAGTTATTATGTCCAAAAAAGTACCAAAATACGTAGCAGGATGGGTGGGATATGATGCTACAGGACCCACGTTTTAGAAATTTCAAGAAATTTTGATTCAGAAATTTTCGAATGCGTTGAAGAAACGATCAACCGAAGCTGATAGAACTTGGCTACATGTGCCCTCAGGGACTCCTGGTCCATCAGCAGTGACATTCAGCAAGTGGTACTAATGTTAAACGTTTTTAAATTCAACTTGATCGTAAAACACTGCCAATGTGTTCTGATCAAAGAATTGTTCTTACATGGACGGGATGTAATGCTTTAAAGCATTCCTGTCTTCTGTTTCTATCAGAATGAACGGAATTTCTCGCTTATGTAGACGATGTGAAGCTCTATATACGGTAGAACTTTGAATATGACCCATCGACAGTATGACAAGTTTCAAAACATAACCGTCTCCTGTTTCCCTATCTGATGTAACGCAAGTCGTTTAACATAATTTTCTTTGATGTTGACGGAGTGACGCTCTTTATATACGGAGTTACATTTCAAACATTTTCATCCAAAATAATTGAAAATATATATATATTGAAATCAGTGATGCTCTACTTTTGTCTTACCCAGATGCACTTAGCCAGGCTTTGGGAACAGCGAACATAAACATAGCTGACCGCGAGTTGGTATTTCAAGAGAAACATCAAAGCCTTTTCTAGCGCGTTTATAAACAAATGATATGTTTACTTTACCTTATCCTTAAAATGGATAGAAATTTACCTAAAAAGAACGTATAGGTAATTGTCATAATCTGTATTGCAACAAATATAAAGAATGTAGTTTTCGATAAAGAGACGATTTGCATTTCATAACACGTCATATCCTAAAAACGCAAAAATAACCTATCGTAAAACCATTACTACAAACAAATTTATTTTTGTAATAAATGATCCTAAAAATGCAAAAAAAAAATTATCGTTAAAAAGATATATAGTTTCCCGTCCGGTAAATGTCCAGTAAAAATAAGCATTACAGTACAATTCCCCTAGCAACGTCCTACCTGTGTTGACATGCAATTCCAATCCAGTTTTGACATGTACATCAGCCTCCCCTCAATCCCTCTCCGCTCTGGTGACCGCGCACACGCGCATTTTTTCACACGTGCACATATCACAGCGTCGAACGTTTCGTAAGCTTCAATAAGTAGCGTTATTACTTATAGCGCCCACTCAAAGCTAATGGAGACTTTCCAAGAAACCGAATTTTCTGTTTACATGCCGTCTACGGAGTTCATTTTGAGGAACGTTCAGTTGAACCGTTCATATCACACAGTGTCTTTCCAATGTCTGTTTTAGTGCAGATTAATTAAACTATATATCTCGGGGTAACCGTCTTTTCTCTTTCATTTGCATGATTTTCCTTTACTCTTCCATATATTATTTCATTTTTCTGCAAAAAAAAGCCTGTTTTTTAGTCAGTGAGGCAAAATTATACAGTATTTCGGGAAAAAGAAAAACCCATTATTTGTTACGAGGAAGGTTTGTGACCCCCTCTAATGATTACGAATCCGTCACTGTAACTACATTTACATTATTCTATACATAATCCATATAATATACAAAAAATGCATTTGCATATAACAACTAGGTGATTTATATTTGAACTCGACAACTTTTAAACTCCAGCCAAAATACAACAGTGTAAATGAAAAACAAATTTAAATAGTTCATTTTTATGAAAAACAAAAAGATATAAAATACAGCATGATAAACCTTGATGTTGTTAATTTTACGGATTCTATGAACCTTGAAAAAATGTTGGTTTTTTTTTCTGTATGAAACTTGATAGGTGTACCTCCCTTAGCTTTGTCGTGTTATTCTTTAAAAAAAACTTATCCATTGATTTACTTATCTTTAGAATTAAAAATTATGATGACTATGTCTTTGTCATCAAGTGAAAAACTTTGTCCATACTGTAAGATCTGACTTTACAGTGTATAGCTGTTCAAGGCTGTAAATATCTTTTCTTAATTAAGGCAAGCCTGGGAAAGCAGGAATTTGAGAATAATGCATAACGGTCATAATTTCTGGAATGCAAATTCTAAGTAAGTGACAAACTGACATACCATTTATGGTGATTATTTATGCTTATTAAAACTAAATTATCTTTAACATATTTTCAAGTATTTCACACATTTCACAAAATGCATCTTCAAATTCATAGCATTATTCTTAAAAGAACAGATAAATTTGCAGCATGGACAAGAAAGAAAATTTCATAATTAAGGAAGTTGTTGCAAAACTCTATGAATAATTACATTAATTAGATTTTGTTATAATTAAACACATCGAAATGCGAAGAAAAGTTATGCAAACAAAGCGGAACGTAAATTACGTAAAAATGACATATATATTGACCTAATTTTTTCCTGACGATACACGCGCACTCTCATTCATCACTGAGGGAAAACCCGAAAATTTGAGGTCGTTGAACTTTTTAATGAGTCAGTAATTTAAGCCCTTCAAAACGGGGAGGAGGGGGGTGTTTCTTCTATATTAAAAATATATAAGGTATATTTTTAATTCGATAAAAAGAGAAATATCCTCAAGACAAAGAACGATTAGACACTTGCCCATTCTGAACATGACATGCTCGGATCTAAGGGATGTGATTATAGTTCAATAAATCACCTTTACCGTAATATGTCAAAAAATGTTTTCTCGTCAATACGTATTGTTTTTATAAAACCATCACTGACCGGATTGGAGAACCCACGGAGTAAAATTTTCTAGATAATCGCATGCATGATTGTATATATAATTGTATCGTTTCAGTTTTAAGGTCAGCCTCGATTTATTTTTGAGGAAATCATTTGACAATTATTTATTTTACTTGCTGGTACATGTATGAAAACGATGCAGATATTTAAAATGTACTTGTATGAGAGTTATTCAAAAGAGGGTTTTCCGACTCGTTTTTTTTTATGTCCAGGAAAATAAACTCGGTTGCAGCACCCACAGCAAAACTCCATAACACCTAATGCAAAAACTGAACAGACACTCACAAAAGAAGACGCAAAATTAACAAGTACACCAACTCACACCACACAAAAGAAGGAAGGGGATCTCCAACAAGACCCAATTCAGCACCAATTAACTGCAAAACACCAAAAAATCCGATGCAAATAAACACAAAAGACGAGCACAGCAAGAGACGAAAAAGAGACATACGACATAGAATTATTCAACACAAAAGACTACATATAAATCAACGAGACCAATGGATAACCATGCAACATTTGGACGGTCATCTGCTACGCAAGGAGCAAATGGTGTATTATCCGGAAAACGTGCGCACAACCCTCCCACTTTTACGGATACCAATAGGTCTCGAAGAAGGCACAATTGTTGTGTAAAATAATCTCCTCACTGTCAGAAGACCACGCTTACAAGACAGCAAAATGCACGGGCCAAAGCAACACAGATGAATATGTAAATTGATATAAAAAGGGTTATGTAATAGAGTCCGCAATGTAGCGAGCTCATGTATGTTATCACCTGAGGAGTCCGACTGAAATTCAGAGAGGACATGTGGTCGGGGCCCTGTCTTCTCTAAAGAGGTTTGGACAAGGCCGTCGTGGAGTCCTGTCGACACAGTCAGGCAGGGAAAAAATTCTAAAAAAAAAATGTGCAGGCACAAGGCTGTAGATTGGTCCAGTACCAAGTCAAGTGACCCTCTTGTGAAAGAAGGATCATATCCACGGTATAAAAGGCGTTTGATGATTTTAGCACAATTGCTATGGTAATTCTGTCTACTTTTGATCCTTTTAATTTTGTTAATTATGTTACCATTAAATGCAGGTTGTGAAATACACAAAATAATATACTGTGTTGCTTGCATGGATCCGAATTTCAAAAGAAGTTGAGAATATTTTTTGTAAAACTTTCAGAAAGTCTTTACTTGATTGTGAAAGAATAAACCGTGACCTAAGAATTGGTAATTTGTAAATTTCTACTATAAAAATACAAAACGTCAGTACATGCTCTAGCATACTGGATGAGCGGCGAAATGCAGATACCGTATGACGGTAATCTAGGCACATCACCATGAGGCCAGGGAAATTTTACCATGTTGAAAAAAAAAGTCATATTTTTGTCATGCAAACTTGCATGAATTTCTCCATTAAGAATTTTGATATTCAGGTCAAAAAAGGATGTTTCTTTGTTTGGGAATTTTGCCTTGTTTAGAGTCAATTCTTGTGGATAAATAACATTTTTATAACTTTTATACTTTTCAAAAACAGGATAGTCGACAATCATCCAGGTACCTAAAAATACCAATGAAACATTTCAAATAATCTTTGCTTTTGAAGTCATTTTTTTTTTCAAGGTTACAGTCTATTGAAAATCAAAACTTGACCGTCATAATAGCTTATTGTTCACAATTTTGAATGATGCCATCTAACATTGAGACGGTTGTTTAACACAACAATTGTACGTTCTTCGAGTGCTCTGGATACTAAGTAATCGAAAAAGGGGGGTTGTGCGCACGTAAGTTGTACAGCTGAGTTGGCAGATGGCCGTCCTGAGTCGGCACAGATTTTTCAATGGTCTCGTTGGTTTATGTATAGTCAGTTTCTATGTGATTTGGCGTTCCTTGTACATTTGTACTTTGGTGTTTCTATGTAATTTGGCGTTCCTTGGTCTTCTGTGTTTCATGTATCTATGGTGTGAGTTGGTGTTCCTTGTCAATTTTGTGCCTCTTGCTGTGGATGTCTACTCTGTTGTTTTTGTAGTGGGTGTTTGGGGTTTTTGCTGTGGGTGCTGCAACCCAATGTTGTTGAAGATTCCCTCTTTCTGTCAGTTAGAACCGTCGAAAATAAGCATCTTGCATGTTTCACTAATTGATGTGACTAGAAAGCAAGATATTCGCATATCTTACTATATCCGGGAACCTATTCCATTGGGGTATCATGATTTCTTCTCTAGTTTTAGTTCTTTTGATTGGGTTTGCTTTTTTGTGGTTTTGTATGCCCTTTAATTATGAAGTTTAGATATTGATTTTGATTTAAACGCTTGACTTTACATATTCATCTGTGTTGCATCGATCCCTGCTTAAAAGGTCTTGTTTGTGTGTGGTCATCTGACAGTGAATGGGTTATTGTGCGTTCTGGAGACCTCTGGGTAATCGGAATAGTGGGAGGGTTGTGCGCAAAGAATCCAGAATAACCACACCGTCTGCTACGTACGTGGCAGATGGCCGTCCTAAGTCGGCACCGGTTGCCCATTCATTGGTCTCGTTGGTTTATGTGTGGTCTTTTATGTTTAATGTTTCTATGGTGTGAGAATGCTTAAAAATATATAACGGACAGCTGAAAATTTACCAGTAAATTACTCTATGTGTAATATCACTGAACAGAATGTCACCATGGTAATCATTTTTTATACCCTTTTGAATAAAATTGTGAAGAGGTCCCACTCAAATTTTAACATTTTCTTAAAGATCGAGGATTAAACTTTACAGATAATTGGCAGTAGAAATCAAGTTAGCCTGACATTTCAGATTATTTGCCCTTAAATTTGAGCAAAATCATGTTAAATTAGGAGCTTTTTCGGTCTGAAAAAGGGCCTCTTCAAAACAGGTTTTTGCTTACATTTTGAGCATATTGACTAAGAGAATAGCGGGCAGAAACATACCTCTTGTGTAATATTAATACTATTAAAGATATAAAGAGAAAAATTAAGGAAATTTCAGTTGACTACAATAGCTGTTACCATGGAAACGAGCCTTGTGAAAATGCCATGTTACAAGTATTCTACTGATGCGTAAAATTTCAAACATGGTTTCCATGGTAACGAAAACTTAATTTGTAAAAAGATAGTTTATTTTTGTCTCAGTACATCATATACACCTTCCACACCAAAAATCTTCAAAACTGGAGACATGCTGTTTCCACGTGCTATTGAAATTATTTTGGTCCTTACAGAGAACTGCTATTAAGGTCTTGTTTGTGTGTGGTCATCTGACAGTGAATGGGTTGTTTTACACCATAATTGTGCGTTCTTGAGACCTCTGGGTAATCGGAATAGTGTGCGCAAAGAATCCAGGATAACCACACCGTCTGCTACGTACGTGGCAGATGGCCGTCCTAAGTCGGCACCGGTTGCCCATTGGTCTCGTTGGTTTATGTGTTGTCTTTTATGTTTAATGTTTCTATGGTGTGAGTTGGTGTTCCTTGTCCCTTTTGTGTCTCTTTCTGTGGGTGTCTGTTATATGTTTTTTTTTTGCATTGGGTGTTTAGGGGTTTTGCTGTGGGTGCTGCAACCTAGTATTGTTGGAGATCCCCCCCTTTTACTGAGACCCGGCATTGGCTTATCTTAAGCTTGAGAAGGCAAAAAGAAAGGCATAGTTCTCAGAATACGAACACATCAAAGCAAATATATTCTTATTTTATACGTGAACTTTTCTTCAAAGAAATGTATATTCATAATGTTATAACTAAAATAGAAATACAGCTAGAACACCAGCTGAAAGTATAAGGAATATAAGCAGCAAATAAAAGATCAGGGCAAGAATATCTCCACAGGATGCTTGCTGTTTTACTTGGGCGTCTCTCCTCAATTCTTTATCAGCTGAAACAAAGAGAGCATTTTTAATCATACAACTTGAAACCAAATGAATGGTCTTAAATAATATGTAGAAAACCACAGGGGAGGGGAATTTTAAAATTTAAATCTTTTTGAATCTTCGGTGAAATGGAAGGAAAACAATTTCACGTATTACATAGATCTATACGTACCACCAGTCGATCGACGCCGTGTCACGATTTCCATTATGATCTCTGTAAGGAGTTGTACAGTTAACCAGACGGAAATTACAATAGTCCCAAAGAACTTCTGAGACTCCTGAATGAATGAGGAGTTAAAAGCCAAGAAACATGTCACCACTGAAAATAAATGTAACTTTATACACTATGTGGATTGTGGGTGATACGCATATACTTTAGGTAGAAATTTTTTCCGTATTGATTGTCTATTCTTTTATTTTGTGTTCTTTGACTTGCACTCTAACTGACTGTGACGACGGGACTCCATGATGGCTCTAGTCCAAACTTCTTTAGAGAAGACAGGACCCGACCACCTGTCCTCTCTAAAAGTCAGTCGGACTCCTCGGGTGATACATTTGTATCATACATGAGCTCGCTACAGCCGGCAGAGCACGTACTGTATTGCGTGTCCTCTTTTTATATCCATTTACATATTCATCTGTTTTGCTTGGGTCCCTGTCTTTTGCGGTCTTGTTTATGTGTGGTCATCTAACAGTGAGGAGGTTGTTTTACACCACAATTGTACGTTCTTCGAGACCTCTGCGTGATCGGAAAGTGGGAAGGTTGTGCGCAAGTAATCTTGGATAACCACACTGCCTGCTACTGACGTGGCAGACGGTCGTCCTAAGTCGGCACCGATTGCCCATTGTTCTCGATGGTTTATTTGTAGTCATTTATGTTTGATGTATCTATGTGATTTTGTGTTCATTGTACCATTTGCGTCTCGTTCTATGCGTGTCCCCTTTGTGTTTTTGCGGTGGGTGTTTTGGGGTTTTGCTGTTGGCGCTGCAGCTGAGTGTTGTTAGTGATCCCCTCCTTTCTTTGATGTCAGAATCGGATAGTTACTTTTAAATTACTTGTACATTTGTTTATGCTTACGTCTTATGTTCTCGTAATCACACTGATATTGCTGACAAATTTTCTAACAACTTGGTGTTATTTAGAGATCATTGCATGAGACATATGTCCGTTACAGTAAAGGGTGCACGAAAAAATTATCCCATTTCGAATCGGTTCCTCTCCTTATTCAAAATATGACATTTTCAAGTTCATACTAGTAATACATAATCATCAACTGTGCGATGATCACATTACTGCAAAGGACTTTTGTTGGAGATTTATTTATTTTGAAAGTTCAGTTTAATTGTTTCGGCTTTTTTCATTTCTATTCGACTCATATTCAAGTGATAAATTTTATTTTTCTTACCAGCCAAAACTTGCGCGGTTTTACCAAAAAACCAGTGTCCGAAGTTGAACACAGGCCTGGACATCTCGTGGGGTTCTGGACGAAATATCGCACTTAAGACTTGAATCAGTAAAGCGGACAAGACTGCAATACCAAACCATCCATGCGTAACGGCTTTCTGTAAAGTAAAATAAATGAACTATATTTTAGCAAAAAGTCAAACTGCCTGTCATTTGAGTATATAAACATTCATATAGAATCATTTCCTGAGAGTCCTTCGTCTTAAGATGAACCTTACCGTTGTGATGTCTTTGACTTTGAGGAATATTATTACTATAGCGGCAGCTGCACAGAGAAACACCATGATAGCAGCAAATCTATGAACCTGGAAAGAAAGCATTAACTCGTTATACATTTTAAGGAAGTAGAAATTGTCATGAACTCATTATTATTACACTAATAAAAAACACAAGTTTCAAAGAAAAGATCAAAATTAGAAAAAAAATTGAACGATTTTTACTTTCGTCGTACACATGTTACAAAATCCTAGCATAATTGGTTATTGTTCTTTTATAACTATTTTCTATCATCTAAAGCGCCATCTGTGGTGCATTCCGTGCTTGCACTGGACTATGGAGAATGTTCATTGAATAAAGTTGTCCTTCGTGTTTCTATGGAGCTGTGTTGTTGTCTCCGTCTGTTTGTCGTATTTTTCTTTTCTCGTGAGAAAGTTCTGCTTGATATTTTTCCAGGAATTTGTGAGCCTTTTGAACATGATTCTTTTTGGCATCTGAATTCGAGTTTGGTGTTTGACTTTCATTTACTAATATAGCTTCTGAATGTACACTGAGTACATTTGTCGATCCCCTTTTCTCCATAACATCTAGTTCTACCGTAAACTAGACTGTTTCTCCAAAACTTGCTATTAGATTGCTATATTTCTATTTTGTTTCCGAATGTATAATATCTACTTATTACCTTGAATCAAGTTGTTGTTCATTTACTGATGTTTCCTACATGTCTTTGATATCTAATTATTACCTTTAACCAGGTAATCGTTCCTTTACTAGGGTTTCCTGTATTTCTTTAATATCTACTTATTACCTTGAACCAGGTTGTTGTTATGTATGTAATATCTAGTTATTAACTTAAACCAGGTTGCATTTCTTTACTGGTGTTTCCTACAAGTCTGTAATATCCATTTATTACTTTAAACCAGATTGGCTTTTTACTTGTGTTTTCTATATGTCTGTAATATCCAGTTATTATCTTGAAACTGGTTGCTGTTCCTTGGTTGATGTTCCTTTACTAGAGTTTCCTATATGTGTATAATATCTAGTATGTTGTTGTTCCCTTACTAGTGTTTCCTATATTTCTGTAATATCAAGTTCTTACCTTGAACCAGGTAGCTGTTCCTTTACTAGTGTTTCCTATATGTCTGTTAAATCTAGTTATTCTTGAACCAGGTAGCTGTTCCTTTACTAGTGTTTCCTATATGTCTGTTAACTCTAGTTATTCTTGAACCAGGTAGCTGTTCCTTTTCTGGTGTTTCCTATATGTCTGTTAAATCTAGTTATTCTTGAACCAGGTAGCTGTTCCTTTACTAGTGTTTCCTATATGTCTGTAATATCTAGTTATTACCTTGAACCAGGTACATGTAGCTGTATGTTGTTGTTCCCTTACTAGTGTTTCCTATATGTCTGTTAAATCTAGTTATTCTTGAACCAGGTAGCTGTTCCTTTACTAGTGTTTCCTATATGTCTGTTAACTCTAATTATTCTTGAACCAGGTAGCTGTTCCTTTTCTGGTGTTTCCTATATGTCTGTTAAATCTAGTTATTCTTGAACCAGGTAGCTGTTCCTTTACTAGTGTTTCCTATATGTCTGTAATATCTAGTTATTACCTTGAACCAGGTACATGTAGCTGTTCCTTTACTGGTGTTTCCTATATGTCTGTAATATCTAGTTATTACCTTGAACCAGGTAGCTGTTCCTTTACTAGTTTTTCCTATACGTCTGTAATATCTAGTTCTTACCTTGAACCAGGTAGCTGTTCCTTTACTGGTGTTTCCTATATGTCTGTAATATCTAGTTATTACCTTGAACCAGGTTGCATTTCTTTACTGGTGTTTCCTATTTGTCTGTAATATCCAATTATTACTTTAAACCAGGTTGCTGTATTTATTACTTTGAACCAGGTTGCGTTTCTTTACTTGTTTTTCCTATATAACTGTAATATCCAGTTATTCTTTGAACCAGGTTGTTGTCCCTTTTCTGGTGTTATTACCTTGAATTAGGTTGCTGTTTCTTTAGTAGTGTTTCCTATATGTCTGTAATATCTAGTTATTGTCTTGAAACAGGATGCTGTCCCTTGGTTGCTGTTCCTTTATTAGTGTTTCCTATATGTCTGTAATATTAAGTAGGTTGTTGTTCCTTTACTAGTGTTTCCGATATGTCTGTAAATCTAGTTATTACCTTGAACCAGGTTGCTGTTCCTTTACTAGTGCTTCCGATATGTCTTAAAAACTAGTTCTTACCTTGAACCAGGTTGCTGTTCCTTAACTGGTGTTTCCTATATGTCTGTAATATCAAGTTCTTACCTTGAACCAGGTTGCTGTTCCTTTACTAGTGTTCCCTATATGTCTGTAATATCTAGCCATTGTTGTAGCTAAGCCAGCGAAAAAGATCCACGCACTAATCATTAGCACAGCTGAAATTAATAAGTACAGTATGAAAAGTACAATTTGAATAATTTTCTAAAATAGTGTTATCTCATTTTCATTAGGTATTCGCTTTGCATAATTGTTAAATGTTTTAGTTTGCGAGTTTATAAAATTTGTGATTCTAGTTTTGGCTTCGTGTTAGATCATAATTGTCCGACTCATATAATATTCCATCGTTATTGGAATTACTTTGCTTTTGCTTTTGTTTTTATTACTTTCTGTGGTTTTTTTTGGGGGGGTTGAAAAAGTCTATATATGTACATGTAGTTGTGCTTACCATGGATTTTGGTAAGCAGAGGCAATGATCCAGCTCTGTATATTTCATGAGACTTGAAGTTGACCTTGGACCAAGTTGTCACCGGAAGCTGAGTATGATATCCCAATACGTCGCTACCTAAAGACAACAATGATGTTGATACACAGAATCAAGTCGGTCAGCATCTTATGATTGCATTTTTAAAAGAGGGGTGCATAAATATAAAGGGAAAAAAAGGATTTTTGTTCTTATTGGTGTTTTTTACAATTTAAAATAAATAATTATTACCGTTATGGTATTTTCAATAAACTGACCTCTATATGTGTGCCCTTTGGCCAGCATTACATAATAATCTTGGTTAAGATCGTATTTGAAGGTGACATTAGGGTGTTCCGGGTGTGGTAGACTCATAACCATTGGTCTGGTAAAGGAACAGTACACCATCCCGTCCTTCTCCATGGTTGTCATATTAGAAAGGCTATTACCCTGTAGAACAACATATATATATAGGTATTTTTCAGTTTACGAGTTTCTATGTTTCTGTTTTTCGGAAAAGAGGGGTTACAATCATAAGTTTCACATTCTATTTTTTTCTTGTTTATTCAATTTCGGCATGTAATTAAAATATCTAGTATTTTCTTCCATTCTAGAGCAACAAAGAGGGAAAACAACATAAAGTGTCCAAATGAAAGCTGTGAATACCTAAAATATGTGTTCTAAAGATCTTGTTGTTCATATACATATGACATGACATGTGTTTCACGATAAAACCAACTGGAGGTTTTGTTGGAAATCTTTTCCTTAGTTCTTATTCTTTTTAAATGTATTTTACCAGGTAAATTCTGGCATTGTATAAGTCTGGGTGGTTCCATCCATGTTGGATAGAAACTCCAATATTTGACGCCGTACAACCGATCGTCTGATCTTCTCCCTATAAGAGAAAACGAAAACATGAAATAAGACTAAAAATTATCAATTAAGAAAGTGAAAACCAACTGAACTGAAGTTAACTCAATCAACTTTCGACATTATGTTAGGGAGAAAAGCCGAAAACTATCCATTATGTCAGAGAAAGTACTGATCGAGGCCCGTCAGTAAATTTCATTTTACATATTGTATTTTCGGACCTACGAGCTTGAAATATAAAATTACGATATCCGCGCACCGATGGATTCTTTCGTTTATTACAAATGTAATATAGAGGAACATGTTTTACCCAAAAATAGGAATATTAATGGATATGGAATTTGAAATAGGAATTATCACAGAAATTTGGAAAGCAATTTTCCTTGGGATATATATTTCTTTCTGTGTGATATTATGTCATCATAATCAGGATTCTTTTGTCCGAAATTTTACCTGTGACTGTCCATTAAGTTACCTTTACCTGTCCATTATTTTTAATAATGAACAGTTTTGGCAAACTTAATGGACAGCTACAGGTGAACTTTTGGACGAAAAAGGATCATGTTGAGACAATATCACATCGAAAGAACTGTTTAGACAATGGGATGACGTCATAGTCATGTTTTAAGAATAGTTTATGATTAACAATTAACCATTTTCTTGTCATGGCTGAATCCTACGACTACATAATTGTCAGCTTTGGCAAATAGCTGGAAAGTTATGTGATCATGTCGATATCTGAAGGTTAGACCCTCTGTGCAGTCATCCCCCGTGCAGTAGGTCGGATACAGAACGCATCCAAAGGTGGCGCCACATTGGTCAAAGTCTATTTCCGGTGTTATTGGTGACACCTGGAATGAGGGGTGATATCATGATACATTTTGCCTCTTTGCTTTTGTGTTTGTAAAAGTAACAAAATATTATTTTTTTGTAGTGAAAAAAGATATTTAGAAAATTTATATAAATTCGCATTATAATGGGAGAATAAACCTGAAACAAATTACTTTTGGTGTGTAAAGGGGTACGTAAGGAGTTGTTGAATTTAGTCGAGCTTCCACGTGGATCCAGAATGTCCGAAAGTCCTCTACAAATGTTGCTCTGCAAATACATGATTGTGTCAATTATTCATTATTGGTAAACGGTTCACTGACATAAGTTTAAGAAAAAAAGGTTTCACTTTGAAAAAAAAATGAGCCCTTTATCATTAGTAATATGTTTAACAATCACTGTATCCTTTTCTCCTAGACAGACAACAGACAGGCCTTTTTAAGATTTAATTTAGTAAAACAAATTCACTTACGTAAAAATGATATCTCCTTCGTTTACGGGTGGGGCTTGCCAACTTAATTGAACCTCAGTAACCGGCAAATTGTTTTTATGTGTAATCAAATTCTGGAAAAGAAACAAAGGTTTTCGAATAATTTTTTAATTCGTATAAGTCCCATCGTCTGAAACCCACAGCCTATTGCCCTACGATTATTGCCTGACGCAGGTAGAACGGAGAAGATGCCGTGTGTTTCCGACGATGTCTAAGTCCTTGCGCAATGTTCAGTGTGATGTTATAGCTGACTTGCAGATTTTGGCCAATGAGAACGCAACACATTATCAATTAAAGAATAAGATTTACATAACCAAATATGTCAAGGACATGGCGGTGTTGATGCAGGGGTATTATTGTCTTATAAATATGATATTTTCCCTACATAAATTTGAATAAATCTTCAAAATATGAAATGAATTATGTTAACCTGGCTTTCTCCAAAACAGTCAACAGGTTTTAATTTATCCGATGGGAAACTTGTAAATGTTCCTAGAATTATTTCTTTGTCACCAACCGCCTTGTGGGCCTTGATCTGTAAACCAATGAAGGCCCTCCTATCGTCTGCAGATAACGTTACTGAAAGTGAAATTTTGAAAGTGTTACAAGGTAGCAAGACAAATTAACGGATTAAAAGTTGCACTGCATTTACCAAACAGAATAAACAAATAACATTCTTAGGGTACTCAGGAGTAAACGCATTATATATCATGCTATATTATTTTGATTGCAAATATGGTATGTTGTGAATATGTGGATTTGGGACATTGCACTTATACATGCAATGTCCCAAATCCACATATTACAGGCAAATTAACACATATCTTGATCCCCTATGAGAATTAAAGTACCATTCTTGATTATTTCAGATACCCAGTATGTATGTATCGTATTAGCAATGTTTGAGAAATATCTTCCAAATTTTTATCGAGGATTTTAGTCCCCATCGTTGTGCATTCTTTGTCTGATATGATTGTGGTATCGTCATGTTCGGGTTTTTTTTTTTTACGTCATCATATGTTTGCGTTTTGTTGTGTTGATCGCCAGAGAGTCTAGTTGGAGATCACTTTCCCTAATTTTTCCAGTTTAGTACTAATATTCTTACTGTTTATTTCTTCCCCTGGTGTATAGGACGATTTTGATAAATTAATATGAAAGGGTGATTCTGATTGGATAGCCTGAGCTCCTTTGTGTTTTGGAAACATGGTAAGGCAAGTGTCACTTGGTGCTCCATCCGGGAAACAAATAATGACAGGAACTGTCATAAAATACAGAAAATGAGACCGATTATTATTGGCCGTTCCTTTAAAAAAATTGATTTAAAACACGTTACAAGCGAAAAATGAAACTTGGCTGTTTCCATGGAAGTTTTCACCTTTTATCCAGTTTGGATTTTTTTTTTTTTTTTTTTTTTTTTTTTTTACTTAAAAAAATGAACCGAAAATGAACAGAATACTAGTATTTTGGCATAGCTGATTTGATTTGCAAACTTGGCTTTTTTTTCGCTTTTCTATTGACGTCTGTAGTGTCAAAAGATCTATTCCTTCACTTATATCTACTGACCTAGTATGGCTAGACCGGACAATACAGTAAAAACCATAATCTCAAGCGGATCCCTCTCGGTTTTTCACGCAGACTATATTTGAAAAACAAAGAAAATTACATTCCGATTTCTTTATACATTCAAACAGATTACATTTCAATTTTTAAAACTAAGAAATTTTGAATTCATGAATAACAATACTAAGTTTATCTTTTTAACTTATATTTCATCTCTCTCTTACCGTGAGACCGTCTTGATCAAAGTTGCAAAGTTAGATAACTTTCCAAAATTTCCAAACGCACACTTTGATGAACTACCCTTCTTTATAGAGTTAACCTACTTAATAAAGTACACTGGTCATCATACCGTACACTTGTACTTCACTTTTGTTTAATATCAAACAAATTCCACAGGCGTGAAGATGTTCAGGTATAAGTCCGCCCAAAATTGAATCCTCGTTTGATTTGGTTCGTACAATTTCAAATATCTTCGAAATTCTAAAGTATTCAAAAGCACCAACTGAGGTTTTTAATATTACTTATCATAATCTACAAAAAGGGTAAAATTGTAATTTTCAGATGAATTTCGAAAATATTCTTTTTTGCCGTGTCGGTGACCGAAATTTCTTTTTTGTGAAAAAGAAAATGTTTTATCAAAATTATGATCAAATTAATGGATCATAATGCTTTTCAGGATATAAAATCGGTATGTATATATATAGCATGTTTTCTCACTAATCTCTTGGAGGTGCAACATCGATGGTTCGAATACGCAGTACCTGAATTCATTCATTACATACTTATACCCTGTTTCCCATGTTAGCGTTTGACTTACTGGTCAGACTATGGCTGAATATTTGTCTAAGATAAGAAATTTTGAATAGTGAATTATAACCAAGTGGTTGTTTACAATAATGGTATGTTAATAAAATCTATAGACGGAACAGAGTGTATTCACAGGTGCATTAATCCTCAAAAGACCCTTTGCTTCTCTCTTGGTAGACTCGAGTTTTTGACAACATTGCTCACTTTTCAGGCGCGTAGCCAGAGTACTTTTTCAAGTGGAAGCACTTTCAGTCAGGAGGTTGGGAAATCGCTTCAAGACCCCTAAATCACGTGACAGGCAAATAATCTCTAGCCGGGGAATTCCCTCCGATTAATCAAGGTAAATAATGTCTAAATCTACTTTATATGAAATTATTTTAGGTCTATCATATGAGCATCATTATCATTTACATGATTGTAATCTATTCTGGTCAAAAATAGAAGTATATTGTTAGAACACTTCAACAGAAAATTTTGTTTATTTACGTGCACCATATCATAACATGTAAACAAAATTTTAAAAAATCTGTTGAAGTGTTCTCTGAATATATCTCTATTCTTGCCCAGATAATATTACCAGCATATAGATGATAGTGATGCTCATATGATAGGCTTAAAATAGTTTCCTATAAAGTAGATTTAGACTGTATTTACCATACTTAATCGAAGGGGATTCCCGGGCTAGAGATTATTTGCATATCACGTGATACGCTACTGTGTAAAGGGTCCAGGGTAAAGCTCTTATGGGAATTTAAGGGGCAAATCCCTATAATCTAATGGATTTTACACATTTACAGGGCAATTTCCTACGTTAAAATGGCCCTTTCTTTTGATCTTTTTTTCAGAACAATGTGGAAGCATCTGCGGTTGTTTTTTGGTTGTTTTTTTTTTTTATTATTATTTCATTTTTGCATACGCCTGCATGGATACGCGCCTGCTTCTCAGCCCAACTGTGCTCTCAATTCATCAGCAAATGGAATGGAACAGACACAAGTACAGATATACAGACTCGATCCAAGTAAACAATAAAGGCACAGTCGACCAGACAAAAACGACCTGGGGATGTTTCAAATGCAAAACAAATGAATTCGTCTTCTTTGCCAAAATTATTTCCATAGACTTCTGTTTTAATATTGTAGAAAACATTCTTTTTTTTCTCCATCGTCGGAAAACCGTGTAGCGCAGCGGAGAAACGGTCTTAGGTTTCCGACGATGTTTTTTTTTTCCTCGATCCAGAAAACACTGAGGAGACATGGTAAGATAAAACAAATTTGGCCTCATTGGATAAAGCGGACTTTAAAACGAGGAAAAGATCACGGTTTAATGAAATCATGCGTGGATCAAAGTTGGGAAGGGGCGGGGGATTGGACTAGTCAGTACCTCTACCTTTCAATTTGCCACTCAAATTATCAGTTTTACCCTAAGGTAGAGGTTTATAGCCTCATATCACCAACACTCCAGTATGCAAATATGAACGTATATTCGCATCAAATTTAATAGAGTATTTCACCAGGTCACATTGACCTTTGACCTCAAACTCTTTCTTTCCAAAATCAGCATAACCTTTTTCAAGATTGCCTGGATTTTTAAGGTTACTTTTGATGTGAATTTAGGTTTATACAAATGTACCAAGAACAAGCTGAATTTAACTAGTATCAACACTAACTTTTAATTGACAGAGTATACATTCAACATGTAAAATCTTCATCCTACGTACGTTCTTATTCACTGGAATGGTGTCAATAAAGACTATAAATACAAAAATATGATAAAAGTTACTGTTGATTGCAAAACTCTGTTGATTACAAAAATTGAGCATGCATCACTGAAAAAAACTGTAAAATATGAATACATGAGCTTTAAGCTGACAACTGAATATTCAAAAAGTATTCTCTTATTCAAAATGCCAGATGAAAACAATACATCTAAAGCTAAAAATTCAGAATTGATTATGTCGTAAAAAATTCTAAAATGTCAACAAGAAATTTTATCACAACTCCTGTATCACTTTGATGTACATAGTCAGTGCAACTGCACTTGAATATAGGTACATATTTCTTTATGGCCTCCGTATATTGTGAATACAATTACTTAAAAAATATTGTCCCCATTGGCTTTGCCAAACTAGGGCTTAAAAATATAATATATGGGGATAAGGTGCTAGGGTAATGACAAAAAGACTAGAACTGTACAAATGAAGACAAAAATTGTCAATCATCTATTCATTTCAGCTAAATACATGTATATGGCTATAATTGTAAAGAACATCTATTCTTTTCAAACTTGCATTCAAATAAATAAAAGGACTTCATTAAATCAGAGATGAAAGCAGATTGTGATGAAAAAGGCGGAATTGGAGCGTTTAAAAGGGGAATTTTAACAATTTACATTACACCAAAAATGTTTAAAAGGAGGAAATCTGCCAATGGACATAGGATTTTCATCCCTGTTGCAAATAACAACAAGTTCTTCAATCTTAAAGAATCCTCTTTGTACCATTCATCATTCACATTTCTTATTTTCTGTAGCCTTCGAAATATAGCAATAAACTTGTGAAGAAATTTTCATTTAACTGAAAAAAATATGAAGAATGGTGAATTATTTAACATTACCTCAGATCTTAGATTTCATGTGGAATGTTTGAGAATATAAAGTAAGTCTAATTTGTGAATAATAATAATTTAAGGTGAAAATAATAAGAAATTCTACATGTAAGCTCCTTTAATCATTTTTCTGTCAAATGATCATGAGATTTCCACTCAAATTCAATCCGAATAATGTAATAAAACATGAAACAGACACCAATAAAGTATTAGAATACAACATAAAAATCTAACAAAACTAAATATAAGTTACACATCAGTAAAATAAGTATGTGAGCATTTCTTTCAGTAAACAACTTTAAAAAAACAAAAAGCTTGCATATCAAAATCATTTTGAAGACTGCTTGCATACCGGTATATATAATTTTGGAACTTGCCATCCTGTTGACAAATACAGTTATAGTATTATTCAATGATTCAAGAAAAAAATCTTATTATAATATACAATTATGGACTTTTAACTCAGTGTATATGATGTGATATTTTCATAGAAAGTCAATATATCATCATATATACTGAGTTAAAAGTCCATAACTGTTTTATTCTATGATTTCATATTTGATTCACAATAAATAACGTCGTTATTTGGAGAACTTGGTGGGGTAAACCCGGTCTATTTTTAGACCATGGTATATGGTGATTTATCCAGGAGCGTCGGTGATGTTATCAGCCAATCAGAGCGTCGCTATTTATAGTTTATAGAATAATAAGCATTTTGCACCTATCTTTATTCTATTCAATCTAATTTCCTCATACTTTAGGATTATGAAACTACACTAACAAGCAAAATTTTCTCTTTGAATTCTGAAATTTCAGACATATTTTTTAACGAAATATGAATGTTATTTATATCTGTAATAAAAGTATTTCTACCTGGAAATGCAATGAACACCATTACAATTATTGACTGCAAATTAACTTTCAACACTCTATGTATTCTTTAATAAGCACATAATTATATCACCTTAAAACTTCGAATTTACTTACTCAGATAAAAATAAATTTAGTCCCTTAACTTTTTTTTCTCAATTTTTTTTTCAATTCTAATTCTATTGAAAATTATGACAAATCTATTTTAAAATATAAACCTCTAACTTCTATAATTATCTAGAAAAAAAAAACTATTTGAAACAAACAATAAAATGTTATCTTCTATCTTAATCTGACATTTACAATGAACAACACACAGACATGACAAGTTTTGAATCCTTCAAAGCATTATAAGACCAAATCTATTCCTTCCTACATGGTCAATAGAAATTGTGTACATAGAACCATGTAAAACATGGCAAATTCAAACACAATTCTTAAATAATACTAATATACTTCTAAAATTATTGCTGCTAAATCAATTAAAACACAAATACACACATGCAAGTGTATATACTGAAAAAATGTCTAAAAACAATACTATACTATGATATCATATGATAATCATATAATATGTCATACTATGGTATTATACATCATTTACATATCATAATGAGGACATTTGCTTGTATGCCTCCCACATTCCTTTCCTATCCCCATACAGTGGGATTTGTACCTCCACACATTTCACCTTGCGCGTTGCTTTGAAAGCAGAATCTATCCCAAGGCCAGCTAAAACTTGATCACCGGATAAACTTCCATCTACATCCTGCAAGATATGTAAATATTTTTTAAATTTCAATGTTGGAAAAAAAAATGTTTGCTTTGAAGACAGAGATTAAGTAGCTTAGATAAGGGTTAGGGTATATAGATTCTATGAAATTATTCATATCCAGGATAATTCATTATATTATATAATTCAGGTTTAAATCATGTAACCCTTACATTTTTTTAAGTATCTACTCATAGTAATCATAATATCAATATATCCGCAACTCAGCAATAACAGTATTCAGTGTTTTGATAACCAGAGTTCTTCCCATTTATGACAGTACCTGACAATTCAGACATCATCAAATTTTGTGGGAACATTCCATAAAATCTTAGAAATAAGGTAGAAAATATTTTGTTACCATACCAATTTTGTGGCATCATAATAATGGGTTTTCATTAGAAACTATTTCAAATGAGAAATAACATCCCATCTCTTAAGGCTCGTTGAGTCGATACAGAATTATTCAGATGAAGTGTTGATCTTTACCTGCTTGTTTGCAATTATGAGTAAAGGAATGTCTTGTGTGCATTCCTCCTTCAGGAATGTGTCCAGTGTATCCTTTGCTTCCTGCATCCTATATCTATTGGCTGAGTCCACTACATAAACTATTACATCTAGATTCTTAACAAACTCCTTCCAGTAAGCTCTGAAGTGAGGGGCACCACCCACTGAAAAACAAGAAGCATATATATATATATATATATATAGACACCAACCCATTATTACTCTTAATGATTATGAAAATGCTAATTTGAATTTAGATGGGTTTTTTTTTCAAGTGCATGTACCTGTATTTAAACATTTTAGCAGAAATATATTATCATTCTCTTATATGTCGGCGTGATGTCACACAAAGGTTCAATTAGAGATAAGCACAGAGAAGTTAATTCCGAAAATAGTTATAGGGGATAAACTCAGTGTTTATCATAGAGCATAGTGTATGGAAATTGCTTTATATCTAGAATCTAACATTTATATTGAGGAAAAGTCTACTAGAATTCATTGGAAGAACCATCGATGAATTAACTCTTAGCTCCTCAAACCCAAATATAAATTGAGATTTGAAGAAGGAACAAACAAAATTACGGATTTTTCATTATAAGGGCACAGTGAAAAATCTAGAGGCACATCCCCTGCAAACATGGCGGAAACTATTATTTGTTTAATGTTTCCTTTTATTCTCAGTTGCAAGACTCCTGCATAGATAAATAATTTCTTATGAAAATATTTCATATTATTTGCAAAAAATAAATATATAAATTATAACAGGACTTTTAATACATGTACTTGACCACTGTGTCTACATACAATTTGATTCTTAGACAAGACTGGTAGAATGTTATGAGAATATGGAATGGATACTGTTACATACATTATGCAGTAGCAAATACAGAAATGTCGACCACATTTTTTCTGTTATAGATCAAATTGTAAAGTAAAATCCTGGTGATGATGATGTAAACAAGAATACACTTACAATCCCAGATGTCAAAATTAGTTGATGACAGACAGATGGATTTGACATGAAATCCTTGTGTAGGTTTGGGTGGACTTGTGATGTTGGATTGTCTGCCCCTACTTAAACAATTCACAAACTGGGTTTTGCCACTTCCGTCTAAACCAACCACAAGAATGCGCCTCTTTGGTAAATCTTCACTCTAAAGAAAATAAGATTTTAAGTGGTATAAATAGATATTTCTCTTGATAATAAATTGAAGATCAATTACAAAAGAAATAATAGACTAATTACAAATCATAAATTCCAACCTTGGCAGTAACATGACTAACTATTGAGGTCAGCATGGTCAGTGCAGTATATAATTCAATATGAAAATTACGCTGTATAACTTCCATTAGTTAATTTTGACAATTTTTTACTTTCAGGCAGAACTTCTGTTATGATGTCATAATCAATGGCCATTCAAGCAATACTTTGAGGACCATCTAATTATGAAGTCATAAAGGATATGATTGCCAATTAGGACGTTTGGCGATCCCTCAATTAAGGTAAACTGAATGCAAATTTGGAGGTAATTTCATATCTTTATAACAAAAAGCTGAGGAGATACGGTTATAATGCTGAAAATATGATAATCCTGATGTAACCTAATGAGAGATTCTTACTACAGTAGTGTTGAGGCCGAAGCCTTTACCAGGTCGGGGAAACGGCAAATCTAGCTATTAAAGCTAGATCTAGCTTTTAAAGCTCGTTCTAGCTTTAAAATGGACCAAATTGAGCAGTTTTATTTAGAATGTGTGAAAACGAAGATGTTGCGCACTTGCGCCTCGACGGATATCGTAATGTTTACGTACGAAAACGAACATTGGATCTTAAAATCGGAAACTCAGCGTTGCATTTACGAGTGCAGCTGCACATGTGCATTCAAGGAAAAGGTAAATATTCACTTGTTTACACCTTAAATGACTTACCTTTGTAGATTTAATGTCCTATTTATTTAAAAGAATGTTTTTAACTTGCAAATCCGCCATTTTTAATTTACCGATCTAAGTGGATTCACTGTTTGCAAGAGAAAAGATCAACTAGCAGACGGATATGCATTATTCCGGTATAAAAGTAGGATCGTCAAAGACATATTTCACCTGATACAAATGCTTTTAAAAATTTGATAATTTCGTTTTTAAATCCATATTTTGTTTTTGTTATACATAACTTACATGTAATTGTTCAAAACATGAAAATAAAATGAAAAAAATCAATTTTTAAAAGATTTAATTTAAATGCAAAAACGGGACCAACATCCTACTTTTATACCGGAATAATGCATATCCGTCTGCTAGTTGATCTTTTCTCTTGCAAACAGTGAATCCACTTAGATCGGTAAATTAAAAATGGCGGATTTGCAAGTTAAAAACATTCTTTTAAATAAATAGGACATTAAATCTACAAAGGTAAGTCATTTAAGGTGTAAACAAGTGAATATTTACCTTTTCCTTGAATGCACATGTGCAGCTGCACTCGTAAATTCAACGCTGAGTTTCCGATTTTAAGATCCAATGTTCGTTTTCGTACGTAAACATTACGATATCCGTCGAGGCGCAAGTGCGCAATGTCTTCGTTTTCACACATTCTAAATAAAACTGCTCAATTTGTTCCATTTTAAAGCTAGAACGAGCTTTAAAAGCTAGATCTAGCTTTAATAGCTAGATTTGCCGTTTCCCCGACCTGTTTACTATATGCTGTTGTTTACATTTGCCACTGTGGCAAGTGGCAGCTGTAAATACCAGCTGTCATCATAATTAACAAATTGAAAGAATTTCTAAAGAACTTAGGTCTGATGTAGATTAAGTAAGAAAACAATATATTCACCTTTAAGGGGGATGTCTTTTCGAAATATTCATCAAGCTCCTCGTCAGGCAAGGCCGACTCCTTCTTGAAGAATGCTTTGTAAATGAGATAGGCTGCTGCAGTTGTAGCAATACCGGATATGAGAAATGCACCTTGTCTCGAAAATATAAAACTATTTAACCATGCCATGGCTACAACAGAAAGCCAGAAGCATGCCAAATATCTCTAAAAATCAAGACCGGTTGCCAAAGACGCTTAGAGACCCTGATTTGTCTATGAAAATCTTAGTCATGTGTACGTTTTAATTCAACGTTATCCAGTCATATCGTTTGTTTTCTAGTTCGATTGAAATTCGTTGCTGAGGAGAAAGACCAATCGTCTTTGGGAAATGGTTTGATTTCTATCAAAATTGTTGGACTTACAGTAAGCCTTTATTAATCTGAAGAGCATGTTAATTAAAATATTCAGATTTTGACAAACATAATAAATAATTTCGTACAACCATTTGCTTAAAAATTAAGATTAAATAAGTAGCGATTGAATCTATTAAAAGCATAAAAACCTATGACAAAGTTTTGTACAATTCGTCGAATGATGCAAAACGAACAATGATTGAATGAATCAAGTCTGCAAACATGCAAACAATGGTCCACCTCTACCTAAAAATAGATAAACGAGTGTGTAAACAGACCAGTTGTAAACATCTAGATTTCGGATTTTTAAATTCAGAACTTTAATTACGAAGGCAATCGATCACATGCACTAATCAAGTTACAAAATGATTTCATTGCAAGCAATAAAGTACAACATGCATTTTTTTAAGAAAAATGGCTAAAAATAGACAGCATGTACATTTCAAAATGTTACTAGAACCCCCCCCCCCCCCCCTTTCAAAGTGGCTAATCCCACCCCACATGTCCCACATGCAGGTGGATGTCATATAAGGCACGGTCCATTTGATATTGGGGGGGGGGGGGGGGCTTGGAATTTTTGTTTTTTTGTTTTTTTTTTTTGTTTTTTTGTTTTTTTTTTTTTTTTGGTTTTTTTTTTTTTTTTGGTTTTTTTTTTTTCGAAAAGAATAATATTGCTCTGAATTTTGATGAAAAAAATTAATTTGCTTATGATGTAACAGAAAAAAATAATCTTGCTCTTACAAGTCATCTGAATTTAAAGAATTACCATTAAATTCGCCAGAATTCCTGAAAATTTTTCGCCTCGCTTCGCTCGCCATAGTTTTCACTTTAAATAACAATTTTTAAGCTCTCTTCGCTCGACTTTGTTTTCTTCTTCAATGGCAATGTTCATATTTGAAAAAAATATCAAAAGTAACTGAAAAATGGGCATTATAATTTATTACTATTAATAGATACATGTATGTCCATTTAAAAGCCTAATTTTATATAAATGTCAGTGATTTTTTTGGCCCGATTTACCACCGAATATCGGTGGCTTCCCCTCGTAAAAATTAGCTTTATTTTCCCAAAATTCGGCCCTTATTTTCCCAATACACGGAGATAAAAATTGTTCTCAAGATTGAATTGAAAACGAAACGTGCACAAAAGTAATCGAAATCCCTTAAGCCTGCATTGATTTCTTGTTGGTGGATGCTACGGGGACGGGATGTCTCATAGCTCTATACATACTGTGTCAAAAAAACTAAATAAAAAAGATACAAGAATTATACCAAAAGTCGATTCATTTTTTAAAAAGGATTGCGATAATAAAGATACTGGTAACACTCCCGTAATATCCGATGTTAATGAAGTCACCGACAGCGTCAATTCTCGACCAGAGCAGGCCTCTGTTTCCGATTAAGAAGCCTAGGACATCTCAAATGAGGACAACAGTTACACGTCCGACTCAGATTCTGATGGCAGTCTTGTCCTAGTTCCTGACAATCGTAAATTCGAACCCCAAAAGTATGAAGCATTGTACATATGGCTTTACTTCTCAACAGTTAAGGGGGTACCTTTGTAAATTTTTTAAATCTGTAACATGGTTTATTAAATAAAAATTGCTGTTTTGAACCAATAATTTGAGCGTTTCTTTTTGTTTCTAGATTTTCCCAATTTGTTCCAAAATGTCGCATATTTTCCCAAATGAAAAGGTACAGGTGGCTGTTAAAAAAGGTAGAAAAATCACTGAATGTACAAGCTTGGAAGGAGAATTTAATCAAGTTTTTCACCAGTTTACAATTCTAAAATTAAAACGTTGTCCTCCCCTCATATCAGGCCCTCTTTCATGTTACATGACCTTATGATACATTTTGTTTACTGAAAATTATATATCTTATCTAAAAAAAATTATCTCTCTCAGCTTAGAAGTGAAAACAAGTTTTACACAAAAACAAAGTAATGTTTAGTAAAAATAAAGAATTTCTATTGAAAAAAAAACACAAATTTTCTTAATATGCACATCAATTTTTAGAAAAAAATTTCCTTGCTCCAAATTTGCAAGAAAACATAATTTTGTCCCGGTCCGGGACGAAAAAAATAATCTTGCTCCGACAAAAAATCCAGCCCCCCTCCCCCCTACCTAATGTAAAAGTTGGATCGCTGGAGTTATTCTTCTTAGAATGCAGCGTATCGAAAATCTCTGACGGACACCAGCAAGTAATGTTAGCGCTGTCAATTTTGCATGGTTCTCAAACATCAACACTGAGGAGGATTTGAAAAAAAAATAAATTTTTAATCCGGGAGTTGATAAAGGTATGAAATAAATAACACACTCAACAGGATACGGACCTAGCAGCTGTATATACTAGTGTACACTCGGATGCTTTAGATAAACGTTTTCCATGAGGTAAACCCCTTCCAGGTTTTTTTTTCTTTTGTTTTTGTGTTTCTTTGTTTTTTGTTTGTTTGCTTTGGGGTTGGGTTTTTTTTTTTTTTTTTTGCGTCTTGGGGGTATAGTTGGTTTTGAAGACCAAAAAATGAAAATAAACAAAATCATCTCTCATTTGTTATCTTTATTTTATCATGAATTGTTTTTTAAAAAGCATATTATATAATTGTAAATGCAAATATACTACAAAAGTGCCAATGATTTAGTATGAGGACTGTCACCTGAACCGACATGCTTTAGAGTTGCGTTTTGATTTATGCATCTTGCATTTTGCGCAATGCTCCTTTGTGTTTTCTGGTCTGTTTCTTATTTGTCGCTGTTTTTGTTCGTAATCATGTACTCAATCTTTGTTACGAATAAATAACATTATAGTACCAAAGATAGGTAGATAAACATTCTTTTCCATTTTACGCCATTTCTTGTTTTTATTCAGTTTTGCGTCCTTTTGAAACTGAGAAAGCTACCAGCCAGCCAGGGAGAAAAACAAACAAGCATATAAAACAAAGTTTTAATTTCATTTATGTGACTGTGTGAAATCTCACAGAAACTTATTTCATTGGATTATTTACAGATTTTAGTCAAGAAAAGAGTGATAGAGAATGCAATTTCATGTACTTTTTCATTTTAACATGAAATGAATAAATTTAAACAATTTTGCTTTAATTTTTGTAGAAAACACATTTAATTTGCAAAGATTTTATAATTTCAATTTTGTTTTGTTTTATGACTTTGGGCTCAAAACCTACCAGCACGAGGACGCAAAACAGAAAATAACAAAGAAATGGCCTTATGGTTATTCTCAATTATAGACTTCCATTCATAGCGCCTGTTGTTTTGCTATTTTCTTTTTCCGTTTGCTTTCTGCTTTTCCCCATTGCTCTTTACTTATTGCTTTTTCCTTTTGGTCATTGCGTTTACTTATTAGCTACTTGTATTTTTTATCACCTGAGATTAAATAGTCGAGGGTATTTCTTGAGATGAGATCAGGTGCCAGAGAGGAGTGAGCATTTTCTGCTCGCTGACAACACTTGTGAGTTTAGTCGTACAGAAAAACTCATAACCGACGGAAGTTTCCCAGTGTTTTTTGATTGTCCTATCCTACAATATCTTTCAACATTGTGGATAAAGAAATAAATTTTACATTTCCATTGTCAATATTGAAATATATGTTCTTTTATGAAATTTTAGCGCACCATATGCGCATTTTAACAAGTAATGTCTCATTAGTGATGTTCGATGCCGAAAAGGGAAAATCCAAATAATGCGAAACGATTGAGAGCAAGAACCTAAACTCCAAAAGAAACTGTTAAGGACAGAGCTATGCCGTCAGGTAGATATCCCATATTTTACAGAGAATTTTCGTTAAATTTTGTGACCGAGAGTTTTTAAATATATTTCAAGTCAAGTGCAGAAACACTGCGAAACTAGACGATCGATATTCTCGGGGACTAAACTATCAACCAGTAGAGATACCAACATAGGGGTTGAAACTTTCTTGCTAGACTACGATTTAATGTTAGGCACGGTCGATTTGATATTGGGGGGGGGAGCTTGGGGGTTTTTATTCGAAAAAAAAATTTTTTTGCTCTCAATTTTGATGAAAAAAAAAAATTTGCTTATGGTGTGACAGAAAAAAATAATCTTGCTCTTACAAATAATCTGAATTTGAAGAATTACCATAAAATTTCGCTAAAATTCTTGAGATTTTTTCGGCTCGCTTCGCTCGCCGCAGTTTTCAATTTGTATCAAACATTTTGGCTTGCTTCGCTTGCCTTAGTTTTCTATCAAAACATTATTTACTAATAGCAAAGTTCATATATTTGAAGATATCAAAAGTTATACATGTACGAGTATGTGAATAAAAAAGGGCTTCATTAAAAGCTTAAATATATTATCAATATTTATGTATTACTATTAATACATGTTGCATGTATCCCATAGAGTCTAATTTTATGTTTTTGTAAGCTTGGAACGAGAGCTTCAGTTACATGTATTCACCAATTTACGATTCTTAGTAACATTTAAAAATTTGTCTAGGAGACCTTCCCCTCAGACCCTCTTATACATGTTATATACATGTACCTAATATAAAATATTGAGATTTGTATTGTAAAAATCGTTTATCTCTCTGTTTAAAAGTGAATTGAATACTTGCATAAAAATAAACTAATATATTGATATTTAGAGTTTTGAGTAAATTTGAAATATAAATAATTTCTATTGATAAAACACAAACAATCTTAAATCTTAATATGCGCATCACTTCGTTAAAAAATTTCCTTGCTCCAACTTTGCAAGAAAAAAATAATTTTTCCCCGGTCCGGGGCGAAAAAAATAATGTTACTCCGACAAAAAAACCCCAAGCCCCCCCCCCCCCTGAATATCAAATGGACCATGCCTTAAACGTCTTCAAATTCAATAGCTTCATTTAAGAACAGCTTTTGCAGCATGGACCAGACATACACGTTTCGGGTACTCAACCCCGGTCAGTGATCCTCACTTTTTAAAACAATGTAATATGGCCAAAGAGGGTGAGAATTATTATGTCCAAAAATGTACCGAAAGACGTAGCAGGATGGATGGGATATGATGCTACAGGACCCACATTTTAGAAATTTCAAGAAGTTTGGTAACAGAAAATTTTGAACGCGTTGAAGAGACAGAGAATCAACCAAAGTTGACCGCACTTGGCTACATGACACTCACCATATAGTACAAATGTTAAACGTCTACAAATTCAAAAGCATCATATAAGAACAGCTAAATTTGCAGCATGGACCAGACATGCACGTTTCGGGTACTCCAAAAATGTTTGCAGTGACAAAGCCAGTCGCTCACAAATAAGCCCTTTGATGAAAATGCCTTACCCTAGGACGAAACCCTTATAGTTAGAACTTCCCAGTTAACACAAGCATGTTTTAAAAACATGTCAAAAATATTTCAGTAAACAGGATTTTGTATGGTTCCAGAAATATCAATAAAACATTTTTGGAAACATTTCATTTTGTTCAGCTCTCTAAGTGTTGTTAAAACGTTTTAAAACATTCTATACTACAGCAGAGTGTTTTAAAAATGTTCTTGGAACGTTTTGCTGGAAACGTTTTAACAGAATCCTGTTTGAAAACATTCGAAAATATTTCGAAAATGTTTCGTGTTACCTGGGTTAATTGTTCAAAATAGCATATCGAATGCGATGCTTTCAGTGCTCTCTTTCACCTGTACATCACACGGATAGATTGTGCCATGATAATCCACAAAATTGAATTAGAAATGGAGATCCTGTCACAAAAAATTCTGATTTAGAATTGAGTGCTTCTTTCCATGAGAGCAGACTGAACAAACACGGGGTTCGTGACAGTATAGACAAATATCAACAAGAAAAGGGAATGATCTCCAGCATGACCACCCTGCATTCACCCAGCGAAACAAACCCACAAGAAAATGACACATAAATGGCATACAATCTCCAAATCGCAAAAAGACACGATATTCACTTGAACATCATACAAAACAATCGTAAGAAGTGGAGCACGGTTGGCTCAATTTGTCAACTTAATTTATAGCGTAACCATACCTTTGCGCTACTGGCGCTAAAATCAAACGAGTGCTTAATATTCTCGTTTTACAGTATAGAAAAATATCAACAAGAAGTGGAGCACGGTTGGTTCAATTTGTCTTGCGTAGCTAAGGCAAAATTAAATGGATGATTTTGGAGTTCAGGCCTCACGTAGTGTTTAAAAAAGCAGATCCATGGTAGTGCCATTTGCAGAGGCAAAGTCCCTGGAAACTCAAGAAACATAATAATTAGAGATGCCCTGAAAACGTTATAATTCTTAAGAAAAGCTTTAAATTTACAGCTTATTATAAACGTTTGTTGAAAATGTATGGATTCTTTAGCATACGAGCATACATGGTAGCTCCGCCAATGACAACTGTCAATCTGTTGAGATATATATGTCTACACACTCATAACAGTAATTTGCCATAGATTTTGTATGAAACCATCATGAGTCGCCTCAAGGTGTACAGTGGTCTTTTAATTTGATGTGTGTTCTTTGGTTTTATATGTAAAAGAAAAGGAGGGGTATCCAACAAGACTCGGTGGCAGCACCCACAGCAGAACCAATGCGGAAACACAGAGAACACATACACAGCAAATACGTAAAAGGGGAAAGGAACGCCTAAAACGACAGCCAAACACCAAAGACTACACATACACAGTAAGAGACGTAAAAGGGGAAAGGAACACCTAAAACGACAGCCAAACACTAAAGACTACACATACACAGTAAGAGACGTAAAAGGGGAAAGGAACACCTTAAACGACAACCAAACACCAAAGACTACACATACACAGTCATCTTGGTGCACCAAGGGTTTCATCGCATTCCGCGAGACGCTTCATCGCAAAGTACCCTTGGATTCAGGGGTCCCCAGTTTCGACAGGATTTCTGTCGGCGGCCCTATTATGACGTCACGTCATTGTAGTTTAATGACGTCGGAAAACAACAAATGCGATTACTTTTAATTTTTGGCGCCATAATTTAGAACAGTTATTCTAACTTTATTCTTATCTTCAATCTGAATTTATGTAATTTCCTTTTTAATCAATTTGAAAAATACATGGGACCTAAGGGGTGAAGGCAAGGTCATATTGAGAGTGGAAAGTAGTGGAAGGAACCTATGACGTTGCGGTGGAAGACGATACACAGTAAGAGACGTAAAAGGGGAAAGGAACGCCTAAAACGACAGCCAAACACCAAACACTACACATACATAGTAAGAGACGTAAAAGGGAAAAGGAACACCTAAAACGACAGCCAAACACTACACATACACAGTAAGAGACGTAAAAGGGAAAAGGAACACCTAAAACGACAACCAAACACTAAAGACTACACATACAAGGTAAGAGACGTAAAAGGGAAAAGGAACACCTAAAACGACAGCCAAACACCAAAGACTACACATACATAGTAAGAGACGTAAAAGGGGAAAGGAACACCTAAACGACAGCCAAACACCAAAGACTACACATACACAGTAAGAGACGTAAAAGGGAAAAGGAACACCTTAAACGACAACCAAACACCAAAGACTACACATACACAGTAAGAGACGTAAAAGGGAAAAGGAACACCTAAAATGACAGCCAAACACCAAAGACTACACATACACAGCAAAAGACATAAAAGGGGAAAGGAACATCTTAAACGACAGCCAAACACCAAAGACTACACATACATAGTAAGAGACTTAAAAGGGGAAAGGAACATCTAAAACGACAGCCAAACACGAAGCACTAAAGACTACACATACACAAACGAGACCAATGAGCAATCTGAACGGCCATCTGCCAGCTATAGTAGCAAATGATGTGGTCATACCCAGTGGTCTCAAACCGTGTTTAATAACCTTCTCACTGTAAGATGACCAGACAAACAAGACAGCAAAACGCAGGAGCTAAAGTAAAAGAAAGGAGGGATTCTCCAACAATACTCTGTTGCAGCACCTAGTAACACATGCAGAGATGAATATGTAGAAGCATACGAAGAACAACCGACTGGGGCGAGCTCGTGCATGAAATCGTCACAGGAGTCCGAACGACGTTCAGAGAGGACAGATTGTCGGGGCACTGTCTTTTCTTACGAGTTCTGGAAAGGGCTCATCATCATGGCCCGTCATCACAGTCAGTCAGAGTGCTATTCTTAAGAATTGAATGCATATTGGTTACCTCAGTATATCGATTTCTGATTCGGGTTTTGAAGTTAACTTTCACTCACTGATTGTGAACCAATTATTTAGATGAAGTCATAGATGACAATGAAGTACCAGTAAGGTTCTGTAACGCTAAATCTGTCTCAACTCAATGATATCTGAAACATCGTACAGATTAATAACCTCCTCACTGTAAGATGACCAGACAAACAAGACAGCAAAACGCAGGAGCTAAAGTAAAAGAAAGAAGGGGATCTAAAACGAGACTCGGCTGCAGCACCTAGTAACACATGCAGAGTTGAATATGTAGAAGCATACGAGAAACAACCGACTGGGCGAGCTCGTGCATGAAAACGCCACAGGAGTCCGATCGATATTCAGAGAGGACAGATTGTCGGGGCACTGTCTTCTCTTACGAGTTCTGGAAAGGGATCATCATGGAGTCCCGTTTTCACAGTAATTAAGTCAGAGTGTTATTCTTAAGAATTGAATGTATATTGGTTACCTCAGTGTATCGATTTCCGATTTGGGTTTTGAAGTTAACTTTCACTCACTGATTGTGAACCAATTATTTAGATAAAGTCATAGATAACAATGAAGTACCAGTAAGGTTCTGTAACGCTAAATCTTTCTCAACTCAATGATATCTGAAACATCATAGTACATATTTGATGCCAGCTAGTTGTCTCTCGCTTAAAAGGAAATATAGTACAATAAAAAAAATTGTCAGATATGAATGCAGGAACTTGAATAAAATATGAATTATGAAATAAATTCACAATAATGATTTGATGCTTTTGGGGAAATTTCCGTTTTAATAGCGAAAAAAAAGAAATATTCAAAGCTAAGCGCAAAATACTATCAAGAATTTGACTATGATTGGTAAGTTAAGTTCCTGATAGTTTCCTTGTGTGAATCCATTTTCCTGTAGTATTGTTTTACACGAATCCTGTACGTGCTGAGAATAATCGTAACTTAAAGATCTTCATCTTGACACAGGAAGGTACCTATTATCAGTTGCTCACTCAGAAACCCTGTACCACCTGGGTACAGAAGGGAAATCACTGCTTCAAGTGAAGCTCAAAAATGGGTAAAAACAAATTGTCTGTTGATTGGGAAACGTGTTCGTGAACCCTTCTGTCCATATAAAACATATTTCCGTACCAATAACTTGTCTCTCTTTATAATTAACATGTGTTGTCTTCAGTTATAAAGGGTTATATTGGTTATTATATGGTTACTGTGCTTGGCTTTGTTTGTCCTGTTTTTGTGGTTGCTCTCTTATATCTCGTTATCTCCGACTGGATGTCAATACCCTAAACACACGAACAAACTGTCCTTGCAACTTCTTTGGATATTTATATGCTTCTTTGACTTAAATGGTATATCTTTTATTCTGTAACATAAATGTTTTTATCACATGATACATCCGTTATGCAGTTTCATAAAGCCATTTCATAAATATATGATATGATAACATCACTGACGAGGGTTAAGTACCCGAAACGTGCATGTCTGGTCCATGTTGCCAGTTTATCAGGTCTTAAATGATGCTATTCAATTTGAAGACGTTTACATTTATACCACTTGGTGAGTGTCACTGCTGGTGGACCAGGAGTCCACGAGGGCACATGTAGCCAAGTTCGATCAATTTCGGTTGATCGTTTCTTCAACGCATTCTAAAATTTCTGTTATCAAAATTTCTTGAAATTTCTAAAACGTGGGTCCTGTAGCATCATATCCCACCCATTCTGCTACGTCTTTGGGTACGCTTTTTCGACATAGTAACTTTCATACTTTTTTGGCATATTACATTGTTTAGATTTGAGGATCACTGACGAGGGTTAAGTACCCGAAACGTGCAGGTCTGGTCTGTTCTTAAATGATGCTATTCAATTTGAAGACGTTTACGTTACATATCGCTCTGCTTGAATGCGATTGGTCAAGTTTGGAGCCTAATCACACAAACTTTGACAAGTGTGACCTTTCAAATATCGGTCGATTGTTTTCAGACGCGGATTCAATATCAATGATTAAAATTGTTGTAGAATTAATTATTGCATTAAAATACTAAGCAAATTTGAAATATCTTTTCTCTTACGCACAGAATATATCTATACGATGGGGTACTACTTCTCAAGGCGTAGCAGACGACCTGTAGGTCACAGCGTGGTTCGCCTCTCATTCTCAAAAACGTTGATTTCACGTTAGAAATACACATATTTAGGCAATATCATGTGATAAAAAGAATCTCATATGAATTTTCATTTCATACGATGTATTATGAAACTCGTTGTGCGTTAAATATATCCCCTCGCCAAGGCTTGGGGATACAAAACCAACAACTCGTTTCATAATACATCGTATGAAATGAAAATTCATTTGAGATCCTATATATAAGATAATAAATTGCTGAATTAAGATGTACACGTCCGTTTTCCTACAAGATCCGAATGCTAGGCTAAAAGCGAACATGCACACAAATAAATTGACGGTCAAAGACAACAAACTATCGAACGAAGAAGGAGATACTTCAGTGAAACATGAAAATCAAGAACCAAATTAAAACACAAATCCGAAATTATCTTTAAGCACGTGTGTCATGAATAAGGAGACTAAAGATCTCCAACAAGACACAACTACATTGCTCACAGCGGAAAACACACACACTGTACCATTAAAACGCGAGGGACATGACACCTGTAGCCGATTTTTTTTATATTCATAGCAAATTTTGTGTTACCAAGGTAATATGCTTACAACTCATCTATATTTACCATATAAGAATACACAGAAGTCTCCCATATTAATAATTATGTACGACTAGTAAATGATGTAGTTAATCAGATTATACGTGCGCATAGAATTTCTGGGAAAAAAATCAAACTAGAGGGCGCTACTGAAATACATTTGGCTGAGTCTGAAAATCGCTATATGGCTTGAAGTATCACTTATGAGGATTTACTATTCTATTCGAAAGACGTTTCTGGTGTATTGGACCTGATCAGTGCTCTATTGTGAGTACTGTTGAGATTATCGTCAGGATCTTCTTTAACTCATTTATGTCACACTTATGCCCTTTGCCGTGTGGGGCTCGTAAAAAAAAATCCCCGCGAGGGGTTTTACAGTAAGTGTTTTGAATATTTTCCCCTGACATGGTGCCCGTAGCACTTTCTATATAGACATAACCTCAGATAGTGCATGTATTTTAGATATTGTTTAATTTCATTTTCGTGCGTATACATCAACGGTGGGTGCGGCTAGCCAAACAGGGGATGCTTACTCCTCCTGGTCTCACCTCTAGCTTGCTAGGGGTCCGTCGATGCTCAATTTTGTGCTCTATTGTGAGTGCTGTTGAGATTGTCGTCAGGATCTTCTCACTGGTTTTAAATTTGTTCAAGAAGGCAAACACTTCAGTTTTCTTACCTCGCTGGTTTCAGTGTTGTCTTTTGTGTTCGGCCTTCCTTGTCCCTTTTTGGTGTCTATTGCTGTTCTTGTGTGCTTTTCGCATTTGGGTCTTTAGGTTATTTTGATATGGATCCTCTCGTCTCCTTTACTTTCAACAAGGTCTCAGAGCGTACTTGCTGTTTTTATACGTAAGAGAGTACATTTTTGCAACACCTCTATCAAAGGGTTTTGTGGAAAAATGACGAGAGCGGGCCGAATTAACAAGATAACCATATGTTAATGAATAATATATGATTAGCCCCTTTTCTATGCTATGAAATAATTGGGACATGACAAAAATAAATAGTGATATTATTATATATAATTAAATTTCCATAGTTATTATCAAGAGACGACGATTCTGATTGGCCGAGAAATTTTGTTGATACCTTAGTATCATTACAAAACGGAAGTACGCACTCGACAACGTCAGAATGGTACGTCGTTAGCAACACGATTTCAAAGCTGCAAATAAACGTTGAAAAGCGACGAAATGAAATGATAAGGAATCAATGTAATATTTTCTTTGGTTTATCGAGGTGTGAACAGCAAAAACTTAGGAAAAACTTATGCATCTTGCGCTACGCACACGATGCAGTTATCCCTCAATTTTTGGTGTTGATACCTCGATCAACCAAAAAATATTACATTGATTCCTTAAATGAAGAGCGAAATTTTAAACATGACCTAAAACAGTCAAAGACAGAACAATGCCATCAGGCAGATACCCCTTAATTTTAAAATAATTTGCAAAAAATATCCTTATGCTAAAGGCATACTAGTATTACAGGATTTGAATTTCTGGTTAGATATGCGAGTAGTAATGATCCCGTTTAACAAGGAAGTTTATTCATTTGATGATTTAGAAATGAAGTGCATTGCTATGACTAACGCTTTACAAATTTCTAAAAGCTATAAAGAGTACCATTTTTTGCATAAATAGCGCGTAACAGGCTCTTTTCGTATAAAAATTTCGGTACTACTTAGGGGGACAGCCAATAAAACAGAGGCAATTAAAATACAACAAATTTTGATTGAATACTTTTTTAAAGAGTGCTTGTCTTGTCTTTAATATGTTAATGGTCCTCATTTTAATGTTCCGGGAATCCATCGAAAACATCATTCTCTAATATTTGTTCTAAGAGGACCTCGTGTATAAATTTTTGGTACGAATTGTTGGTGGAACTTTTTCTTTCAAAATATGGAAATAATTACGTTTTCCTGAAACAATACTTTTTATGGATAAAACTTTCTTCTGAATTTTACATGTACAGCTTTAAATAGCATGTATGATAGAGGTGAGGATAAGCCAAAGAGGAATAACGAGATATATTATTTTCTTTTAACGCATAGCTTTCTGCAATTCATTTTTTTTTTTCTAAAATCAAAATATTTGTGTACTAAAGTTTAAATTCATTTAAGATTATCAATATCCGAAACACGTGTCCGGTGCATCAAATTGATTTGAAATATTGTTCAAGAAAGTGACGATGTTTAACGTCTTCAAATTCATTAACATCATTTTAGAGCAGATAAATTTACAGCATGGACCAGATATGCACGTTTTTGATACATTTACTTGAAATATGTGTACTGTGGTAATAATGTCAGTGCAGTTCAAAGGATATTATCATTAAGAACAATTTTGTTGCTTTATATAATCTTCAATGCAAAGTCAAAAAGCAAAATCGATTTGCCCACATTCATAATTCTATTCATTTTGGAAACAGAATTCATTAAACAGTTAGAGAAAGACTCATGCAATGCTGAAATATGTGTGCTAATTACTGGTGAAAAAGAATTTTCAGAAATTTTACATCACGCTTTGGCATAAAATTATGGCCTATTTTAGAATTTCAATCTTCACATATTAGTATTTCAATCTTCACATATTAGAATTTCAATCTTCACATATTAGAATTCCAATCTTCACATATAAGAATTTCAATCTTCACATATTCATTATCTGGACTTCCACTATTTTAGTAACGAGCATCACTGATGATACATTACATGTTGAAATGCTCATATGGCGTCCAACTCAGTGTACCAGAGTAGAAGTACCAACCGTAGTTCAGGAGTCAAAGATCCGGGGGGAATATGACATAATAGACGATTTTCACATTATCGCAGTAGATTTGAATTTTAGTCACTCCAAGACCCGACATCACAACAATTGACGTTATTTCTTACTGTGACGTCGAAACAAATTTGTGACGTCATAATGAAAAGTAACGTCAAAAAGTATTATGTCGGGTCTTGGAGTGTCTAAAATGCAAGTCTAGCGGTAGTGAAAATGGTGTTTGGTGTCTCGAATGGAGGCAGAAATTTCTTAATACTGTGCGTCAGACAGCATGTATCGGATAATCAGTGGTACCTACGCCAAAATTATTTTTACAATTAAAAACAATAAGTTTGTGTGGCGCATTAATTTTGATGTAAGTTCAGTCATTTTCTTTTCCTCAATAGGGAGCGACTCCAGGTTTTGCGTAATGCGTATTCAGAGGCGTAATCAAATAATAAAAATGGTCAAAAACCATAAGCAAATTTGCATGAGCAATGTTTCCAATGACTGTGACTGTGAAATTGCAGTATCGAATAGAGAAATTCTATTCTGATAATGTAAGCAAGACATAAGCTATCATCAACAATGGCCTTATATGGTGGAAAGAGCAGAGACCTGTGTTTCTTTTAACAGCGGGTATTCCGATGTTAAACGTCTTCAAATTCATTCGCATCATTTAAAAGCAGATAAAATGGACCAGACACGCACGTTTCGAGTATTTAACCCTCGTCAGTGATCCTCAACCTAAACAATGAAATATAGCCAAAATCTATGAAATTTATGTCCAAAATATAGCCAAAGACGTAGCAAGATGGCTGGGATATGATGCTACAGGACCCAGGTTTCAGAAATTTGAGAAAAATTTGTAAACAGAAATTTTCGAATGCGTTTGAAGAAACGACCAACCGAAATTGATCGAACTTGGCTACATGTGCCAACATGTAATTAACAGCTTCACCTATCCGTTCTTGCAATGGACTCTGGAGATTGTGTTGGTGTTGTGTTTCTATGAAGCAGTGTTATTTTCTCCGTCTGTTTGTTCGGGTGTTCTTCTTCTCTCAAGAATGTTCTGTTTTATATTTTCAAGAATTTGTTTGCCTATTGACTGTAATTTTTGGATTCTGATTTTGGATTTTTGGTTTGAGTATGCATAAAATGGATATATGAATACTCTTAAGATTATCAAAAAATGCGTTTCGAAAGTCTTGGGGAGGGGCTCTGGACATTAAGTATATTTGCTTTTTGGAGTGTTATCTTAACGTTTGCAGTTTTCTCGACACAATGTCTAATCTACACTTGACCGTCCACTTGTAAGCTTACATGAACATATCAGATTACGACAAAAACTTCCTTATCTATCGGTTTTCATTGGAGCAGAAAGCGATTTTATCTATCTAACTTAATTGGACGACATCCATTATATTGTTAAATAGGAAATATGACACATTTTGTGCGCTCAAGAGACCTTTTTCGCGAAAAAGATTGCAGTTCTCACCGAAATTGTAATTTTCAAGGACAAAACAGATTTAAGATAGATAAACGTTAGAGCAAAATACTTTCATTTCTAAAAATACTAATATTTCAAAAGTCAAGTTGATTATTGATCAATTTGCTATCAATATTTTCTCGTTATTTTAAAACAATCCAGCTTAAGCTTGATTTAAAAAATATTCATATTTACAGTAGATTGAAATATTTCTTCCAGAGGGAAGGGATGATAACAAATAAAAACACAAACACTCAAATACACAAATTTTCGGCCCCTTGGCCTTTATCAAGTGTAAAAAACGACGATCGTCGTTTTTTACACTTGATAAAGGCCAAGGGGCCGAAAATTTGTGTATTTGAGTCTTTGCGTTTTTATTTATATTCATATTTATTTTTTTATAATTAAAAAACGAGTTTCATACTGATAATAAATTGATAAATGGAGATAAATAATTTTGTCGGTTTTTCTGTTTTATTACCATTATCGTTTTTACTGTCCCATTCTTAAGAAACAGCAAAATCATCAAAATTGGAATATAGCTCTATTGTTATTATTTTACAACACCATATGCACAAGAATCAAGAAATGTGTTATCAAAGATGTTCCTCGCCGAAATAGAGATTATCCAAATAATAAATATACGAAGAACAAAATTCTAAACATGAACTAAAATTTATGCCAAACAGATCAATGCATTCAGGGAGATACCCTGACCCTTAGTTGTAGAATAATTAATAAAAATTGGTGACGGAGAATTTACAAATAAATATCAAGTCGACAGCCAAACCTAGAAGTTGAAATAACCAATATCTAATAAAACATATGCTCTGTTTTATTTATTTCAGTGCACCATATGCACATTTCAACAAGATAAGTCTCATCAGTGGTCATCGATACCGAAATATAGAAAATCCAAAAAATTAATATACCGGAATATTCCAAATTCTTAACATCACTTAAAATTTAGGCCGGCGAACCAGCTAAGGACAGAGCTATGTCTTCAGGGAGATACTCCTATTTCTTTTTTAATCATTCATCAACTGGTGACAGAGAATTAACAAAAATTAAAGTGAATGTCATTTTAGTTATAACTAGAATCACTAATATAACCATTCTATTCATGGTTACGTTTGCTGTACATTCATGTGTGCTTTTTTTAAAGTTATATATTTCTTGTTAAGTGTTCTTAGTTTTTAAAGGGGTACTAGTATCCTTTTTCAGCAAAGCTAAATATTGCGTGAGGGCAAGTCTTCTTTGTCCATAGATTAATGTTACGTCTTCAAATTCATAGCATCATTTAGGAACAGATAAATTTGCAGCATGGACCAGACATGCACTTTTCGGGTACTTAACCCTCGTCAGTGATCCTCAATCCAAATAATGAAATATGGCCAAAGACAGAATGTAACGTCCAAAAAATCCCGAAAGAGGTATTAGGATGGGTGGGATAGGATGCTACAGGACCCACGTTTCAGAAATTTGGAGGAAATTTTATGAACATAAATTTTCGATTGCGTTTGAAGAAACGATCATCCGAAGTTGATCCGACTTGGCTCCAAGTGCCCTCGGGGACTCCTGGTCCACCAGCAGTGACACTCACCAAGTGATACAAATGTTACGTCTTCAAATTCATAGCTTTATCCGAAACACGTGTCTGGTGCATAATAAATTGGTTTGAATTTTTTTTCGGGAAGGTATAGAGTTGGAACACTTCCGTATTATTAAGAACAGATAAATTTGCAGCATAGACCAGACATGCACGTTTCGGAAACTTAACCCTGTCCAAAAATACCGAAAGACGTATCAGGATGGGTGGGGTATGATGCGACAGGACCTACTTTTCATAACTTTTTTAATACCCCGAAAACTGGTATATTTGATGATAGAATGCAACTTATCTTTAATAAAAGAATTTTAATACAAACATGAAAAATTCTTTTAAAAATCGCGAAAAAAAACCAACCTGTTACTTTACAAGATTATAGGAAAATTTCAGTTGCAAAATAATATTATATATATATATATATAAAATATCATATATAATACAAGTACCATCGAGGATTCTAATGTGTTTAAGGGGACTAGAGGGACACAACAAAAGCCTTAAATTATTTACTCCAAATGAATTATTTGTAAAGCATTGAGTTTACTACCATGTATGTTTTTATACAATTTAAAAGCATCCATATTTTTTCCTTAATTTACACGGATACGTTTTCTCTCAATTTGACACAGTGTTCTGGAGTGACTATTTATTGTTGACCTTCCATGGTCAAACCCCTGCGTCCAGTTAACCAATGCAGATTTAGAGTCTCTTAAGGTACCCAGACTCGTTGCATAACAAAAAGCATCCATTTCATTTTGACTAAGCTACGCCACAGAAAAGGACCCTAAATAAGATGAGTATCTCTGTGAATAGTGTTGAGCTCGTTTAAACGTTCCCCGCGAGGGGTTTGACAATAAGTGTTTTGAATATTTTCCCGACATTTTCGCCATGTAGCACTTTCTATATAGACATAGCCTCAGACAGTGCATGTATTTAAGATATTGTTTTCATTTTCATGCGTGAACATCGACGGCGGGTGCGGCTAGCCAACAGGGGATGCTTCTCCTCCCGGGCGCCTGGTCCCAACTCTAGCTTGCTAAGGGTCCGTCGATGCTCAATTTTGTGCTCTATTGTGAGTGCTGTTGGGATTATTGTCAGGATCTTCTTTAACCCACTAGTAATGATGAAACGTTTGGATGTTTGGTTTTAATTTTCTTAATGATTCACGACATTTTAAAACAATGAAGTCATTGTATTCATACTGTAGTGGTTACTAAACTTCAGAATGATTCACAAATCCGGAGAAGTAATTTAGCATTCGTAATCTCATCAAATGCATAATCATCAAGTGACAGTTGAAAATCATTTAAAAGAAAAAAAACCACCAAAAATATATTTATCCAAATTTTACTGTAACATTCACCTCGAAAACTTATAATTTGGCCTCACTTGTATCAACCTTCTCAACAGATTTTCCTCAACCTCAAATTTCCTTGAGGATTCCCTCAGCTGAGTTTCATAATAATCATCTTGTAAGCAAATCTTGAAAATGCAGTTTATCCTCCATTACTCTTATTTGATTTACAAAATTAACCATAATTATAATAAATAGCAGTGTGTGAAATCACTTTGATTTAAAAGTACTACTGGTGAGAATTACTAAATTTGTATTCGATACACATGTCTGTTGCATTAGAATTGGTTCGAAATCTTATTCAGAAACAATCTGTTATTTTAGAAGACTGTAGGGGCAATCTTTAGTTATTAAACAAGATACATGTATAGAGAGCATTCACAAGTGTCATCGAGGAAATTCGAACGTTTTTAAGGGGTTAGAGGGACACCACAAACCCGCTGAAAAGGTACTTACTCAAATTGAACGATTAGTTTAAGGACCCTAATAAGAAGGGGTATCTCTGCGGTAAGCACTCAGCAATTATGGTAATATAACATAGATAAGTCCCGTCTCTAGTCAGTAACGGCAAGGAGCCTGGGTACCATCAACAGAACGGTTGGACAAATGTTTACACACGCATCTATCATTACCAAGTGATTATATGCAGAGAGCCTCCGAGTGCCTGCTGCCAGAATGAAATATCAAATATTTTACGGTGATTTATTGACTCGGCTATTGTTTAAGAAGAGGATTCACTGTATTTATATTATATTTAGAAATTCCGAAGATGAAAGTATGTCAGAGGCACTAGTAAAGCAACAATGAAACAACGTTTGTGCTCGTATCGATAAAACTGGATTGTTTTAAAGAGAAATTGAAAGGTTTATATTTTTTCTCACATTCATTTACTCCTCACATTTGTCATTTCATTAGGATGTTTTCAATTTTTTTTAAACAAGAAATGTAAAGAAAAGGCATCTAAGTAACGAAATTATGAAAATCAATGAAAATTATACAAAAAGATTTTTTTTTAAATGGAATGATCAAAATTATACTATTGAAAATGGTGTTATTTTCTTTCTATTAAAAATGTTTATTCAGCCTCGATAATAGAAATTGAATGATAAATCAAATAATTAAGGGATGTTGAATTATACCTCAAATATCTCATTTTCTAACAATTTAACAAAATAAAATTAATAAAGTATTCATATTGTTTTTTTTTTCAGCTTTGACTGATTCAGTGTGATCAATGAAGGTTAATAAATCACGTAATTAAGGAGGTTGAAATATACCACAAATATCATTATCTAACACCCGCCGTCTCTGGTTTATACGGCCGTCAACGTACATGTCCACCTTTTTTATCCCGTGCACGTCGGGTCTCGTAACTTACATGCTATGACATTCTGCAGAAGAAACCGGTAACGATAGCACAGCGTCCGTACCGCCATCTGGAGCAAGGAGCCACCGTCTCTCTGTCTGCCACAAAGAAAAACTATTTACTTTTTCCTAGATCTTAGTATGCACAGATCTATTAACAAATTGTATATGCCGAATCGATCTGTCGGAAACTGCATACAATTTTATTTATAAGCAAGTTGGCAAAATTATAACTTACTTAAGAAAAACAGCTCAGCATATATATAGATTAGTGGAATTGATTTAGAAATCGACCCAAAATATGTATGTTATGTTTTTGTCTCACTCAGTAGTCTGAATGCTGAAATAATGATGCAAATTTACATATTATTTCAAAGTTGACGAAAAGAAAAGAAACGCATAGATAAAAGAATCTCAGCAAATGCTTTCTGGTATGACCTATTTTCTTTAGAACTTTCTAAGACGGGAAAATCAATTTCTTTGCTCAATAGGCTATCATGATTAATATTTTGGCTTTACCCGGTATGGGCCTTAATATTAATAATGATACCTAGTTATCATGATTAATATTTTGGATAAGGCCCATACCGGATAAAGCCAAAATATTAATCATGATACTAGCAACGACGATAAACGAAATTTTTAGATATTACAACTCATATACATGTATGAACTATGGAACACCCTCAACCGCCCCCCCCCCCCCTCTTTACCCTCCCATTTAGAAGCTTTTCGTAAGTTGCTATTCTACAAAAGAAATATTGGCTGCAGATCATAACAGTCATTATAGATATACTTTACCCTTTGTGTTTCTATGTTTATTAATAAGTTTCTTTGGTTACTTTAAAAAATATCTTCCTCTTGGAATTTGCCTACACGGAAGAGACACAAGGAAATCTGTTGGTAATGCCTGATTAAAGATAAGATACTGAGAACAAAGTTCCTATATATCGAAAGTACAAAATTCATTCAATGACCCCGAAAAGCAGTTGCAGTTTTTATTTAATATGTCATAATTTAAACATGTTAAAACAAGACTTTAAACATGATTGGAATTAAGAATGGGATTCTTCTAAGTATTTTAGTCCCCTACCGGCTCGTTTGTCCGTCCGTCTGTCTGTCCTTCTTTCTGTCTGTTGCACTAGTTTTCCGGACTTTTTTCGCTGTTGTTGCTAATATTGAACTGATTTTTGGTATGATCAAGTTCGATTTAAATTCTTTTTTCTTCCTTTTTAATTCTTAAGTTTCCATTTTATTTCCTTTTTATTATGAGTATTTTCACGTTTGCGTTTAAAAATGTATGATATAAATATTATACATGTGTATACATTTTTGTATTTGATTTTTTTTTTCTCTCCCCATTTTTTCTTTTTTTTTTTTTTTTTTTTTTTTGATTTTTTGAATTTTTGGATTTTTTTTAAATTTGGATTTTTTTTTCAGATCTTATTCAATTTTCTGTCTCTTTAGATTTCTAAAATGATGTAAATGATAGAATGAGAAAATCGTATGAAGTGGACTCAAGATAGAAGTAACAAAGGTCAGTGTAAGTCGGACGATTACTCACAGCGATGTCATTTGACATGTCCGTTATTTATTGTATAACACCCTTACATACTTGTAAATTAAGGAGAAGATTTTAAGATATTGGTTAAAACATTTACGTAATGTTACCAAGCTTATGAATGGGATTCCCAAATTATACATGAAACCGAAATTAGCTGAATGAGCAAATATTGTTCTGTTCCCATTTATACATGTATTAGTAATGACATGAATGGAAATTCCAATTTCCCTCCTTAATTGGCCAAAACCGGAACATCAGCAAATCTGAAACGTTATGAGTATAAGTAAAAACAAAAACACTCGAATACACAAATTTTCGGCCCCTTGGCCTTAAGCGTAAAAAGGGACAAAATTCTTGACCTGATCGAGCAAGAGACAAATCTTACACTTTAGTACTAAAGTCGGCAATATAAAGAATTTTTGTCAACTTAATTTTTCGGCCCCTCTGCCTTTACCAAGTGAAAAAAAACCGACATCCCCTCCCCTCCCTTCCCTCTGGAAGAAATATTTCAATCTACTGTTATAAATATCTATCTACTTCTTAAGACATGACACGAAGTTTATATGATGTTCAAAATAATGTAGAATTTATCGGTATTTATCATAATTAAAATATATATATAATTGCGTGGATGATGTATCCATGTAACTTAACTATATACATGTGCTTCTATTTTTGCAGAAAGATCTGCCCTCCCTAAATACTCAAAGCCAGAGAGGACGGACTGGAATTTTTTTGTAACGTCGTAACTATGCCCGTGTACAATATATTTCCTACTCCATAATTAGTAAGATTTATCTCTTGCTCGATCGCGTCAAGATTTTTTTTTTCCAGAAAGGAGATAAGGTTAAGCTTGGTCGAACCAGGGGGGTTCCACCTGAATTCAAGGGGAAAGGTGTCCAGTCATATTTTGTTTTACACTTTTAAACTCATAGCAAAAACCAAGGTAAAAAAATTCAACATTAACAGAATCTGTCTCAAGATGTCGCCACTGTATGGCGAATAAAGGAGAAATGACAATTACAGATTATGATGCTTTTGTCGTATAGGGGACATTCTCGTTTTTCGCTTGCAACGTCATAGAATCATTTTGAATACGTGTACAATCATGCATTAAAGTTGACATTGAGTCACATTTGCCAATGCCATAAAATATTATTAGACAGGACAAGTGCTCGTAATTTAAAAAAAAATCAAGACTTGAGTACAGTTACTTTGAGCATGAAAAAGAAAATATATTATCTGTTTGAGGTTTTTGCAGTATGCTTTGTGCTTTAGTCGAGCATTTACCAATCATTTCCAAATCTAGCTTATAATGTCATTGAAATAAAATGACATCGCCAGAAAGTCCGTATTGTAATCAGTATGAATGCTACCTATACTTTGGGAAGACGCCAATCTGGCTCCCTCCGTTGTAGACCACTGTCTTTCAGTACAAGAATACGAATGTTGTCAGGTCTAATTGGGCACTGCTCTCAGAGTATATTACGAAATTGAACACTTTTACAGAGAAATAAATTTATTTCTCTAACTTACACATTTCCTTCATCTTTTCCCCTCTTAAATTTGTTATCTAGTTTCTGTTTCCAAACCTTTTTTGGTAGAAAATTCTGTTTTACTGACTTGTGTGTGTGCATGGTCATTTCAGAAATGACTGTCTCACTTAGGGTGTTCATGGTAGTATAATTCTGGTTGGTCACATGCAAATTCCGTGAATCGCGAAGGGATTCTCGGAAAATTTGCACGTGTCCAACCAAAATTATACTACCAAGAACACCCAAAGTAAGACAGTCATTACTTATATTTCCATTTTGTACTAAATATCAAATTCCCCTTTGGTATTTATTATGAGCGTATTGAATGTAATGAAGTCAAAAGTATCGAAACGTTGGTAAATTCTCCATACGTTCACAACTGAAACGTGACGTCATAATAGGTATCCAGAATTATAGGATATAAATCCCTTTGCCTAACGGGCGGTTACAATGGGGTTTCTTTTGCAATGGAAATATCTCACAATGAGGACGCTATTTTACAAGTTACGATTGTGCGTTCTTCGAGACCTCTGGGTAAACGGAAAAGTTGAAGAGTTGTAATGTTAAACGTCTTCAAATTCAGTAGCATCATTTAAGAACAGATAAATTTGCAGCATGGACCAGACATGCACGTTTCGGGTATTGAACCCTCGTTAGTGATCCTCAATCTAAACAATGTGAAAAGACCAAAGAGTGTGATAATGTTGTCCAAAAATGTACCGAAAGACGTGGCAGGTTGGGTGGGATATGATGCTACAGGATCCACGTTTTAGCGTATAATCCGGAGCGCATTATCCGAATAACATCACCATTTACTACTGGCGTGGCAAATGACCATCCTAAGTCTGCACAAATTGCCAATTTCTCTCATTGGTTTATGTGTTTGTGTGTTTAATGTTCCTATGTCATATTTGGAGTTCTTTGTCCAGTTTGAGTCTTTTCCTGTGCTTGTCTACTCTATGTTTTCGCATGGAGGTGTGTTGGTGTGTTGTTGTGGGTGCTGCAATCAAGTGTTGTTTGAGATTCCCATGTTTCTTTTATTTGCAAAAAGTTGTCTTTCTTCATTACATTTCCACATTCGATGCCGAACATATATGAATGTCACATGACGATATATATAAGCGATTTTTGTGAATCATTAATAATGCAAAAATGACACCAACGAGTGATACTTATACTATTAGTTACACGGTTAGTTAGTGACCTGATACGGAAAAATACATGGTGTGAAAAGAAAACCCGTATCGGGCGAGGCGGAAGCCGAGTCCGATACGGGTTTTCTTTTCACACCATGTATTTTTTCGTATCAGGTCACTAACTAACCGTGTAACGAATTTATCACGTCGAAGACCTCTTACTGTATGTGTGGGGGTCTTGTATCATACAATTCACGACGTCATAATAAACTACTCGCCCGATACGCATTTACAAGCCTGATACGGCTTTTTTCACGGCGTCATGTGACCATGATCTGACCAATCAGATTCCAACATTTTTGTCTGAGGCGTGATAAAAGAACTTATTCCAAACTCGTAATTAACGAATGAGCACGAAAAAGGGTCATTTCAGAACTCATTTATTCATTTCAAATTTTCAATATATTGTATTTCAAACTTTCATTTTAAAACACTTTTCTTTTTCTTTATTTCATATACATTGAAATTTGCCACGTAGGCGTTGTTACACATTGTTATTGAGTAAATCAGACATCTCGACTCAAATCATTTCCTTCCCATGATTAAGACAGGAATATTTACAATGTTACAAAATCCGGACGTAGGAAAGACGTTTCCGAATGTTGGATCAATATTTTCGTTGTCGGAAAGGAGAGTAATCTGAAAGTACTTGATAAATTTGAAAGCTTTTAATTTTGACACTTGAAAGTGTTATATTTCTAGGCGTTTAATGATGGGAGTACCAGGGTGTGATGGCTTCCCGGTAGAATCTACATGCCCTGGTAAATAACACACACACACAGTTGTAAGTATCAAAGGACAAGGGTTTGGGAATGTGGCGGTTTTGATTCTTCCTCCTTCCCTTTCGATTGTAACGTGAATCCAACTCACCGGGAAACATTATTCTTCCCCTACTATAGACTTCAAGTGTCTTCTCGGTCTGTATGTCCGTCCAGCTCTCATTCTTTTTGTTTCTGTTGCTGGAGAAATAGGGCCGTTTTTGTGATATTTGGAATAGCGATATTGTTACATGTATATAATTCATATTTCGCAATTTTAGGAATTTTTATATATTCTGAATGATTAGCTTTCAAATATTTAAATATCCCGCCATTTTTAATGTATATGTATCAAAGCTTCTGATTAGCTTGCTATTTATAACAAACACCATATAAAGCTTACTAGTCTGAAAGCATAAAACGACAATACAATGAAAAGGGCGTTAGGCCCATAGTAATTAGATATTTTGTTTTACGTCCCGATGATTTTCTGAAAGGTACCTTTCCATCAGGCAAGGAAACACACACATACAACATAATTTGAGGGGTTTTTTTTTTTTTGTTTTTTTGTTTTGTTGTGTTCTGTTTTTGTTTTTGGTTGTTTTTTTTTTTTTTTGGATAAAAGTCTGAAAAAGGAGTAAAAAATGGAAAATCTTCCCAAGCGAGCTTGATTGCGCTAAAATTTCCTCACAAGTAAAATATATTGATATGTGGTGAGAGGTTAAGAAAATTCTGGTCAAAGAGGTAGGTATACTCTACAGGGTTTGGTTTGATTAGAAAAAAACTTTTGATTTTTTTTTCTGTTACCTGAATAATGCTCCAAAAAGGAACCCTCACGGGGACGAAAAACAAAATATTTACAGACTTTTGACCTTACCTGTTACATCGGGATACCTCAAGTGGCGGCATCTGTGGTTTACACTCTGTTCTAAACTTAGTTCAAAAGTCTAAAGTAAAAGTTGAAATATGTAGCCAAAAAGTACTCGTGGGTGATACAAAGATTTTAATTTGCGGTTGGTGCAAGAATTTGAACTTCTTTTGGGTTTCTTTGAAGCTGAATTGGAATTTATTTTTCCACACAAAAAAAAAATTAACAAAGTTTTAAAAAAGATATATACATGTATATATACTGACTGTTCAGTTGCGGCTCGAGTCTTATATACTAGTGTTTATTACAAAGGAAATAATTTGTGAATTTAAAATGAATTTGGCTATCCGTCATTCGATTTATATAACTATTCAATACATGTACATAAAACCAATCAAAACTTTGCTTTTCCTAGTTTTTTTTTTTACAATGAGTACACAGACCAAGGAGAGGATCTCCAACAAGACCTCAATGCAGTGACCACAGCGGAACACACACACAAGACTCAAATAAACAAGTTATATCGTATACTGTTTCGATTCTTTTCGATCTTCATCGTTTCGTTTGGATCTTTTTCCTTTCGTTTCGATTTGTTTCTTTTGGTTTCTCTTTGTTTCTGTTCGTTTTGGACTTTACATGTAGGTAGGTACCCTGATAGTAATGATGATCTCACAAAAAGTCATGTCCGATATGTTCATTGTAATTTTTTTATGTTTAACTTAATAATCTTTAAATGCCTAGGATATACCTCCCAAGTTATAAAGAAGTAAACATTGATGTTATGCCAGAGGCATTTATTTGGATCATTTCAAACTTAAAGTTTTATGGCTTTGTAATTGGTAGAAGTAAGAATTTAATTTGAGACGAAGACGATTGTAAGAGGTTTATTCGTATTGAAATGATAACCTTTTTACCTAGACAAACACATCGTGACAATACCTTGATAAACCCCGTTCCAAGAAATGTAAATTTATGAATGTTTGTACAATGTCATTAAGCATGGGAATTTGTTGCAATCTGCATGTAAGGGTACTCAATGTAGGGAAGCTGTTGTTGTTGTTGTTGTTGTTGTTGTTGTTGTTGTTGTTGTTGTTGTTGTTGTTGTTGTTGTTGTTGTTGTTGTTGTTGCTGCTGTTGCTGCTGTTGCTGCTCTTGATGATGATGATGATGATGATGATGATGATGATGATGATGATGATGATGATGATGATGATGATGATGATGATGATGATGATTATGATGATGATGAAATCGTATACTTAAGGTATCATGTAACACCAATACCAACATTGTTTTGTAACTGAGCCTTTATTATAAAAACATCATTGTAAAATAATCATATTAGTACAAAGAATTTAAATACAAAAACTCTCAACAAGCACATATTGCATAGAATGACTAGAACTTGTATAGGAGGACTTGATACACGGTTCATCTTACACAATTCATTCCAGACACAGTCAGTTTATTTACACGTGTTCATTTTTATCGTTCAAAATCATATCATTCGATGTCTGGAAACATTAATACTGTGGAAACATGCAAATAAATGTCATTTGCATAGACGCTGTAAATTTCATTATATAAAATTATATTATCTCTGTACGAGTTAAAATTGCACCAAAATATGAAAATTATGAGTATCATCAGTTGCATCATTATATATATTGAGTATCATTTGACAAAAATGTCATAAAACAGTTGCTGAGGTTGAACTTTGATTTCCAGACAAAATATTCGTACAGACTGACAAACAGACGGACAGTTCCATACACTCTGGTCGTAGTAAAGATCACACATATGAACTTTGACCTGTTGCGTCATCATAACTGGTAAAGACGGGAGAGGGTGTGTGCCACGTGTGGTGCGTGTGGTATGGCAGTGGTTGTCACCACGTCCTGATGGCGTGGTTTATCTGAGAATTCGCCATATAAGAGTTCTGCTGAATCTGATTCATCTGAGCAACAGGTGACATATGGTTACCCATAGAATTATATGACTGCGTGGAATATGCGAAGGGATTTACATTATAAGGTGCGGAATATGAGGGAGTAACGTTTTGACTCATGCAGGGCTTGCCGTCTCTAACCAACACTGGAACAGCTACTCTCCTCGGAGGCTGCATGGCGGAGAGTTCTAGACTTTTGTCCTGGCGTTGTCGTTTGCACTTGTAGCGACGATTTTGAAACCAGATTTTGACCTGTGTGGATGTGAGTTTCAACATGTTCGCTAATTGTTCTCTTTCAGGAGCAGATAGATACCGCTGGTTTTTGAATCTCCTTTCTAGTTCATACACTTGTGCTTGTGAGAATAAAACCCGAGGCTTCCTTCTACTTCTTTGTTTGATTAAGCTGCATTCTGTCGTGTTGTTTTCGGATTTGACCTTGTCGCTGTCGTTGTCGCCATTAGGTGAAGAGGCTTGACTGCAGTTGCCGTTATCTACAAGAAAAAATGGCGAAAAACTTTCGTCATTCAAGTTCCTTTGTTTGCTTTTTAATTTGAAATATCATAGAAACATTTTCCTATTAAAGTCTAATTAGGTGGTATTTTGTTTCTAAGTGTTAACGTACAAGGACTGCCTTTCTTTGCAGATAATCAGCTTGTTAAATCAAAAGTCGACAATTCGAGTGCAAATCAATTCAGTCTGAAGTACGTTATTTCTGTGTACTGACCTAACGCATTCTAATGATCATATGATTACATCTATAATGTAAAGTACCGCTAACGACACAGAAAGCAGATTTAGGTCGCTTTCAAGTACCTTACAATTCAGTAAAAAAAAACATATTGAATTATCATTTCGAAACATTGAAACAAAACCTTTTTGAAACACTTGAATGTACATTATGCAATGAATGACTCTTTTGTTTAAAAGAGTAGTCTAACCTTCACCCTTTTCTTTCTTCCTTTTTAATTCATTTTCTTGCTTTTTAGTTAATTTTAAATCTTAATAAAATGAATATTTTTAGCGAATTTGATGTATCATTCACAAAAATTTAGGAGAGGACTCGAAAATTGCCGCATGTCTAGAATTTCCAAAGTCGAATTTAACATACATGTAAGTTGAATCTGGTCACTAGTTCTCAGATAATACAGAGCTGTAGGTTGTGAACCCAAGGTAAACTTAACAAAAGAGAAAAATAGTCGTTTTCATGCTGCATCTTCACAAAATTAGTTAAAATTCGATTTTACTGACCATTGAGGGACAAACTAGTATGTCAATAAAGAAGCAGGCCCCGCCTACATTGGGAGTGACCATCAACATGATGTGTTTTCATAGATGGTCAGCATTAGTGTATTGCAAATTGATCTCTTCATTTTCAGAGACAGAGGTCGAAAAACGCAACTGCATGTGACCTCGAATTGATTTCCGAAAATTACCAGAAAATACTTTTTCGCCGAGATATATGCGAAATCAAACTTTAAAATCGTACTCTTATCAAACTTATGCTTATTTAAAAGACTATATCTACAGTTACACAAATTTTCTTAGAGGAAGAATGTAATAAATTTTAACTTTCGTTTTTGTTTTGACGAGTCACGAAACCCCGATCCCGTGATGAGCAATAAATCTGTCATGTGAGGTATTAATTTTTCAAGTAGAAAAGAGGAGTTTTCAAGAGGTCCTATATTATAACTACTTATATCTCGTAACTTGTTCTCAGAATATTTTGACAAGTGACCACTCGTCGCCATGGGAGAGAACTAGATAAAAATCTCATCGAATCTGACACCGGGGCAGATATTCAACAATAAAGAGCCACATCTAAATGTCAGACGCATCTTAATTTCAAGTTTTCCCGTCTCTTAAAAGTTTGTCATAGGGTTCATTTTTCTTGAGGATTTCTTTTCCTTTTCATCATCTTGAAATAACTACGTGATGAAAGACTTCCCTGTAGTAGAATCCGAATAGTTTGAGACGCAACTGTCTTCAGGGCGAACTCACAGTTCGTTGAAGTGTTCCCACCGCTAAAGAATTGCTTCTATTTCTACCAAACATTAAGAAACAATTATCATGACAGTTCAACACTTAAAGATGATGTTATAGAAGAGTTATTTCATCCATTTACAATCATTGTACTTAAAGACTTGGAGTCAGCGGGGATTAAAAACAAATGCTATGATGTATGTGTCGTAATTATTTCCCAACAGGCGTGTGGAGTCAATGTTTACAATGTTTGATGTGAATAGTAATATGTTTGAGCGCTGCGTGTCCCTTCCCGCCCTCTTGAAACCACGCCCATCTATGATAAATTATTTCAAAATTTATTATTCTTAAGGTAAAATTGTATAGTCTCAAGAAGTTCGATATTATTTGAAAACTGCAAAAAAAGATCTTTTTATTTTCAAAGATTATACCATTTTTCATAAGAATTGGTCGTTTCAACAATTTCTAATTATTCATTTTCACTACCAAGCAGGATCCACCCTTAAAAACATAAAAAAAAAATCATAACTCATTTCATATTCCCACGAGTAAGTCATGTGACCTTATTTTTAGCCCTGATAAAAAATGTAGCTTGGATATTTCAAACTTCTACCTTACAATTCCTTTACCATAAGGACATTTTATCTCTTGCATTCGTGTACTTTTTCTCTATATAAATCCTTCCATATGATATGTCCATACATTTACGCATAAAAATCTATTTGCAGTCAAATTATATATTATAAGGAATGCCACGCAATTACCCAATTTTTATTTTGTCAGATTTACAAAAAATAATTATAAGGAAATTTTTTTCTCTATTTGACAAACAATATCAGAGGCACCGTCTATTTTGAAAAAAAGCTAATCAAACATTCTTAAAACCAGAATATGTTGTTCTTTATTATTTTTTTATTTTTCATTTTCTTTGAGAAAATTTGTCATTTTGCAAGAAATTTTCGCGGGAAAATTTTAGCGACTTTTATATTGAACGCGGAAATGGCAAGCAAAACGTATCTCGGAAATGAAATGAAATCAAATTCCGTCAGTTGCATAAATTCCCTGTAAAATCCTCTTTATTCTCATTATTTTTTTGAGTACTAATTTCCTATGTCATCTTAGCAAATTTTAAAAACTGCTCCACTATATTTAAACGAGCCTCTAAAAAAAAGAAAAAAAAAACGGTATATTTTTTTATTCCATAATAAGGGAATTAAATCACTACTACAGTCATTAATTTGCTCAGTCCCAACGTTTTGGCCGAATACTCCACCCTGAAGAAGGCTTCGGCCGAAACGTTGGGACAGAGCAATTTATTGACAGTTGTTTTGCGATTGCGATTCCATGAATTAGAAATATTAAATACTGAATGAACTATTATAAACATATCATAAAATGATCACTGGACTGCTTTATAAGCAATGCTAATACAGCAATGATGTAGATATTTTGCTTCTTTTTTTTTTCTCCCTCATTTTCTTCATTCTTTAACGGAATTCTTATTTGTATAAATGTCTTGATGTAATGTATTGTATCTCTTATGAAGAGGAATTAAAGATGAATGAATCAATCAATCAAATGCAAAATAAGAAAATGTAATTTTCTTATTGGAACATAGTAATTGTATTAAATTTGTTTAAAATGAATTCAGGGCTGAAAACTGAGTTGAGTTATACATCAAAATATATTTATTTACATGTACGAGGGAACCACCTGCTTATGATTGAAATGTGACGGTCACTTCAAATACTAGTATTACAAGTTATTTATCATTCAATGTATAAAATGATACACACTATACGAGCGCTTTCAAAAGACTAAATTCAATTTTTGAGCTGTAAAAGATGCATCTTGTAAAGGATGGATTTTTTTCTTATTTACAAAACACCAATGTACGATTATTATAGATAATATTTCCTGATATAATTGCTGAACAAAGCCGTGGACCATGATATAATTACTCGGTGAACTTAAAGCTAATTTCCTTATCTTTATTTCCTTCATATTTATTCAGTGCATTTCATGATTTCTTTTTTTTTTTTTTTTTTTTTTTTTTTTTTGATACATTATATTATTATATATAAATATCTAATGTTGTCTCATTATATTAGAAATAATTTGAATGACTGAGAAATAATGTGAATAAAATAGTCCTTTATAAATAAAAAAAAGTTGTTTGACGTAAGAATTGGAACTATGATTTTTCTGCCGTTCGATGTTCGAAACACACATTTTCTTTATTCCCTAGATTGTATGCTCTTTTTTATTTTGTTCAAAATTTTCATTTTATGGTTATATTTAGAATAAATTGTCATTTTTTTCAATTTTTTTCATTTTTTTTTTCAAAAATACTTCTTTCATGTTTATTCAATCATTGTAATGAGAATTTTTAAAGTATCAAAATGTGATTATTGGTGTAGGAGATCCATTTTGTCACATGATTTTTGCTTTAGTTTTTAGGTTTATGAATAAAATGTGTGTAAGGATTTCAATACATGAAGGAATACAATAAAGTATTGAAGATAGTCCAAATTAAGAGACAAAACAAAAAGTAAGTGGAGCAAATTTGAAGAAAAACTATCTTTGAGCCCGAACAATCTAAAATAGGAATGTAGGTTTCTTTTATGAAAAGACAAAGAAATATATTCAAGTGAGAAAAAATATTGAACTTTATTTTAAAAAAATGAATGAATAAATAAACCAAAATATCAAATGAGTAACAATGCCTTTGAGACCGAGTGTTCGAAGCGTCTGTGAACCTGAACAATTGAAACCTTCACAGATGATTAGAAATGAGTGTTCTTTTTACTTGTATTTTAGGGAAAATGCTTCGGATACCAAGCATTTCGCCTTCCATCAGGTGCAATACTGGTACCAAGTCAACGGATCACAAGGGTATTTGATGACCAATAAATAAAGCACTTCACTGATCTAGACACGCTTTTGTGATTTTACAACTCAAGCGTGTCCATAAGAAGATAAACGTAGAGCACAAGGTGGTTTACTTTTGCTTTTCTATATTATTTCGTTCAAACGAACCAGATGACCGTTATACGCTGTGAATCGCGCACTTGGTGTATGATTATTTACACGACGAAATTAAATCAAGCTGACATATACTGATTTATTATCAATAAAATGTGAAGCAAACATTTTTGGATTTTTTCTGTGAATTTACGGGATCTACATGTACGTTGGAAAATTAATTTCAAATGCTATTTTTTTTTTTAATTCAATTGCATCTTCTAGGTCCATTACTTCTCCGCTTGCAAAAATGCATGTTTTTAAATAAATGCACATAACGAAAAAAAAAAATGCGTCGGAGAAATGATATCCATTTCGTTGTGTTTTCTCAAAGACAAAATTAAGGTTAGATTCCGGTAGACCCCAGAATTGGAATTTCTCATTACTGGAACCTAGGGGTTCCGCGATTTACCCCGCCAAAGACTTTGATGTAGAAATCAACGCTATCTTGATCGGACACCGTGCCGAAATTTAATTAGAAAAAGCTCCTAAAATTGCATGTAATGTGCTCGATAAAATCACAGATTTATTAATACGACTCAAAACATTATCAAAGTTTGTGTGAGAATTTTATATTCGTGTTAGCGTTTAAACATCCTTGATCATAATTTTACTAGTAAATAAATGGGGACTGTGTGCAAGTTACATCTTTTTTTTTATCTAATGCGAGGAGGATGTAGCACGTGTAAAAATCTTTTGTATTTGTACTTTTAATTTCCAATACTTGCTTTCTAGAATTGAAAGCGACCAGTCGTTTGTCATGCAGAGCTAAAACATGTCAGAATTATTTCTAAAAGTAGAAAATGGAATCCAACATATGGCGATTTAGTGATAGGGACAAAAACTTGATCCACATAAATAAAATGTTTCCGCTTAACGCGATTGTAATAACTTTTGCATGTTTAAAGATGATATCTGTTTTTCACTTGTCGCTATATAGTTGTTTCAATAAGACATTAACAAAAATTGAAAATGAAAATTTAGATTGCGTACACGTGTGGCATTCAGTGCAAGTTAAAGTTATAAATGATTATACATTTTCTTATGCTAAATTATACGCAGAACTTATTCAAAATTATTAATTTTAATTGAAATAAATTTTTAGGAAATGAAATGGGTAAAAATCTATCCTTTCTTGTATGACAGCAGCATGTAAATTGAATCACAATGATCTTTAAAATGTCTCTTGAGTTTAAATATAATTTGAAAATTAGCCTATTCTTAGTATTGATATAGTTGTATTTGAAACACTATCAGTTTCGTATCTGTTATGATTAGTTTCGCATAAGTGTGCTGATTTATTCTGTGATTTAACGAAGCTAAGAGGGTCCGATAATCGGTAATGATCGGCAATTAGCGTGATATCCTCCCGGCCTTGATGTCGATATCAAAAGCGGCATCCCGCGGTCCGATTTAACCCTCCATCACCCACGGGCCGATATATTATTCTAATATCCGCTATATTTAATAATTTCTTCTTGACTTTGAACTACAAATTATGAAGGAAAATACAAAGTATGTGAGCAAACTTTCCCCGGACTTCCCATGGAGTGAGAGATGGTGCTTACAGAAATCTTAGAGTGATAAAACTATTTGCTACCGGCATACCCCAGTCTCCTCTGAGGCTTGGAAATCAAGTACATATGTATTTAATATCTCTTTCTACTACCCATTAGTTTTTCTCATGGTCAGTGAAAGTTTGTGTGTATTAGAACTTTACATCAGTCCCTCCTTAATAAATCTTCCATAATTCATGTAGGTAAAAAATAGTAAGAAACTTAAACAGAAATGAACTTTTTTCGTTTGTAATGTACTTTGAAAAATTAGATTTGAAAATGTTGACAGATTAAGTATGATTTGTATCTAAATGAAAAAAAGTCAAGAGCTTTTTTAAAACGCGTCGAATTAAATTTAAGGTTCCTTGTTTGAAAAATAGAATCAATGCATAGTGTTGATATGAATGAAATATTGCGTAATGTCTAAACGAGCTGCAAAATTTAGAATTTATGGTCTTTCAAAGTTATCTATTTATTTATCTATTTATTTATTTATTTATTTTTTATTCTTAGACAGAAAAGTAAAGTATCACAACGCTGCGTGGACCCGTCGTTCCAGAATCTTATCTTCGATAATTAAGTAATTGAAATAAGAGTTTTAAAATCGAATTGTTTTGTTTAAAGTTTCTGTAGTCTTAGTTAAGTGAGGCACTTTTCATTATTTGTAAAGCCTCCATAGCCTCTCAAAAAGCCCGAAGACAGAACACCCTTCAGACACTCATATGTACCTTAAGAGACTCTTGATTTCTCTGCAAAGTCCAGACATCTTTTCGCGTCTTTTGAATTATGTTTAGAAGTGCAAGATGAGTTACTACTTACGTGAATCCAAGTTTTCCATCATTTCACTTTCTTCGCTTTTAGGAGTGATACAGGCTGGGTCGTTGGAGGAGGGTCCGTCCGTGTGAAGGTTGGATGGTGGCGATCTGTGAGCGTGGGAGGGGAGCTCCGAGGGCATGGCGGAGTCCGGCTCTGTTTTGATGGTGGGCTCGGGCTGGATGGGGAGCGTCATACCACTGTGACCATTGTGGATGCTCTGAGGACTACAAGACAGCATCGTATAGGTAGGTGGTTGTTGTGCGGCCGTGGGGGAGGGGGTGCTACCATAGATACATGACGATCCTCCTGCCCCCAGGCTGAGGGGATCCTGCACCCTGCTTGAAGCATCCATACCCGGGTACATATAGTTCATATTAGCATAGTCTACATTGCAATGCATATGCGGTTCTGTCGGGTATCCTCCGTCCAAGATGTTCCGGACCGAGAAAGGTGTTGATAAATGATGGTTATACATAGTCATAGACTAAATTTGTTCCACTTCTTAAGCACTCAAACTCTATAACCGTGTAGCACTACTCTTGTCACACACTCACAAAAAGTTTCATTCGTAGGATTTGTAGGACATACACTTCTCAAGAGTCTAACACTACACGTTATCAACATCAGAAACCAACATAGTTATTGCAGCGTGCGTCCAATCAGCTCCCCGCTTTTAGCTTGAAAGGCTGGCCTTAAACTTCCTGCTAAATGCAAAGCAGGAAACTTAAAATCTTCTCAGTACGTAGAATGTAATATTCCGCAATAAGCCTTTTCAAAAACGGATGACCGTAATGAAGGGAGATTTTAGATGATTTTTATCCAATATCTCAATTTTCATTCCAAGTTTAGAAAGAAAAGTATAATATCCTGTTAGATAATTCACGGGGTTTACTGGAGACTTAAAATGAAAATGACATGTTTTTGAAAACGTTTCCCAAGCAATTGGATAAATTACTTATAATTTGATCTTGAGACACAGAGAAAATTATTTTTCCTGGTATATTTCATACTATAGCGAAACAAAATAGCAATACGACCATGGCATCAACAATCCCTCCTATATGTTATTCTCCACCATTGTGTGTTTATACAAGAATACTGATTTGCATGGGTTTCAGAATCATTTAGAAAAGAGTGAAATGACATTTTTGTCGATAAAAGCTGATATAGCATCAGATTAGCGAGTGGAATGACTACACTCGCCGCCATTTACCGCCCGCAGTTCGGGGGTGGTTATTCTCAACGTTTAACATCCTCCCAACTTTCACCACGGAAACGTCGGGGTGTCGTAAAATAGTTTACTAAATTCACAACAAAAAGCCGGCAGTCTGTCGTCGCTGGGCCCCTCTGATTCTTTCTTGTAGTTTTGAATTTATAGAAATCTGGGTCTGATTATTTCCTATAATTCCACCATCTATCTGTTCCCTATCAATTCACACACATGTCAATATTTCTATCGTGGAAGATGTTAACTTTTCCTCGCATTTTACGCGGTTTTTGAAATTTTCTAATGCTATTCAAGAAAGCAAATTTATATTCTAATTTCTTAATTTATAAAATAGATTAGAAAAAGTGTCAAAATGGTAAACAAAAAAATTATGGAGGTTTAAACTATTTCCTTAAACTTAAGTTAAAATTTCACTCTGACGTGAATACAGAAAACAAGAGTAACGAGTGCTTACTTTCTTTTTCCCTCGGCTTCTTTGTAAACTTAGACTTCAAAATCAAGATGTTTCAATTATATTCAAATTTATATTCTGGAAAATCTAAGTGTGGATAAAGTGCAAGTTGGGAAATCCAACCAGACATCATAGTTTCTGACTTCTGTGACACGAGTTTCTAGTCTCCAATATGAATCTTCAAATTTCTCTTAGATGTAATCCAAATATCTACCTCCTTATACACTTGTAGTAAGGGGGTCTTTTGGGAAAGGGGGGGGGGGGAGGCGATTCCTAACCCTTCTATATATCCTGCAAATGACGAAGTATATACAATGCGTTGTCCCTTTTGTCCATTTATAATACAGTCAACTGACACCTATAATAAGCTGATATATTGCAAAATGTATTTCAAATGAATGCTAAAATTTGACTGACTAATGCAAAACATAGCAATTGTCCCCGTGTTGACTTCGTGACGTATACGTTCACAATGGTGTTCTTGGTCATATCCATTGCTTTGAGGAAGGTTGATTATGAATTTTCTTCAGAGAAAAAAATACGAAGGAGTCGATAGCCATAATTTCATATCTGCCCATCAGTTGTGATCAGACTGACCATTTCTATGTATTGTGTGATATAAAGTAACATGCCAGTTTCTAAATTGAAAACAGAAGTTGATTCATCAAAGTCACAAAAGTAACAAAAACCCTTTTGTGCTTTTGTTCTTCAATTCTTCGCATTCTGAACTTGTAGAGAAAAATCGCAGTATATGCAAGCAAAGGTTATAAGGGACAGAGTTTAGAATGAGGGGCAGTGTTTACATGTATGTGACAAGGGAACTTTAGACGAATGACAAACCATCATCTTCCGTTTTTACTACCGGTTACTATAGCGTCAGTATCTGCCTTAAAATCCAACGGAAAATGTCACAATACTAACCGATAAACCTTACCAATACATTGATTTTAAGATTACAAAGTATTATTTGGTTGTAAAACTTTTCAGACGTCTTATACATATCCTTAAAACACACAGCTTACACTATTTAGAGTATTAGACTGTCCACGAACATTGCTGAATGACATCCTGTGTTTTCTTTCACTAAATAAATCCTCTTACTCGATGTGCACTAAAACGGTAACGTTATGACGCAAACCTCAAACACACTTGCTTTATAATTTGTTTTGCACTTAAAACGGTGAAATGACATAAATCCCAAACACACTTGCCTTATGATTGGTTTTGCACTTAAAACGGCAAAATGACATATGATAAACCCTAAATACACTTGCTCTTTACGTTATCTTCATTGGACTTTGCAAACGTACACCTGACCAGTCCATCTTCAACAGAGTCCAGATTCAGTATTTCTAATTACATGTATGTAAATACATTCTTTGATTTTTCACGCTCACAAAGATTGTCGTCTTTTCCCTCCTTTCATAGTCCGTCAGAGTCTTTAAGAAATCCCATGTTAACTCAATGAATCTAAATAAATGTGAATACGAAGTACGTCAAAAAAGCAAAATGTGTTCAACTTTTTTCCCCAAAACTTGAGAAAGCTTCCTGCTTTCAATTAAAATTCCATTCTGTTTATTCTTTTTATAATGTTCGTCCACTTGAAATTTCAGAAGCATCTTTTTCCTCTTGTCATACCATTATTATTATTAGTTTACATTGATTTTTCATATATAGTTGTTCAAATTCTGGGCGTTTTGAAGGCTTTTGTGCGGAAAGAAAATATGGGGGGATGCAAACTGTATGTTCCCGTTCCAATTTCTTAAGACCCATCAACTGCAAAAAGTAAGCAAATAAGACTATAGATGGACTCCCCCCCCCTCTCCCTGCCCCTCCTTCTATCTCATTTTCTTTTTTCTCCTTTTCCCATTTTCTCATTATCATGTCTTTCTTTTCATAAATGCTATTTCATAACGGATTAATAAGATATGTATTTAATATACACTTGTAGACCTTCTTGGATTATAACCGAGCCTTTGTCATGACAATTTGTACAAATGAATTCATGAATGGATTGAGCATACTCTCACTGCAGTCTCGTTAAAGAGCTACTTAATTATTGATAAATAAGCCATTGATTTTTGATACACAATTAAGTATCCATCTACCGTTTATAAGTAGCAATAAACCACAAAGTAATGATCTATAGTCGTTAAGATTCACATTGTACAAGTTTCTCCATTCACCAAAATGAAGATGATATCGAAAGATACTTGACTAGCAAGGTCTCAGTACTTGTAAGCCATCAAAGAGTTGACGTAAGCATGTATGTAGTGGTCGCTTCAAGTGACCAGCTTTTCATGAATACTCCAAACTGATGTGCCGGTTGATGGCGAAGATTGTTTAATTATATACACTACAAAAACAAATGTAAAAGTAGCACTGAAACATTAATTTGAGAATTCCTTCAATAGGGCTCATACGGTATATACTAGTACTTCTGCATTATTGGTCAAATCACTCAGAGTTGAAAAACGGGATAGTTATTTTCTATTTCATCAGGTAGGACGAAACATTCTCTCTCTCTCTCTCTCTCTCTCTCTCTCTCTCTCTCTCTCTCTCTCTCTCAACTTTTCCAGATCCAGGCGCGGATTTACGGATTACAGAGGGATTCGAGATTGTAAGTTTGTCTGTGTCCATCATTTGAAATTTGTCAAAATTTTGTCATAAATAGTCCCTAATTTATACGCTTAACACCCCCTTACTTTTTTGGCGGGGGGGGGGGGTGCCTTGGTTACCATGGAAGTCCTTTACGGATCATCGCATTAAAAAAAATCCGGAAAGAAGATCCCTATAATCAGTATATAGGAGACCCAATTGATTTTTCCCAATTCACTCTAGTTGGACCATTCTGCGATTTTAAGCGAAATGTTGAAATTTACATCAAATGTATAAGCATGGAAAGAGGGGGAGTGAGATCATACTGTCATACAACATTTGTTCAACATTTTGTTCAACTAGTCCGTTGCCTTGGTATGTATAATGAATTTGGCAACACAACCAAACAAGGAAAGGGAAATGTCGGAAAATATTTTTCCGTTTTCTGTCTTGTGACCTAAATATTCCTCAAATCTTTGGGATGAGTGTCATTTATAAACAACGCAGGATGTCACATCCGGTCGGATCAAGCATTTTGGAGATTTTTTTAAATTTTGAACTTGAATGCAGTTACTACACGTATTAACATTGGTGTATGGGAAAAAAAAACCAAACTGCCCCTCCCCAAGGTTTTGAAAATCGGAGTCATAGATGTTTTGCTTGATTTTCATGACATGATTTACAACTAAATGTAGCCGACGTACTCATTAGGTCCTTGCATACGCGAACAACGCGGCTGGCGTCCGGTCGGTTTGAATTTTCCTTCAATTTTCCGTGAGATAAGAAAACGAACAGACAAATATAGCTACAGGAAGCTAGATGAATGTTTTCTTACAAGGAAAACGAATAAAATCTACACGCGAAATGAGATATGGAGATATCCTAAAGAAATCGACAGGAAGTCATAGGATTTTTTCTAATGATAGTAAGAAACAAATGATTAGGCGGAAGATGGCAACAACGGGAAAGTAGAGTAATGCATATTAAGCTTAAAAACTTTTTTTGTTTTGTAATAATTACGAATGCTTTATTGCATGAATATGTAATGATTCTTCTCTCAGAGTATCTCGGGAAAGGGGGTTTATGCAGCCTCAACAAAACTGGATCCGGCGATGCTAAAAGGGACCTCTTTGTCACAGGTCCGTCCGTCCGTACTGCTAACGTTATTCTCTGGATATCTCGAGATATAAGACATCACTCTTTTCTTTATGTTTCCTTCTATCTATAATAAGGAGTCAGTGTATTTATAAATCTATCAAGTTTTAACTTCCATCAGGTTAAGTGATTGGGCGCAACCTTTCAGGAAAGAAATTCTAAAAAATAGAATCCGGACCATAATTTTTGGATCCGCCCTTTTTTAGTACCTGGTGTGAAGAGGAACTGTATCAAATACCTTCATCCTTTGACAGCCTAAATGGCAAATCCTATCATCGCAATAGGGAAATACTTGACAAAACTAAATATGGTATGAAATATGGTTAAGATTGAAATTATAATGTACTATACATATACAATATATATTATATCTTTATACATAATGTGCATTTTCCTTAAACATTGCACAATCTATAGTTTTCTTCTAATATACATAAGAAAAGGTATCAGTTCATAGAGAAATTTCATCATTCAGAATTATAAGAGTACTTATTTTGAATTTGTTTGATAACATATTTCGAACGCAGATAGAATGTCTCATAATCTATATTAACTAGTCTCCTTGACAAGATTTTACGGCAATTATGAACAGCTGGGTTATTCTGGAGAAGATCAATTCCGAATTAAACTGTACCTCCCCCCCCCCTCTATTTTTTTTGCGTATGTTTTTACTTTTTAAAAATCTATCAGCTTGACGTCTCCTTTCAATGAAAAATAATCTAGTTCCGCACTCGCATTATTCTATTAGTTTCAAATTGACAACAAAATGGATTATAGTGTTTATTTACTTGAACTGTCAGAAAAGGCAATGACTCTTGCAAATACGTAAGGCGAAAAGAAATATTCAAATTGAATTTCCATTACAAAGAATCTAAAATCAGATTTAAAAAGACATAAATAAACAAAACCAAAATGAAACAAATATTTACGTCCTGTTAGAGTGTGACAAAACTACCGAAATCGTACTCCTTCTGCAGTTTGCCATATTTTATGTTTCGAAGTCAAACGGAAATATTAAAAAAAAATTGAGTGCGTCCACAGAAAAATCAGGGAAGTTAATTTTAAATTAAGCAAAGATCAATAAATCTTGTAAGTAGATTACTTTTTTAACTGTAAGAATGCTTCAAAAATCATATATTGGTCAGCATTTTGCGTGTGCTTTTTCTGTGGTCGTTTGAGTGTGACAACTGATATTCATGAACCCGAAAATAAAATCATGATATTTATATAAAGTTACGTTTCTGTGTAAATCGTGTTTAGCTTCGAAAGGTTATGTCTAACTATAAGCTGTGGACGTTTGTGGATTTGTGGACGTTTGTGGATTTGTGGACGTTTGTGGATTTCTGCTTAACTTAAAGTTGTCTGTGGACATTTGTGTGGATTTGTGTTTGACTTACAGTAGTATGTGGACATTGATGGATTTGTGTTTATCTTCTAGTAGTCTGTGGACATTGATGGATTTGTGTTTATCTTCTAGTAGTCTGTGGACATTGATGGATTTGTGTTTATCTTCTAGTAGTCTGTGGACATTGATGGATTTGTGTTTATCTTCTAGTAGTCTGTGGACATTTGTGGATTTTTGTTTAACCTCTAGCAGTTCTGTGGACATTTGTGGATTTGTGTTTAACCTCTAGCAGTTCTGTGGACATTTGTGGATTTGTGTTTAACCTCTAGCAGTTTTGTGGATATTTTGTGGATTTGTGTTTAACCTCTAGCAGTTCTGTGGACATTTGTTAATTTGTATTTAACTTCTAGTAGTCCGTGAAAAGTGGACGAGCTTTTGATCTCGCGTACTCTGTACATGTATATGTCAGTGGATTTGTGTGTCAGTATAGGTTTGTGCATTTGTGTATAATTTCTAGTGATATGTCAAATTGTGGATGTTTGTGAATTTGTGTTTATACTCGAGTAGTCAGTTGAAATTTGTGGATTTGAGTTAAACTACAAGTACATGTAGTTTGCTACTATTTGTGGATATTTGAGGATTATTTGTAGATTTGTGTTAGATTTCGTCAATTGTGCTTAACTTTGATCGATGATTTCGCATATCATCATATGTTTTTCATTTTACTTTGTATACCTGTTTTATTTTCTACAAAAATTACCTTATGTTTTTCCGTGGATTAAACGTTTAGTGGTGACTAATTTGAACAAATCAACCCGTTTTTAAAACATTGGTCACATGAAAAATAAAGAAATAATATTTCGTCTCTATAGAATACAAAGATGTTGAAGGAAAATTCAAATTTTAAGAATTTAAAGTAAAAATAAATATCTTACACTGTGTAAACAAATTTCACTGTAAACGTGTAATTCGAAAATAAAGCTTTTAAAAGTAACTTTGATTGTGTCGCTTGCCAATCTGCTACTATTTACCATCTATGGCGTTTATTTATTTATTTATTCTATTTATTTATTTATTTACCACAAAGCCTCTTGACATGTAATTAGATAAAAACACTTGGTTTCTTTTTGCCGTACGGAGAATGGCCAAAACGTACGGCAAATAGAAACCAAGTGTTGTTATTTATTTATTTATTTATTTATTTATTTATTTATTTATTTATTTATTTATTTATTTATTTATTTATTTATTTATTTATTTATTCATTCAATCATTCCTTCATTAATTTTTATTCAGTCAGTTTTTTTTTTAATTCATTACATAAGTGTTCTGTTTGTAACTGGAGAGGATTCATAAATATAGAAAAGAAGCATTTTGTGATAAGTAGAGATTTGTCAAGTACGGCATCATCATCTATATGCTTTAAATTAGTTTATGAAATAATCCGTTGGTATGCCCATTACATTACATCGATTTATTTATGTCTGCAGGAAATTTTGTTTTCCACACAGCGTTAATCTTTATATATATAATGAAATTCGTCTATTATGATTATGGATGTAATGCAAGCTTGAAAAGAAAGACATATTTCATTATATAAAACTGTTCACACGAAAAATTCCATTCAGCTATATTTCGATTTTTATTTGTATTTACCTTGAAAAATGCAGAAATAATAAAGAGCACTGACTAAGGCTAGCAGCCAGCGCTTGCAGGGGGTCTTTTTACAACTTTTTAAAATATTTTTTATTTATTTATTTATTTATTTATTTATTTATTTATTTATTTATTTATTTATTTATTTATTTATTTATTTATTTATTTATTTATTTATTTTTGTTTATTTTCTTAAGGAATTTCTGTCATGATTTTTGTTTTTGACCTATCTTAAGAGTTATGATACATGTAGTAAAACACAGAGCAGAAATTTTCGCTTAGTGACGTTGCAAGATCAGAATCTGAGAGCCTCCGTATTACATGAGAAATGAAAACTACCCTCTTTACACTTCAACTAAAGAAAACAGATAATATGTGCCGGCGAGTAAACATTGTGTGATTCTATCTTAGAGATTAACGTAAGATTTATAGCAGATCTACTCTATCCACGCTAAATTTTACAAAGAATCTTTCCAAAAAGGATATTAGTTTTCTTCAAAATCGAATTCGATTATTTTTCTGTGTTTTAAATCTAAAACAGATGTTATGACTTTATTATTGTCTCTATTTTTTTGTAACACAAAAATTAGATCTTCTTCAAGAACATGAAAGTGGATTTTACTTATAGATTAAAATTTTATACATGATAGAAAACGATGATTCACGATTAATTAATAGATATTTGGGGAAAAATAAATATGTAAACATCAGACTTAAAAATAAAAAAAATCGTAATAAAAAAAAAGGAAAAATAATACTAAGAAGTTGAGGATTGACTGAAATCCTTTACAAGCATACAAAGTTTCTAATCTGTTTTTCATGAAAGTGGTGACAGCCACATAAGTTTAAGGACTTATTTTTCACTTAGTATCCTTCTCGAAGTTCGCCAAATTTGAGTAGGTGACATTAAAAAAAATACAGAAAGGAAGCAAAAAAGAAAAACCAAAGAAAAAGAACTCGGAGTGTCTCCTGATCAATTAAAACAAAACATTTGGGATGAACCCGCGAAAGACGTCATAAATACAAGCTTTGTGAATACGGCCCGAGATCTCCGTACAGTTTTTAATTTTCCTGTCTTCAAAGTTACAATGTTTTATCGCATATTACTTGACTTCCGACTTAATTCTTAAGGCTAACCCAGCTCTCAACTTCCGGTAGATAATTGAAATCGGGCAAACGAAACTTAAACCATTCAACTTTACAAATTCACAATGTCATAAGTCAATTCGGATTATAGACATTTACACAAGTTTTGATTTGTTTCTGTTTGACATCAAAACCGATGATTTTCCGTCTTATTTAAAGAAATATCATTACCATATACCAAGGCATCAGTCGATCCATACCTAGAATTAAATCAATTCATATAAGGAATGAAATCAGGAAATTTTGAAAACGCATGAAGCTTCAATTGTATTGCATCCTGATTTGGGGGATTAAATCTAGTTTAATTTTGTTTTTGTCCAAAGTAATCTTCCTTAGAGTTTGTTTTATTTGATGATGATAATTTTGTTTTGTTTTTTGTGTGTGTGTGTGTCTTTGTTTTGTAGGTTTGTCTGTCTTCTTTTGGTGGTGGTGTGGTGTGGGGGCGGGGTTGAAGGTTGTTTGTTTTTGTGGGGCATACTTTGATTTTTTCTTTTTTGTGTGTGTGTGGTGTGTGGTTTTTTTTTTTTTTATTTGGTAGGGTTTGTATTGGCTATTAAGATTTCCTCGTTAAGGTTTATCTACTTTAACATGAACAATGTCTGTATGTCAGTCTTTCCATGATGTTAAGTGTATTGTCAGTTATATCTTCATGAAGAAAGAAGGTCTAGTAAAAATAAATATACTAAAATATTTCACTCACTGTGACTGAACAATTTGTTTCTCTGTATCTACATGAAGCATTGTCGCTTTGTTCTGTTTTCTTGTTTACTATAGTTTGTGAGCGAGTATCCCTGTTGATCTTTTAATTACAGAAAATACACTTGTACTGTATCTGGTCCATCGTGTGAAACCCACGGGGTAGCTCGTACCTCACAAACCATATGGAAGATCTACCCCGGGGGTTCACACGATGAATCTGGTCAGACATTCGGGTTTTGTTTTTGTTTTTGTTTTTCTATGTAAATCTTATAATTAAATAGGACCAAATAAAATCATGTTTTAGGAAAAGGAGAGAGGAAGGTGATGCAATTTTCAGTCCCAGGAAAACGACTCCTTTTCCCGAAGACTGAAAATCACCTACCGGGTATTATATCTCTATTTCATTTTTCAAAATTACCATGAGGCTTTTTTTCATGAAAAGAAAAAGATTTTGGTTTCAACATGAAAGGGAATATTGAGATGATTGCTCTCAAAATAAAAAAAAGTATTTTGAATTATGATTTGTAATGATTATCGAAGAGAATCAAATTGATATATTTTCGTTGTAGTATACCGTATATCGGGTAATTTTCGCGTCGGGTAAATTTCGCGAAAATGACCTTAAAAAGGTGTGTCTTTTTTTCGCTGAGTCTAATTTTCGCTAATCTACAAGTATCACAAATTCTAAAATTGTTCAAAGATTTATTTAATGTGAAATGAAACACGATCATGTATGATTACATGTACAACTACGAATGTTTTTTCTACTGGGTTTACGTATCAATACACATACAATGATACAAATATACATGATGGAGTTCACTCGTTTGAAGCATCAACGATGCAGGATTTTTAAAAACCCTTGGTTATAATTTCTGGTTTTCCACGCAAGTAGTCATATAATTCTGTTATCCAAAAAAGGCCTTCTACCTCAAAATCGTTGTTTATATTAAGTTTCTTGTGAGAAATGCACGGGTAATAATAAGGCTAAATGTCATAATAATAGAACGACAGGTAGACAAGTGGTTCAAAAAAGCCGACATGCATTGTGTCGATAATTGTTTGATTTACGCTGGGTAATTAAAGGATCTGTTAAGATAAGGGCCGTATTTAGCCCTGAATCTCGTGACTTATTTCTTCCGCATGGCGAATCGTATACAGAAAAACATTAATCATTTTTGAAATATAATGTATTTGCAAACCTTTTACATGTTTTACATTATGTTAAAGAACTCTTAAGGTTGTAAAATTAAGGTCGAAAGAGGTAGGGGTGCTCGGATAGAAAATCCGATAATATCGACAAAAAACGTATACATTTTTTAATATTTTATCTAAAATGGATAAATATAAGCTAAAAGACATCAAATATGTCTACATTGTGTATCAGAAATAGATTTCGAACGTTCTACTTCCTTTAAGGCCATACCAAATTAAATAAATGTTCTTCGGATTTTCTTGTGAAAAAAGGGGTGCGAGCGGGCGAAAATATAATTATTTTATTTTTTTTAGGTTTTGCAGTTTTTAAGGTGCGAGCGAATGAAATAATTTTATTTTTGATATAGTTTACCCCAATAATACATTTCTGATGTTTTCCGTACTCAAAAAAGTATCCCCACAGGAATCTGGTGACTAGAAAGCCTGGCACATAGCAGTACGGAAACGATTTTCGAACATCCCCCCCCCCTTCCTTGACTTTCAGTGCTATGTAAGCGGGACAACAAATTTGCTCCCATCAAAATTTTTTAAACGCAAGAGGTATCATTTTCTTCGAATTTTGCACAATTTGAGACTTCTAGAAGCTTTAAGATTTGCAGAAATCAGAACCGACTCTAAAAAATTCTTGAGCCAGAAATTTAATGGTGCGGGCGAGCATTTTATTTTTATAATATTATTTTTTGAATTTTGAAAAATATGGTGCGGGAAATCCAAAGAACATCAAATTAATTTGGTATGGCCTAATCGGTAAATAATGAAATCCGGAACTTAAAATACGGTCTTATTCTTCATTCAATGGCTACATTGTAAGCCTTTTAGCGCGAAATACACATTGACGGAGAAATGAACATCACTCTTGCTTATTTCGTTCTTTATTCTTGTATCTTTCATTCAATCATATCGAGTACACAATGTTTGATGGATTAAAGAGGAAAAATAGTCAAATGTGCTATATTTAACGATCAAAAAGATCGATTCTTACAAAATGCACCCCCCTTTCCATTTTTAGTTTTTCATCTCTGGGGTAGTGTTCCCCCCGGAGATACAGAACCCCACTTTGCCAAAAAATTTGTATCATAGATACACATCTCCAGTAAAAGTGGCTTTCTGTATATCCGGGGGGAACAATGTTCAATAAAACTTTTCCGTTCTCTATTGATTTCTATGAGAAAAAGATAAGTTTTGACCAAAAAATTAGCAATATTATGCAAAACAGATAAAAAAATAACTTCATATTCTGATGGGATGCCATATTGGTATACATTTTATCAAAAAAGGTTCTTGAAATTTCAATTTTAAAAATTCCACTTTTCAGGGCTGATTTTACGCCTTATCTTAACAGCTCCTTAATTAATTTACATGTTATCTGTGAACATATAATTTTCTTAATCAGACGAGTACTCACAAACACCCGGGGACATATAACCGTATCTCTAAGCGTTATTTAGGAACATTGACAAGATAAAGGGTTAAGATCTGTGTCTTTTTTTCGCTATGTCAATTTTTCGCGATTTGATCATGCTCGCGAACTAAGCGAAAATTGGACACACGCGAAAAATTCCCGATATACGGTATTTGACAAGATTGCACTATCCTTCCAAAAGGTTTCTTAACATTGTTTCTTTTTTATAGATTACATAACTGTACACAAATAAAGTTGTAAATACAATATACCTATCATTGAGTTCTAAATTATTGGTAAAGGACATGAATGTCAATTGCACTGGATTTGACTATTAGAGGTTGCTCTCTGACTATAGGTTTGTGATGTTTTAGAGAAAAAGAGAACAAATTTGAAAAAAAAAAAACGGAAAGAAAATAAAGATAACAAAACACTTGATTCCTTTGTTTGATTTCCTGAAGAAACTTATATTAGATGATCTATGAATGTCAAAGGAATAAGCGTCATGGGGAGGATAAGCAATTTCAGAGAGAAAGAATAGAACATAAGATTCTCCATCAGCAGAGAAAGCCAAATTTAATGCTTGGTGATGATATATTATTCCTCACTTGTGCTTGTCGAAATATAAAACAGTTGTTGTCACCTACAACAAATAGAAAATTCAAAAAATGAAAGAAGTAAATGATTGAACAAAAGGTAGATGTACTAAATTAATTGCATTCTACTTTGCTGTCATAGAGCAACAATTATGTCAATTCTCCAAACATACGCCTTGCATGATTGGATACTTGTACTTTAAAAAAAATCATTGTCTGTAAATTGCCAATTGAATTAAATAGGGTATGTGGATTTTTTAGCCCTCTTAAAGGGCGAGTCTGAAACGAATTGTTGAAAGAATATTGACCCTTTGTCCTTCTGCTGAAGTGTTTGACAATTTTGACTGAAATACCATTGTAAAAGATTCAACGTATAGGATTTTAAAACTTACATATCTTTAAAAGCGATAGGATGGTCTCATGTCCAAAGAGCAACTAAAATATTGTTATGTACTTGTTTCAATGGTTTGTGCATTTCATGCGCCATTCTGCATTGCTGTTTCAGAAGGTTTGAAGCTCCTTTTTCAACAACTTCCCTTGTGAAATTTTCTCTAACTTCTCATTGGGCGACTGATTTACACATCCTTATCTGATAGCGGATTTATTACCTACGATGATCGGAATTCAATACTAATCGATTGCTTGTTGTTTTCTAGAAATTAAATTTCAACAGGGAAGTGTTCCGCTGTAAAGTATACATGGAATCAACCAGCAGACGACAATCCAAAACGAGGCTTGTCGAGAGGAGGATATCACGTGACCATACTCAGCTTGTCCACAAGTATGTGAATCACTATCTCCAAATTATGACAAGCTAGAAGTGACTAAGATAGGCAGTGAAATCAAAGAGGGATTTAGGACGGAGAGGAAACACCGAGGGTCATTTTCCTGTCAACTGACAATTTAGTGTATCAGGCATGACCCAATTTTTGCCGTTTACTACCCACACAAATATTTCTCTAAAAGTTTCCACTCGTAATTATGCAATTTCGAAAGTGCAATATACATACATATGATTTCAACTTGCACTTTCTATGTATCGTCATAAACATAGAAGAGCAAAGAAGATCTCTGAAATGTTGTAAGGTGGTAAATCCAATATGCTCCCCGATTGATGTTTTTAGTTTCCAAAAATTAAAATAAGAGTATCAGTATTTGGGGGAGGAGATTGTTTTATGAGAAGATTTGATTGACGAGAATTCCGCTTCTATAGATATTCAAACATTTCAAAGTGCATCTTAGTTTTACCCCTTTTTAATTCAAATAGAGATACTGAACATTTTTCAGTTAGCTGCTACCTGGTGGCAGAGTTGGAACACTGAAAATTTTCTAATTTTTCTATTAAAATTTCGACTTGAAATTGGAAGACACAGTAAATGTCCATTATCTTAAATTCTGGTTTTTTTTTGGGGGGGGGGGGGGGGAGGGGGTCCGTTTTAACTTTTATTACGCGAAGGATGTTATTTCGAATTTAATTTCACATTATTCTCGCAAAATATAAGATTTTAGAAAAAATATATTAAAACGTAATATTTTGATTGCCATAGAAAAAATTCTGCCCCTAAAGACTCGATGACCGCAAGATCATGACTGACAGCAGAAACAATAATTCAGGATTCAAAACTCTATGTTAAGGAGTAATGTAATAGACTCCAAATTTTAATAAAATTCAGCGATGTAATTGACGATGTAATTGACGTCATTTGATTTTTCAAGAACATGTTCTTTACTCTCTATTTCAAAGGAACTACACAATGGATAATGTTTTTTTTTTCTTCTATCCTGTAAAAGCTTACGAATGTATTTCTCATTCATCGAGTCTAAATCTGAAAAATTGAGTGTGAGCTTATTTTCTCTTCTTTTTCTAAATTCTTACATTTTACTCTTTATCTAAGGGTCTTCGTTGTGTACATAAGAAATAAGGATATTAACAGTTTTTTGGTCTTGTTACTTGTATTGACAAAATGCCCAAATGTTTTCGCCGGAATGTCGTCTGATGCTTTCTGATACCCACTTTCAAAATTTTCATGTAACATAGGACCTCTCCGACCTTTTTGCATTGTGTGTTTTTTTTTAAATCACAATAAACTGAAAGGGTTCCCTTTGTACAACTGTAAAATTTCAGAGATATCAATCTTTTCGAATGAACAGGAGGGTTGTGCGCACGCAATCCGGATAGTAACACCATTAACGATATAAAAATAGTAACAGACTGTTCAAAGTCATCATCGGGTCATCGTTCATGTGTCAAGGTGTATTTACATCTTGTTATTTTTGTGTGTTTTGTGTGTATCGTTATTTGTTAGTGATGTTGTCTTTTCGAGGTTTCTGATTTTTTTTTTTTTTTTTTTGGCTTCGGTCTTGTGTGTACATGTTCCGCTGAGGTCACCTTGGTGAGGTTTTGTTAGAGATCTCCTTCTTGTTCTTGTACTGACAAAAACAAACCACACTATACAAAGATGACTGCATGGTTATTTGGAAGGGGGTCCTCAAAAAAAATCATATTCTTTTGCAAACTTTGCCTTATTATCTTTGCGTATATGTTAAACGTCTTCAAATTCAATAACATCATTTAAGAACAGAAACATTTGCAGCATTTTGATGGACTAGACATGCACGTTTCGGTTCGTAACCCTCATCAGTGATCCTCAATCTAAACAATGTAATATGGCCAGAGTGCGAAAGTTATTATGTCCAAAAATGTACCGAAAGACGTATCAGGATGGGTGAGATATGATGCTACACGACCAGCGTTTTAGAAATTTCAAGAAATTTTGATAACAGAAATTCGAATTGCGTTAAAGAAACGATCAATATTTACATGAATTATTATAAATCATTTGAAGAGATTTCCGTCTCAAAGCATTGTCGATTCTGAAATATATGTTCTATGGTAATAATTTCATTGTACCGTATGCGCTTTTCAACAAATGTTAAACGTCTTTTGTATAATAATATGTTTTGCATGTTACACGTCCTCAAATTCATAGCAGATAAATTTGCAGAATGGACCAGACATGCACGTTTTGGGTACTTAACCCTCGTCAGTGATCCTCAATCTAGTCAAAGAGTGTGAAAATTATTATGTCCAAAAATGTACCAAAAGACGTAGCAGGATAGGTTGAATATGATGCTATAGGACCCATGTTTTAGAAATTTCAAGAAATTTTGATAACAGAAATTTTCTAATGCGTTGAAGATACAATCAACCGAAGTTGATCGAACTTGGCTACGTGTGCCCTCGGCACATACAAATAATGTATAATCGGTAACGTTCGAGACCGAAAGAGAGGAAAGGTTTTTAAATCCAAAAAGAGTAAAATCTTAAACATGACCTGAATGCATGTCAAAGATCAAGCTTATGTTAGTTTTGGGATAAAATCGTATTTTGGCGTATCAAATGGTAAACACAAAGACGAGATGCAAAAAAGTTCTTTATTTTTTCGCATCACAGCTTCTTTTTTTTTTTTTTTTCATTATTTATATATTTCATTTATTTATTTATTTATTCATTTATTTATTTATTCTATTTTTTTTTTCCTTTCTTTTTTTTTTTTTGCATCGCAACTTTGCTTTATTTTCACATACAATTACAATTTTTAGTGGATTCCAAAGTTTTCTCATTTGAAAATACATGACTGTGCATTCTTCTTATATATTCCAAGAGTGATTTACCAGAAAAGAAATGGTAGCTTTGATTCGTCTACACTTTCGGTGCTCTGTACGAGTGTGATATACTTAAAGATTAGATTAATACATGAGTAATCGACAAAGAAGAAGACTGGGATCTCAAGTTGCATCATTTTACAAATACATGGAAAGGGTGTGATATTTGACAGCCACTTATAAGGAAGGGTGTACATAGGAAATACACATAAGTGAACACACAGATACTGTACTTAAATATAGATATATGATATTAAAATAAATAACATGAAGATTCAACGAATAAACTGAATGACAAGAATCCAATGTCCACAGTATTGTATCTTCTTTTGATGAGAATATTTCTATTCTTCTTTTGAACAAAAGTTCAAATGTTCCGATGAATTGAAATAGATTAAAATATTTCGAAAAATAAATGAAATTCAATATTTCAAAAAATACATGTATGTTTATACAGATGGAATTGTCGATATTGAGATATATGTTCTTTTGTAAAAATGTCAGTGCACCATATGCACATTTCAACAAGTTATGTCTCATCAGTGATGCTCAAGGCCAAAAATGAGGAAATCTAAACAACATGAATTATGTATAAACGTCGCCGAAAATTCCTGCCAAAGAACCTGGTAAGGACAGAGCTATGCCATCGGGGGGGGGGGGGGTTATCTCTGAGTTTTAGGAAATTTTCATTACATTTTTGAGGCGGAGAATTTTACAAATATATTTCAAGTCAAGCGTCGAAACACTGCAAAACACTCGTGGTCAAAACAATCCACCAGCGAAGATACCAACCTATTGTTATTGAAATGATCAATATTGAAATATATGTTCTATTGTGCAGTGCACTATATGCGCATTTCAGCAAGTTATGTTTTGAATTAAGAATTGGTAATGACTTATATATAGTATATCCAAATAAAATGAAGAGCACAAAAGGGGTGAAAACAACCACGTGCACGTTCACTATTCAGACAATGTCGGATCCATCCAATAAAGGAAAGGGCGAATGCACGTCGCTTGAGAAAAAAGATACAGACAGCACAAAAAAGGTACAAGCGGCTACGACACTAAATCGTGTTTAAAACCAGCGGAAGGGACAGAACGTCACTTATTCCGTCTGGACACACGTATATACATCACACACACTCACATACTAGTCAGAACCTGCAATGTACTGAAGGTCGAAAGGAATCCATATAAAATATTTATACAAATAATGATTTTTTTTCATAAGAAATCGGGATAATGAATAGTCATAAGAATAATGATTTTTCATATAAAAAGTGAAATAAATTATCACAAAAAAATGAATTCCAGATATTAACGTATCATAGATAAGATTTGCACTCAAGATTCAGAGCTATGGCAGGGGTCAGTGACGGCGTTTGGTCGTAAATCATACCGACAGGATACTAAAACTCACAACGAATTGTAGTCGCCAAAAATCTATGCCTTTATTCTTTTATTAAAACTTCCGTAGTGAAACTACGAAAGACGTCAGTGTTAATCTGCCGTGTGTCTTATAGAGAGGAAATACATTGTCAGCGGCCGATCTAATGGTCATGATGTACACGGTGCTCCATACAAAATATACTCCACTCATTATCCTTATGGCACTAGCCGGAAATGCATTGTACGAAGAAGTTTTTCTTTTTACTATTTTTTTTGTTTGTTTGTTTTGTCTTCTTCTTTTTTTTTTTTTTTTTTTCCTTTTTTTTTTTACTGCTACGTTTACATTTGTGGGGGGGGGGGAGCGCAGGGGGTTATTTGGTCACTTAATTTTAATTCGTTTTGTTTGCTTTATTGTTTTTGTTTTTTCGAGTTTTTTTCGAAGTTTTTTTTTTGTGGGGGGGGGGTTTAGTTTGTTTGGGGGGGGGGGGGTTGCGGCTATATAATTCAACAGACAAAAAATGCTACAAATTCTTATAGATTTAACAACAAGGACGCGTTTTATTTTATTCCAGCTTCTTTCATCATACAATACCTGCACTTTCCTAGAAATATTTGATGTAAACAAATCCGGCATACAAATACCGAGTCGAAATCTTCAGAAATGGGAGGTCATCTCGGTACTTTATCATGAACCGTGTGAGTTTCTCCTTAACCTCGCCACGCTTAACTTCATATCATACAGGCGGTTCACTGATAAAGTCCCTTTGATCTTATGTATTTAGGGATTTAATTTGAAATTTCATCAAAAATTTCATTTTGTAATAGCAAAGTCATTATGCGAATAATGACATTGTGTTATCTAGGAAAACATAACATTTTCTATATATCTAATAACACTTTCTTCTCTCTATCAGTGTGCCTAGATTAATCGCGGTAGGAACGGTTTAATGACTATTTAAAGATGAAACGATGAATTCACAACTTCATTTTAGATGTGGGGAGATTGTGAATTTTAGCACAGGAATCGCCTAAATGTCAATAAAATCAATTTTGGAAAATTTAAGTTTTATCATGCATCCCCCGTATCAGTCCTGTCATCTCTTTGATGAAAATGATGTGTATATTAATTTGCGTTCTATAAAGCTGCCGAGCTATCCTCAACTCGATTTTCTCCCATTGACGGCCTAGGCATAATGATAAAAAACTTAATTAAGCCGCGTTAATAATTCCTCCATTCAAATGTTTTCAGAAATATTCTCATCATTTTCAAGAGAATAAAGTCTTCGTTTTAGTTCTCCACTTCATTGTTAAGTCCACATCATGTGTATCTGAGTGTTGATGATGGCGATTTCAAATTAATTAGCGATTACAGAAAGAGATAACATATTTTGAATTAAAAACAAAGTTTTGAGATCAGAAATAAATAAATTTCAAGATTCAATGTCATTATAACAGATCACCGTATTGGCGGAGTCAGAAATGTCGAAATTAGTCATAAGACTACAATTTTTTTTTTTTTTTTTTTTTTTTTTTTTGATAATTAAAATGGGTTACATAACATCTGATTTTATCGTATATTCAGAAAACGTATTTGCATCAACTTGCAAGTACACCGTTTATAGCCGATGCATGTGTTCGTGCTACAGTAGGTAGATTTTTTATATGAAAGCAAAATACTGATTATATAATGTATTAATACTTACCTTCATTCATCATTATATTGGTATGTTCAGAATTGTATATTTCATTATTAATTAATCAAGTGATGGTGTTCCCTCATAGGCGCAATTTTAAAAGCCTCATCATGTTTAAAATTGAGTTTAATTACAAGTACTTTTTTTTTTTTTCTTTCTTTTTAAGAGCTCAAAATTGAATGACAGAGAACATCTTATTTGTGTGGTTTATTCATATCTGTTTGTTTTTCATTTCTATCATTTCTTGTTTTTATTACTTTGCTTAGAGGGAGGGGGTAGTTGTTTTTGTTGCTGTTTTTTATTTGTGTAATATTATTAATTCAGCGTCTTGTCAGAACTATGGAGATTTAGCATATTAAAATTTTATCAAAGATTTAGAAATTATAGAAAAGAAGAAAAAAATGTGCAAAAAAAAAATGGATGAATAAAATGAAATTTTAGGAATGGAAACATGTGAATGAATTAATAAATAAACGCAACCAAAAACGATATGAAGGACTTGATAATACTCTTCAAAGTTCGTTCCATCACTCCTCAAAATAAACACTAAAATAAGTGTCTGTGTTAGGGGGTGTTTCCGAATTGATACTTGCTCTTCAACTACCAAGAATTGTGGAATAGATTTTTGTGGGACTAAACTATAAGTTTAAGTGTGTAATTTACTACATGTAACATATTTATGAGCCTTTCTTGTCTAATTCTAAAACAATCAATTAAGAAATGACCGTCTTACTTTTGGTGTTCATGGGTGAATAATTCTGGTTGGTCACGTGCAAATTCCGTGAATCGCGAGGAGATTCTCGGAAAATTTGCACGTGTCCAACCAGAATTATTCACCCATGAACACCAAAAGTAAGACACTCATTACTTATATTTACATTTATTCTAATAATCTGTCATTCTTACTTGCATGCATATCGCACATTTTGCCTGTAACAGCGTCAAATGTATTTTAACGTTGGTAAATTCTCCCTACATGCAAAACTTGAACGTGACGTCCCAATAGCAACCCAAGTTATTGGAATATAATTCTAGTTGCCTAATGGGCGTTCAACTTGGGGAATCTACCAGTTTTGTAAATATTGAAGCTTAATTTATAATGCTTTGTAAGATAAATCTTATAGTTTTTGAAAAAGATATTTATTTTAAAATTTTTGGTAATATATCATATGTATTTGGAAAAGATAATTTTACTTATAAGAATCACTTATTATAATTTAGGACACAGTTTTAAAAGTAACTTTGACAAAAGATAGATACTGATACATACTACATAGTGTAGATTATGTTAATAATTTTTTGATGATCGAAAATACATGCGCTTACAATATACTAGTATACTGGTAGAAAGGAACGTAGGATGGGTTGATTATTGGTGACAGTACAGGTCTATAATCTGGACGTCTTCCATGTAAACTTCAGAGCAGACAATGAGGTTATTTTACCACATAAGTACATGAGCAATGAAGCTCTTCAGAAGGTGGTTTTTAAAAATGTCAGCACTTCAAAATTGCTACAGAACTCCTTTCAAATACTTTATTCGTCTTTTCTAGTATTGCTACAGAACTCCTTTCAAATACTTTATTCGTCTTTTCTAGGTATCGCTTGTCAATTTTCCTTAGAAATCGTTTTTCCTTTGTGTCATGAATATTACGGCACTCAATCAGTTTGTCTGTTCGTCCGTCCGTCGTTCATTTTCTTTCGTCTGTAAAGTATCTGTTTGTTTGTCTCAGTGTTATTACTATCTGATGTGATTTTGTCATTTTTAAAACACATTCAGAAGAGAGTACAACTTGGCGATTGTGTGATCGTAAACATGAAAATTTACGAAATTTAACGATAAAGACGAAGTAAAAGAGACACTCATCACAGAGGACTTTAAAATTGTTCCTTATTAAGATTCTTTCTAGAAAAATGAAGTCCTACTATTAAAATGCATTAAGATTTTAAAAATTAAGTGTTACGTTCTAATAAAAATAATTGAGATATGTATTTAACATTGATGAAAACTCACAGCTTCCTAGGGGGACGACCATTTCATTCTGAGGAAGGGGAGGGTGGGCTGCACTTTTTTGGAAATAGATATTCTGACCAAGACAATGTTGAGATTAAATAATATGACCCTCTTGGTATCGGAAAATAAATTTTCTGGTCATGATTTCTTGATATTAAAAAGAAATCCGCTCGCAATATACGGTGTTCTGAAAGAAGGTTCAGCTTACTTTGCTAATGACAAAAAAAAATTGACTTATATACTCATAATTTTTTGGGCTAATTTTAATTTTCATTGTTTTTTTTTTTTTTCAGGGAGTTACCGAAGTGTCCTACAGGAAAGAAAAATGTTTCAGTTAAACTGTCTTAATTAGTCTTTATGCTCGCCGAGAAGATGACGGAGGGATTGCGGAATCTAGTCTTAATTATGCAGTCTGCTTCTTTTACTTTGGCACACATTTAGATACTCGTGATAAAGAGAAGAAAAGATTCCTTACGAGACCTTATGGCGTACCCCAACGCACCACCGCAAGAGATGCATATTTCCAATTAATAGTACTTCAGAGACATTGACCACAATATTCATCACATGATCACTTATAGATTTTATTCCTGACAATCTACTGGTCAATGAACAAAATACAACCAATCAGAAAGCAAGATACACATACATTATAAAATAAATTATACTCTAGACAAAAATAAATGTATTATATTCTGGAACTCCCTATAAAGCAAACAATTATCACCTATATAGCTAATCAAAACCATATAAATATACGCTAGTTGTAAATAAAGAAAAAAGGGAGATTAATGCATTGGAATGTTTATTTAGAAACACAAGAAATATTTTGGAAAAATATCCAACAAGACCGAGGTACACAGATCACAGCGGAACACACACACAAGACTAGACGAGAAAACTGCCACGTCGACAATCAACCGGAGACAATGTGGCACTTGAGAATACTCACACAGAACAGACCAACAAACAAGCAAAGGAAAACATGGACGACAACATACCAATGAACACAGGGCTCTCACACCCAGTTTGGGGACAGGGGCCAGTAGCTTTTGAAATTGGGAAAAATAGCGGCATTTTCTCAAAAATTGGGAAAATATATCAAATAAGTCTGGATGCCTTTTGACTTGAGAAGGAGAATTTTCAACTCTTTTTGTTGAAATTTACGATGGGGTGTCAAATTGGGAAAAATGGTCAACAAAATGGGAAAAAAGATACTATTTTGCATTGGGACTGGGTCTCTATATGAGCCCCAAATTAGGCTGATCGAGAGACCTGGAACTGCAAAACATTGGAGGTCATTGGTTGTTTTCTTGTTCTGGGTTATCATACCGTTGCCAATGAGCGAAATTCCCTCTTTGTTTTTAATGATTACTCCAAACAAAATAGACCAATGAACGAAACCCCCCCCCCCTCCTTGAATTTAAATGGTACGAAGACATTAAAATAAGCTTTAAGCTTGTTCTTGGTCCTGCTTACTTATATTAGATCATGTGATATCTGAATATATAATATGCAAATTAGCAGGGCGCGTTTTAACAGCGACACCTACAATGCATTCCGCTCTTGCACTGGACTATGGAGATTGTACTGAAAATTTATCCCTCGTGTTTCTATGTAGCTGTGTCATTGTATCCGTCTGTATGTCCGATTTTCTTTTCGCATGAGAAAGTTTTTCAAAAATTTGAAAGCCTTTCGATAGTAATTTTTGGAATCTGATTTCAGTTTTTGTGTTTGACTTTCATGCACTTATCTTTATTGCTAGCAAATAGCGTGGCGTTAGTACCAGTGATGGGGAAAACAATCTGACGAACGCTTTCGAGTAACGTGTCAAGAGTACGTAATATCTTGGGGGAAAACAGGAAAAATAATCAAACTTTACTCTGGACTCTCAAAGAATCATCATGGTAGTGTCCGTAGCAGCAGAAATTATCTCTCTTCCTTTTCCTCCGATGTACTCTGAAATAAACTTTGTCTCCAAGTAAAAGCTCAAAGAAGTCTCTTATTGGTACTTCTGGACAGTTTTGCGGAACTTTGTCACCTTCTTCCCCTTTTCAATGTCAGAATATAGACATTGAACTCATGTTTTAGCTCACTATTCCTCTTTCCTTTTTCACAAATTCACAAATCTACCCTTAGTTTGCTCTGCAAAAATATTTTTAATCGAAGAATATGGAAAATATCTTTACTTAGACAACACTCCAGTTATCACAGTGGAACACACACTCATAGATGACAGAAACAAACTACGGACACCATAAACATTAACAATATCAACAACATATGAGACAATGGGACGAACAAGAGGACTTTCACCAAGAGGACTAACAAGCAAATAAACCAAGCAAAAAAAATATCCATTGAAACATAGGCTGGTTTTGAAAAGACAGTCGTTTTGAATTTAAAATTAAGTGAAAGAAATAATTTAAAGTTTATTCAACTATTTTTGTCAAATATATATCTATTAATACTAGTAAAAGCGATAGTAATAGAATAATCACTACAATCCCTTGTATTCTGTACTGTTACATACTACTGACTTGTAAAATTTGTATTTTGTAAATTTAAGGTAACATTATGGTAATCATCATTCTACCTATTCCTCAGATGTTCTCTTTCAAAATAATCTTTGTCTCCAAGTAACAGCTCTTAGTAGTATCTTTAGAGTACGTCTCAGCAGAGTTAAGGCATTAGGGGTCTAATACTCTACTTCCGGTTGTTTTGATAACAGAAAATTAAAATACCACGAAGTTTGCCGAAGAAGCACAACGCACGGCTTATGAATTTCGGAAAAAATACAAAACAGAACATTCTCACTCGAAAAGAAAATAGGACAAACAGACGGAGCACGAAGGACAACTTTTATAATAAACCATCTCCAGAGCAAGTACGGAAGGCAAATGTAGAATGCATTGTAGGTGTCGCTTTTAAGACGCGCCGTACATATTATTTTCATATATCACATGAATCATGTTAGTATACATATCTAATACAAGTATAGTATCCAAGTAGGTAGGAACAAAAAGGAATCCCAAAGCCCATCCCAATTTCTGTTTCAGTGTTACCAAAGTTTCGCTCATTAGCCACGGATGACCGAAAATAATTGTGCATAGCGCCATCCTGAATAATTTCGATACAGAATAGATGTACCCAAAAATTGATAAATGTAATTCCATTGACCCTCTAAAGCCTGCCAAACATGATCATTGGTAATTTCTTGTTGAATCAGCCATTACAAAAAAAAAAAACACAGCGAATACTATATTAATACAACAATCAAATCTAACATTCTTTTCCTTTTTTGAAATATTTCTAATATACTAATACAAAATTTCAGACTTGCCAGATGAGTTAAACCTATAGCAATGAACATGTGTGCGGCGCCGCACAAATTGGTTTATACAGCGCCACCTACAATACACATTGATTCTACAAAACGTCTATGGATATTTAAATAAACATTCTGCAAAGAAGCAAAAATGTTTACAAAACATGAACTGTCTGAGGTAATGTCTATATAGGAAGTGCTATGGCGACCATGTCAGGGAAAGAGATTTAAAACACTGTCAAACCCCTCGCGGGGAACTTTTTACGAGCTCCACACTGCAAAGGGCATAAGTGTGACACAAATGGAATAAAGAAGATCCAACTTGCAACAAGGTCATAGGCGGCACAGGCTTGCAATATAACCTTGCCGTCATCGCTATTTTCCTACGCCATTTCACGCAATGATAAAACCCGAGAGACATCGCAGGTACGGCATGTCGTCACAGTGACGTCATTCGGACTTCTGACGTAAACAGTGCGAAAGATTCAAAGCCAGAGACACATATTTGAGTGTTTAGGGGCGAGTATTTGGGACATGAAGGAAACGATTCTTTCCTTGATGTAGGAAAATTTATACAAGACTCATGTCTAAAGACGGTAGGTTTCGATTTATAGCTAGAATTTGTATGTTTACTGGAGACTTCTCGCTCAGCTGATCGTGTTGGCAACGTACGAATGACGAAAGAATCCCTGATACTGCATCGTATTTCATAGAAAGAAAAGCATTACATGAACACTGTATACCTCAGAAATGTAGTCAAACCTGCTGGTATATGCTTGCAATACTTAATTTACAAATATGAAGCCCCAGGTCCAGTCTGCAAGAATCTTGCAGACAAACAATAGGCGATGACGGCAGAGGTAGATTTCATAGTGAAGAAAAGCGGAACTGAAATCGGACGCATGCGTAGGAGATTGAAAGAAGATCCTGACGACAATCTCAGCAGCACTCAACGTAGAGCACCAAATTGTGCATCGACGGATCCCTAGCAAACTAGAGGTGGGATCAGCCGTCATTCAGGCCGTGCAGAAAAAAAATATCCGGTAAATCACTAAATGGTTAAATTCGGTGTTTTATAAAATCATAATCAATGGGAATACAAAATAAGACAAAACAGCTATTTAAAAGAAGCACAAATGAATGATGGTCAATTACAAGTGTAACCAAAACATTTACTCGGCAGAAAGTATTTCGATGCTGTTGCAGATAATGAACTGACTTTTGATATGTGAGTACATCTTAGTGTGATACAGATCAATTCAGAGTTTGGTTTCGATTGACCTATTTTTACAAGAGTTGCGGCCCTTGGACATAACAAAGGGGAAGGGCCACGAGACCCCTTTATCGGCCCTCGATTTTTCTCTAGAAATAGATTTCATGGGGAATACTTGGTATCTCTCATGAAAGTACACAAATGTTTACCGCTTTTAATGAAAAGAAAAATATCACAAAGCATAGTACCATTTAATTGTAATGACGTCATGAAGTGACGTCATTTTCATGTTATTGACAAAATATGGCGAAAATTGCTTGGAATTTTGTTTTTTTGTGGAAGAATTCAATGTGGCCGCACGCCTTAACTGAGATAAAACGTTTTTGACAAAAGGATTTAATCAGAATCTTTCACATATAATTTTTTTTTCATTCTAGTTAATGCATGCGGCCATTGCTAATTTTATAGAAATATGTAGTTTTTGCATCAATTTCGCGGAATAAGACCAATTTGGGTATTTTCAAAGTGCTAAAAGCTACTAAGAGATACAGATCAATGGCAAATATGGATAGTGACCATATCCAAATTAACAGCAAACAATCGATAATTCAGAAAATCATAAACTGAAGGCATATACAATTAGAATAAAACAGGAACCAAAGCAAATAAACAAAAACCTCCACCAAATGAAAAGAAGCGAATCTACAATATGGGAATGAGACCAGTTGCCCAGGAAGAGTCGGCATCTCCTGCTTGCAAGTTCTAGTTTTGTTTTGATTGACCTATTTTTAGCGATCCGTTACGTAATGTCATAGCCTGAGTGTCGTCGTCTGCGTCGTCGTCGGTTGCGTGGACAAAACTTTAACCTGGACTATACCTGGACTATATCTCATGAGGTATATTGGGGTAGGGCTTTGATATTTCACACGTGGATACCTCATCACCAGATCTTTCATTTGAGACCTTGACTTTTGACCTTGACTTTGAAGTTAGACCTACTGTTAAAAAAATAACCAGGGCTATATCTCATGTACTAAAGTGGGTAGGGCTTTGATATTTCACATGTGGATACCTTATCACCAGGCCTTTCATTTGGGACCTTGACATTTGACCTAGTGATCTTGAAGTTTGACCTACTTTTAAAAAACTTTAACCTGGGCTATATCTCCTGTGCAGTAAGGAAAGGGAGGGGATCTCCAACAAGACCCTGTTGCAGCACCAACAGCAAAACACCAAAATACCCGATGCAAAAACACAAAAGACGAGCCTAGTAGGCCTGGGTTTGATATTTCACATATGCATTCCTCATGACCAGACCTTTTATTTGAGACCTTGACTTTTACCTAGTGACCTTTACCTTTTAGTTTGACTTACTTTGAAGAATAACCTTGGTTATATCTCATGTACTATAAAGGGTATGGCTTTGATGTTTCACATGTAATATACTCGTGACAAGACCTTTCATTTGAGACCTTGACTTTTGACCTTGTGACCTATATCTATGAGTTTGACAAACTTTAAAAAAAAACTATAGCCTGGGCTATATCTCATGTACTATAAGGGGTAATGCTTTGATATTTCACATGTGGATACCTCATTACCAGACCTTTTATTTGGGATCTTGACTTATGACCTAGTGATCTTGATCTTGAAGTTTGACCTACTTTAAAAAAAACCTTTAAAATGGGCTATATCTCATGTACTAAAAGGGGTGGGGCTTTGATATTTTACATATGGATACATCATCACCAAGCCTTTCATTTGGGACCTTGACTTAGGACCCAGTGACCTTGACCTTGAGGGTTTGATCTACTTTTAAGAAACTATAACCTGGGCTATATCTCATGTACTATAAAGGGGTAGGGCTTTGATATTTAACTTGGAGACTCTTCATGACGAGAGCTTTGATTTGATTCCATGACTTTTGACTTAATGACCTTGACCTGACCTTTGACCTACTTTTAAATTGTTAGAGGCAGGGGATTGATATTCTCATGACCAGAATTTTCATTTGATATCATGCCTTTTGCCCTAGTGACCTTGACTTTAGCCTTTGACCTACTTTTGAACCATAAGGTATAAGGCTTTGATATTTTACAGATGGATTCCTCATGGCCAGAGCTTTCATTTGATACCATGACCTTTGACATAGTGACCTTGACCCTGATTTTTTTACCTACTTTAAAGTTATAAGGAATAGGGCTTCGCGATTCCTCATGATCAGAGCTTTCATTAAAACCATGGCTTTTGTCCTAGTGACCTTGACTTTTGACCCACTTTAATAACGCTTTAACCTGGGTTCTGATATTTCACAAACAAATTCTCATGACCTGAGCTTTCATTTGATATCATGACTTTTGACTAAGTGACTTTGACCTTCTTCAGAACTATAAAGGTTAGGGCTTTGATATTTCACATATAGAGTCCTCATGATCATAGCTTTCATTTGATATCATGACTTTTGACTTAGTGATCTTGACCTTTATTTTCTTTGAAATTTGAAATTGAAATTGCAATTTTACTATCAAAAACCTGCTCGGCGAGCGATGTTGTCTTCTGACAAGTTATGTCCCTTGGACATAACAAATTTCATGAAATGTTCAGTTTTCTGGACTTTTCTTGGCTGCAGTTGTAGATATTTAACTGAATTTTGCTATGTAAATTTATTATAGCGTGATAGAGATCAGGTTGAATTTAGGTTGTAATTGACTTTTTTTTCAAAACTTATGGCCCTTTGACTTAAGAAATTATATGAAACTTTCAGTTTTCCAGATCTTTTTCAAAACATATAATATTGAACTAATTTTTGTGTAGGTATTCATCTTTTGGTGTAAGTACAGGTCAAGTTGAATTCAAAATCAATTGAAGCGTTCTAGGCAGAGTTGCAGGACATATATCTATGCCGGAAGGGGACTTATATCGCTCGGCGATCAGAAATTTTACACTTTAGGTTATTACATTTTAAGTTGACCATCCAAACCTAAAATGTAATAACCTTAAATGTAATAAATACAATTTATTACATTTTAGGTTATGATTACATTTCGAGTTGCGACAACGCACAATGTGTCTTTGTAGCATCTCCTGAGAGTGTATTCCGCTGTTGTCACTGTACCAGATAGCCTCATTTTTTTGTTTTCTACTTTTCTTGGTTATGTATCCTTACATCGTGTGTAACCCATAGGGAAGCTCGTACCTCACAAACCACGTGGGACAGAAGAAACGAAAACCTTCGGTAAGCGTGTCCTGAAATACAGCAATCTCATTAGTTACATGTAGCTAGGTTTTCTGCGCTAACCAATGAGCTGAAAACGCTTATTTTTACAAATTGTTACCTTGATGCAACAACAGTTCACGACATGGTGAATGGGGAATGTCCAGAAAAAGAGGCATCAGAATTTTTTTTTTTTTTTTTCATTTCTTTTTTTTTTTTTTTTTTTTTTCGAGATAACCTCATGAATGGAAATATTTTTGAAAAGGTCTTAATGTGACGATCATTTTAAAACGTCCTCGAAATCGGACAAAAAGGTTAATAATGAAAAGAACTTTGATGACTTTTTTATTAATTGTTCATAGTTTTATTTCTTAGCTTTAAATCTATGTATTATAGGCGTGTTTGGTATCAAATGTTTCAGAATTAAGTGCTGAAAAAGAATGTTAACAGAAAATGCAATAACATTTTGGAATAAAGATCTATAAATTTAAGTCCGGTTTGTCGGCACCTCAAAGTCACCGAGTGCTTGAATGTAATTACATCATCTTTATTTCAACAGCAAGGGGCGTGGCTATATTCAAGATTCTGACGGTTTTCGTTCCAACTGTGCCACGGGATTATGTGAGGTACGATCTACCCCGGGGGTTCACACGATGGTACCCTTATTGATTTTGATATAGTTCTGATTTTGTTTGACTTCCACTCACCATGTGACAATGGAAGTTATCCAAAGTCGGCACCGATTGCCCATTGGTCTCGTCGGTCTTTTGTGTTTGATGTTTACATGTCTTATTTCTCTTTTCCGTCTCATACTATGCTCGTCTTTTGTGTTTTTGCATTGGGTGTTTTGGTGTTTTGCTGTTGGTGCCGCAACAGGGTCTTGTTGGAGACCATACCGTTTGATACTTGCGTAGCAGATTGCCGTCTTAAGGATGACGAATACTTAAGGGATTCAAGGTCAAAAGCTATTTAAAACTGCTTTAATTGATCAATGTATCCTAATTGAAGAAATATACAACAAGAGTTCATCTCAATCCAGGTTTTTGTATATTCAATGGTCTGATGAGCATAATGGTCCAAAAACAGCAATAAGCAGATGTAACATTTCTAACGGTTTATGACATAAAAAATCAAAATTCGAAGCTTTTTAATATTTCCTTGATATTTACACAAATGACATTCGAGTTTTCACTTTATACTGAATATCTTGATTCATTTAGAGCAAAAACTTCATCAATATAGACAAGTTTCAGAAAATATTCGCCATTTTGCCTCCTTGTACCCCATGAATAATACCGTAAAAATACTCAACAGTACCATATAAATCGTACATAAAACAATAAAATCAAGGTCAAACCATGCAAAAATGGTTGTTGATATATTCTAATCTATAAGATCAATTGATTTGTAAAGAAAATTTTATATGTATCCATATAAATAGTAAAGATACAATGATATTCAAACCCCCCTCCCCAATTTTTTTTTCTCGAAAATAAAAGACATATTGCAATCTATATATACTGATTAGCTTTGCTACCTTAATATCAATAAAAAAAAATATGAATAATTTTATGCATACACTGTCAGGCAATTTCATTGTAATGACCTTGATCATTGAGCTTGATAATTTTTTACGTGTATATAAAACAAAAAAACTCAAACGCATTCCGTGATACATGTACAAGACGACACGAAGCATAGAATTCCATTGCCTAGTAATAAAAACCTTGGACTTTTCATAGTGTCTCATTCTGAAATGTTTAAGAATTTTTTCCACAAGTTTTCTTTTATTTCAACCTCTGAGCTTGATTCAGCATTTGACCTTGAAAATCAATTAATTTTATCCAATCATCCAATCCATATAATAGTCATGGAAAATTGATGACGTCATCCGACTATTGGTCCTTCTTAAGGGGGTTCAGAACAGTATCCGAAAGAACCCCATCGGAAAGCTCTAGATCAATTATGACGTCATAATAGAGACGGCGACGTTGGCGCGTTTTTAGCAAGAACGTCAGCATTATAGGTAACGTAAAATAAGGGGGAGACGGTAACAAAATCACTATAACTTAGAAACTGACGGTCAAATTTCAATAGGAACTTATCGGTGTTTCACTTGACATATGAAGAAAATAATATCAAGTTTTCAGGAAAAATAAATGATAGGGTTTCATATAAACGGACTTTATTATTAAGAATCAACAACTCAAAGATGTTCTGAAAATAGACATAAATTTATCTCCTTTCGACAATTTCTTTGAAAAGCCTTAGTGATCATTTATAATTCTATTCATATCCGATTGTCCACAACATATCTAGATGAAAAATACAGAACTTACTTATATTCTGTCTCTACAGAAGATTTGTAAGGGTTTTTCATTCCCTAAAGTGTGTTAATTTGAACGTCACATTTACGGTCCATTTTGGGGCTTTCAATGGGTATATATGTATGTTCGTAGCTTCAAAACTAACGGTAAAAAATTGACGAAACTTTGCAAGTAGAAAAAGTATGTTTCAATTATTAACATTTATGATTTTTAGGAAAATTAAATGATAGGATCAGTATTTAGTCTAGCTGTCCTGGACCTCATTAAGTCGGCACCGGTTGCCAATAGGTATCGTTGGTTTATGTGTGGTCTTTTGTGCTAGATGTTTCTGAGTTGTTTATTGTCTCTTTTGCGTCTCCTGCTGTGCTTGACACGCACGTTTCAGGTACTATACCCTCTTTAGTGATCCTCAATCTTAACAATGTAATATGGCAAAAGAGCTAAAAGTTATTATGTCCACAAATGTACCGAAAAACGTAGAAGGGTACATGTAAGTGGGATATGATGCTACAGGACCCACGTTTTAGAAATTTCAAGATATTTGGATAACAGAAATTTTCGAATGTGTTGAAGAAACGATTAAACATAGTTGATCGAAATTGGCTACATGTGCCCTAGGGGACTCCTGGTCCACTACCAGTGACACTCACCAAGTTGTACAAATGTTAAATATCTTCAAATTCAACAGCATCATTTTAGAACAGATAGAACAGACAGTCATGTAAATTTCGGGTACTTAACCCTCGTCAGTGATACATGACGATACAAACAAGACAACAAAACCCAGGGGTCGCATAATATGTGAATGGATATAAGAAACATAAGGGCGTACGAAAAACAGTACATGCTCTACATGTGCAAATAATTTGTTCTGAGGGACAAGAAGACTAATGGAGACTCTACTCAATCAAGGAAATATGTCTGTGAGCGACTGAATTTGTCGCTTCTGATATGATTATTATTATCATCATTATTCAAAGATACGACGACAATTTAAACTATGAAAACATATCCTAGTCCACGACATTGAAAATTATCTTAGGTTAGAAACATTCAAAGCATTAATCGGTTAAGACCTTTCCTTCACGACTTTGGGGGTATAATACTCTACTCTGGTTGTTTTGATAACAGAAAAATTAAATACCACGAAGATGGTCGAAGACATCGGGACCAAGCATTTTAATGGTGAGTTGGATGAAACAATAAAAAAATTGAAACATCTAAAATATATCAGTTATCGCAGATCATAATTCTTACATCTTCGACAATATTGTTATATTACCCCTAATAACTTTTAAAGTGATAAAGCTTGCTACTAAGAAAGATATTCTTACATTCCCCGGGCACATTGATCTGAACTGGGGATTTACTTTGCTCTTCTACAGAAAGTTTTGGTTGTTTTGTTTAATTTTGCATTTTCCTGGTTTTCTTTGTTCAATGATTATGATATTTAATTTCTGATTATGGTTTTATATTTTGCTTTTATTTACTCATTACGATTTTAAACATACATTTACTTTGTCCATAACTTGTCAACGGAAAGCAATATATCCATACTCTTCTTTCGATAATGTTAAAAAAAATGTATAAATTTATCAACCGCCATCTGGACTAACTAATCAGGGTCAGTTTTTAACAGTACTCCAAAATAATTTATATATGTTTGCAAATATATCATCCGGTGAATGATCCATAAAGTGTATCCTTGTTCCTTTTCCTTTGGATTATTCAAAAATAGACATGCACCCCGATCCCCATTTTCTGTTATTGCCAAAACAAGTTTGTCTCTCGCGGAAAAAAAATCAAAAGTACCAGTTACCACAGAAATAAAATAAAATGTCATATCTGAGTATCTGATTTAGATACCAGAAAAAGGTTCTTGAAATGAAGGGTTTTAGGCACTTTGAAACGTCCATGTTCCTCGTGGATATTAGATATTTCCGAGTGTCAAAAACATTTTTCAAGATGCTCTTGTTATATATGTATATGCATACGTGTACAAAAAAACTCGATTGTTGTGTTTTCAAAGTACAACAAATTTTCTTTTCATTGGGTGTAAATTTGATCAAATTTCGTTTCACCAATCGTGATTTTTAATTCAAGAAATTTGAAGAGTTCCAAGTCGTTACCAAGATGTCTCTGTCCTTTTTGGATTTACTCCTTCAGAACGATTTTGTTAAATCGTGGTTTCTTTCTCCTTTTATATTAGTAAAACGTTGTATATTTTGAATCACAGTGGTTTTTTTTTTTTTTTCTCGTTGATTTCTTTTTGATAATTATATACTTAGTTACATTACTTCATATAATGTCCCCAGATGTGTAAAATTTTTCTCGACTTTAGATACCGATTTTATCGTGTGAATATCAGAAATAACCGGAAAAGAAACACTTTTGAAAACGTCCGGTTTTTTTCTTTCTTTTTTTTTTTTTTTTTTTTGGTAACCTATCTCTGTCTACATGTATACCTCTTTTTCGTCGTTTCTTTCCCTGTTTTTCACTTCAATATTTGTTTTAGATATTTACAGAGATCAACTTGAAATAAACTGCAATAATTGAAAGAAATGTCAATAACTATTGTCTCATGATCTTACTATATAACGAATAATTCTGGTACACAGGTTGTCTTTTTTTTATTGTTGTTGTTGTTGCTGATCCCCCCCCCCTTTTTATGTATACATGTAATATGTAATTCATTTCAAAATCATAGGGCATTAACACCTTTTGGAAATATTGCCTTGATCAAAAAGAAAGGAGGGGATCAACTAAAGCTTCCGAATCCTGTTGGTGTGAATAGTAAAAGCAATGACCCTATAATTCCTCTTTTATATACACAAAAATTCAAACGGTTGATTATATTACAGTAAGAGTTTTATCATAAGAGTATAATCAAATCTCATTAATTAAAGTAGATTTAAGGATCTGATGTGACGTCCCTGATGTGTCTGATGCAAAGAGTAATAATATTTTAATTGGCCAAACCTCACAACATGATGACTCTATGATGGAAACAAAAACAAAAATAAAGCAAAAAAAGTTTTGGATGGTTTTTTTTTAACAATTATAATTTTTCACGTGACAACTGCCAACTGAGATAATTGTCGTTCTTAAACTTGTCTCTGAAGAGATTGTAATTCAGATAGTGTCGTCCTTCGTATTTCTCTCTCTCTCTCTCTCTCATAATTTATTTCTTTTCATAATGTTGTTCCCATTAATTATTAATATACTTGTTTAATCAATTATTCCAACTCTCTAAGTTGCCATCTTGATATTTATATGTTGTAAATGATAAGGCGAGGTCTTATGTAATGTTGTTTATAACTTTTGTTAAATCCTATTTCATGTATAATTATGAAATAAAATATGTTTAAACTAAAATGAAAAAAAAAAATCTCCGTTCGTTTGTTCGATTTTTCTTCTTTCTTGAGTGCGTTTCGCTGTGTTCATTGTTAAGGATACTTTTCCTATCTTTTCTTTGTTTTATATTTTTCAAGAATTTATTGGCTATTTTCGTAAACGAGAGTCACTTCCCATTTGAGACGGTATCTGACTTAGACTGATTGTGACGTCATCAAATTCTATGGAAACAGTCCTAAAAGTCTGGGAACGACTTTGTAATATCAACGTTACCATACCATTTCATGACGTCACAATGGTTTTACGTCAGATACCGTTTGTAAGGGGAAATAACTCTGTATTCCGCAAGGACTCAATATGCCAATTGGATTCTGATTTCGGGTTTGACTTTCAGGAGACGCTGACTCTCCCCGGGTACCTCGTCTCACATCGGAATGTTATTCATTCCGAAGTTCGCAAAGGTTCCAATAAAAATTCTGATGATTTTGCCTTGCCTTCTCGACTTTGAGACTGAATAACTGATGGGTACTTCTTTGCTGTTTATTTCATTCATTGTTTGCAAAACATGAGTATAATTGATAAACTGAAGAGCATAGAAAAGATTTTTTAAAAAGTCAACTGAACAGTGACGATAGAAGTATTCTCTCCTAAAGGGAATGGGACCGTGTGTCCGGGAAAAGTGAGCATCATCTGCTAATGTGCTCACTTAAGCAGAGTTGGGAAACTCGTTTTTCTTCAGCCAGTAAAAAAATCAAATTCGGCATTTCAACTTAATCAGTAACGCCAATCGTCCAGATGGGAAATTCATATTGTAACAATTTTCAAATGTTGAAAATTCCTTTAGCCACTCTTTGTCACGCTCGAGAAAAATTAAGAGAACGATGTCCATTGCCGAAGTTTATTGCCAATATACCAAGTAAAAGGTCTTTAACATAAAATGATACATGTACTGATAAGTTTTCTCTCCCTTCTATATCAGAGATGAAAAATATCTTTTTTAATGTAAAACATTCTCACTTTGTGTAATTTATTGAATAATTTTGTGTGTGTGTGTGTGTGGTTTATGGCTTTAACGGTTTTAAGAGATATTAAATGATATTTTTAAGGAGTTTTAGTTACAATTATCAATATTGAAATAAATGTTCTATTGTAAAAAAAAAAAAATAAGTGCAGCATATGCGAATTTCAACAAGTAATATCTCATCAGTGATGCATGTGACCCAAATAAAGAAAATTCAATTAATGAATATTTGAAGTGCGAAATTCTAAACATGACCAGAAATTTATGCCAGAACTATATCCTATACCTTCAGGGAGATGCCCATACGTTTTAGAATAATTTATAATTATCAAGCCTAGAATTGAAACAATGTGAAACTAGGGGAAAGATATTCTCGAGGAGTAACAGTCTACCAGCGGGTAATTTCGCAACGCAGAACATTGGTATTATCTAAAATCTCGTGTATTAAAGATTTTTATCACAAATAGGGGAATGTGCTGCAGTATAAGGAAGCCTTAGCTATGAGTTTTATCCAAAATAAGAGAAATAATATCTTTTTATAAAGCTAAAAAACGATCAGCGTGAGTCGTGTAGATGAAAGTGAAAGTAGAACGCCGATCGTGTCTGTGCGTTATAAAAAGCTAATATCCACAATATTTTAGGATGCAACTCATAGTTACGGCATTCTTACATTGTATCCCATTCCCCAAATGAAAAAAAATAGTTTTTCGTTGCGAGATTACCTACAGTGAAGATAGCTTTTCAAATTATCAATATTAAAAGATATGTTCTATTGTATATAATTCAGTTCACCATATTCAGTACATGGAGCTCGTAAAAAAGTTCCCTGCGAGGGGTTTGACAGTAAGTGTTTTAAATATTTTTCCCTGACATGGTCGCCATAACACTTTCTTTGTAGACATAACCTCAGACAGTTCATATATTTTAAATATTGTTTTATTCTCGTGCGTGAACATCAACGGCGGGTGCGGCTAGCCAAACAAGGGTTGCTTACTCCTCCCGGGCATCTGGTCCCACCTCTACCTTGCTAGGGGTCCGTCGATGCTCCGTTTGGTGCCCTATTGTGAGTGCTGTCGAGATTATCGTCAGGATCTTCTTTAACCATATGCGCATTTTAGCAAGTTATATTTCATCAGTAATGCTCGAGGTCGAAATAGAGGAATCCAAATTATAATGAATTTATGAAGAACAAAATTAATATATGAAGATATGAAGATATATATGATATCAATATATGAATTTATGAGGAACAAAATTGATACGTATTCTTCAATGTTTGTTAATTATGCCAAAGAACCAGTTAAGGACAGATGTTAAACGTCTTCAAATTCAATAGCGCGATGTCCCTTCGTCTTAGAATAATTTATCAATTTGGTGCCGGATAATTTACAAATACTCTCAAGTCTGTTGTCAAAACATTGTTAAACTATGGGAACAAGATCCTGGAGGACTAACAGTCCACCATCAGAAATACCTATCTAGTGGTTGAAATTGTCAATATTGAAATATGTTGTTAAAACAGTGCAAAATGTTTGAATAAAAAAAGGAAAATTATTTTCATACCATGTGGAAATCTATGAAATTCAAGTACATATTTAAATGAAATATACGAGTCTTCCTTTATTCGTTTATGATATTCAGCAATCATCAAACAAGGTTTACATCCCACTGAATGCCAGGAATCTATGTTTCAATCACCTTTGCACTGATCCGAGAGACAAAAGAGAAATATTATTGTAACCGCGTGTTGTTTGATATTACTTTGAGTAATTAGGGATATTTGCTGCCGTCAATCAAGAGCATGCGTTATTCGACGTGCCTCTTGGAAAAAGAAATGTTCCATAAGTATTATAGCCTTCGTTCCATACCTTCTGATAACCATAAAACGTGCCTTTAATTATGTTATGACATATGCTTAGCATATAAACTTTGAAGAGATGTACTTATAACAGAAACTATTTTCTAAGGTTGTATGAGTAGCTAGCCCTCTGTCGACTGGCTACCAATGCTTTGGCAAAAATGTAACATTTTCTTCATGTAAAAAGTAATAATGAACACTTAAAAGATCAAAACTGAGGTCGGTACGCCGGCTGCCGTTGATTAAATGAATCTTGCCAATATATTTTATCGCGCAGGACGGAAGTTGGAGGGGCAGCTGACTCTGTTGCAGGGAATAGCGACAGATCTGGTGTAATTGTTCAATCAAAGGCGAGTATGTGTCTAATAATAAATAATGACGTGGTGATGCGGTAATAATCAAGTTATAATAGGCACCGCATGAAATAAAGGGTTACCACACATTAGAGTGACATGTTTCCGGTTCTTTTCGCAATGCATATAGAAGAAGTACCTGGAGAAAGGTTGTCGAGAAACCAGCGGAACTCGCCGTGAACTACCGGTATCAAGACAGCGGGATCGCCACAGGAGATACTTTATCTAGCGGATGTGAAACAACTTTGTCGTAGTTATGTAATGATACTTTTTCAGAATATATATTTTAATGTTTATAAATGTGAAATTCTAAAACAAGAAAAGGGAGGAAGAAAATCGGAATTTTCACACACAATTTTGAAAATTATTATTGTTCACATACGAAAATTAAATCCGACAATAGTAATAATAGATAGGACATTCTAATTTTTTTTTTTTTTAGAAATCATTGTCACAGTAATTTGTCGCTTATAGTTTTATTCTCTGGTCTTTTATGCAGAATGGGATTGTATTGTACTGCTTAGTCAAAATTTGGAAATACAGTATTTTTTATCTATTTTTAACTGCTCAATTTCTGTATATCTTTGTATAAATATTCTTACAAGCAAAGACTTTCATAAGATATAAACTTGATAAGTCATACTTGTCTTACACACTTTATAAATTTTGTCATTTGCATAAGCATAAGTTTTATTTCATTTATTTATTATATATATATTTTTCTTTCTTTTTTTTTTTTTTTTTGTCATTTTTTGTTAACAAAACATGACAATTCTAATGCATTAGATAGATTAATATTACGTAAAAAATCAAGTTTTTGAAAAGTACTTCCCGGAGATTTTGATACAATCGAAGAGCAAAAATCAAAAAGTCTGTTATTTGAAGTCCGAATAAAAGAAATTTTCGATAAAGCCTCTTGTGTGAGTAAATCTCCACGAGACACGAGTGTTCGATGTGCTATGTGATGTGCAGTTCGGTTTCATTGAGTTTTTGTGATAAATGAAACTAAGGGAAATGACAAAAATTATATAAGTGGCTCAATATTCCATTTCAATAAATTGTGAAATGCAGTGCTATTTCCCTTTTATTAAACAAGCTTTTTTTTTTTTGTCTCAATTAGCATTCTGTTAGTTCAGTTTAATGAAGTATGTGTTGTTTCCTTTTTTTCGGATTTTACATCAAGAGTCAACACTTTTTATTCAACACGTTCTTAAAAAAATTAGGTTCTAAAACACTCAATCAAGTACACAAAATGGGCCCTTTGCCCTTTATCAAGCGAACTATGAAAGCAAGATCCGTCCTTTGCTTTACGAGCATGATTCTTTTTTTTTTATTTTTTGTTAATTTGTAATGGATGCTCGTAAGGAGACGACCATTTAATTCTGAGAGGGGGGGGGACTGGCAGTTTTTGGAAATAAATATTCTGACCCAGAAAATGTTGAAAATAAATAATCTGACCCTCTTTGTTGCAGAAATAAATATTCTGGCCCACATAATTATGTGTTCAAAATCCAAACATTTTCGGCTCGCTTCGCTCGCCATTCACTGAAACAAATTTCAGCTTGCTTCACTAGCAACAAGACCAAACTTTCTAGGCTCGCTTCACCCGCCTCACACCAAAACAGATTGTCGGCCTCGCTCCGTACGCCCTTCCTCAAAATTTTATATCGAGTGCTATTTACTAGACATTTACACAGTATTACAATTTGCTAGTATAAAACAAAAATGCATATTTATTTTAGCAAATATGATAAGCTTCAAGCCTTATACGAATGCCTACAGTACACATCAACTACCTATACTTCTGTACCCGACATGGCAAAAACTTTCTAGGCATACCCCTTTCCAAATGTGCTGTAAAAACTCAATTTAGAATATGCAGGTGATAATATACATTTATATGTATATCGACTAACTGAAGTGCCAAGAATGTCTTGTAAATAATTGATGGCATATTTAGTGGACATAACCAGGGTGTGTGGTTTTTTTTTTTTTTTTTTTTTTTTTTTTTTTTTTTTTTTTTTTTTTTTTTTTGCTTGTCAGGATTGTTACAGGTTGAAAATAAATATTCTGACCTTGAATAACTTGGCATTCGTTGGAAATTAATAATCTGACCCGAAAAAATTGCCAGTCTCCCCCCCCCCCCCCTCTCTCTCTCAGGATCAAATGGTCGTCCCCTAATGCTAATGATGACAAGGTATGTGTACTTGAGGGTTTATTTATCATTTAAAGCCAAATTAAAATTTCGCTTCATTCCATCTTATTTCATCAGTGATCTTTTTTTTTTTTTTTCTTCTATTCAAAATCATATTTAAGGATTAATTCTACTTGATTTTTTTACATTATTTTCGTAAAACACGAGTATATTTGTTAACAATTCAAATTGGCGAAGAAGCATTTCTTTTGCAAGGTTAGCGGTATTCGAAATATTTTGAGTTCATTTTAAAAGTTATGTAGCAGACAACAAATAGAAATTGTCTGTCACATTAAAATCATTTTTAGCAAGAAGTCGAATCTGGAAAGTAAAATGTAGTTTTTACAAATGCATTTCCTAGAGTTTTTGTTGGTGTTGTATTAGATGAATAGCCCCCCTGCAGTGGTGTAGTCTGGTAAACTGCATGTTGTTTGGTAAGCAGAGAAAAACTTTGTCATACTACAGGAAAAATGCATCAATGATTAATCACCTATAGTTGTCAGGTAATATTTGAAATGATTGAAACGTTTCAGAGGTCTTGCTTGTCTTTCTGAAATTTTTTCAGTTTAAACTGAAGAATCACTCCGCACAGAGGATTCACGTATCTATCTTTTCAAGACGTAATTTTCATCTCTAATGATTGAATTAAAGTCAAACATGAAACCCTTATCAAAATTTCTAAAAACAAAAACATAATCATTGGACATACATTCGAAAGTTTCTGTTCACAAAATCTTCTCAAAATTTCTGAAAAGTTGGTCCTGTAGCATCATATCTCACCCATCCTGCTACGTCTTTCGGTATATTTTGGACAAAAATATACAGTCTTTGGCCATATTTCATTGTTTAGATTGAGGATCACTGACGAGGGTTAAGTATCCGAAACGTGCATGTCTGGTCCATGCTGCAAATTTATCTGTTCTTAAATGATGCTATGAATTTGAAGACGTTTAATATGCAAAACATATTACAAAAGAGCAGAAGTGATATGAGATAAGCTGCCCGGGAAGGGTATGCATATCTTGTTTCCTATTAACACCCGTCACTTCATTAAATGTCAAAACCAGTGATTTTCGAAATTTATCAAATTCAGTACGTGAGGATTATTCCAACCTAAAACATCTTTCAAACATTGTGGACAAAGATATGTTACAGTGCTTCATACTTTAATTATGTCGATCGTCCATGAACTACACAATGACCAAAATATACTCCTGTTTGGGTTTATTACCCGAAACGTGCATGTCTGGTCCATGCTGTAAAAATGATGCTATTGAATTTGAAGTAGTGTCACGGTACATCGCCTATGTAGAGTAAGCGTATGGATGGAGGCGACTGTGACACACTACTCAGAAATTGATAATATTACTTTTAAATAGCAATGTTTACAACCCCTAACCCCAAAACATACCATCACACCACACACGAGCACACAAAAATTATCTTTCAGAATTATAGAGAGATTTGTACGCAAAGATATTAATGTAGAAATCACATGATCACATGATATTTATTGCTAGCTTTATTTTTTTTCTCACTATGAGTGTGATACATGTATAAGTAATGGACCCTTCCGATGGCGGGAAAATAATGCAAAATTTCGTGACGTCACAATGCTTTTACCTCGGACAAACAAGCTTCGAACCTCGGTCAAACATCAAAACTGAATTGTGACGTCATGGAATTTCTCAAATTTTTCCTGCGTTCGGAAGGGTCAATTTTTGTGTTCAATACGTCAAGGTTTCTAGTCTTAAGGTTATGGAGGAACATTCAAGAATATGAAAGCATAGTGTCAAATGTTAAACGTCTTCAAATTTAATAGAATCATTTAAGAATAGATAAATTTGCAGCATGGACCAGACATGAAAACGTTTCGGGTACTGAACCCTCGTCAGTGATCCTCAATCCAACAATGTTATACATGTATGGCCAAAGAGTGTGAAATGATGGCAAGTGAAATCCATTTACTCTATGCTTTATCATATCATCTTATTAATTACGACGTTTAAAAATTAACTATCTAGAATTTCATTTTATAATTGAGTGGAATATATTCACCAAATGAAATATCTCTCGCTGTCTTTAAGTATGTTTCTAAACTTCTATTAATTGTATGCAAGCATCATCAGAGAGCAATGAATTAAAAGCATGAAAAGGTATGTGCAGAATTGCAGAAAACGTCGTTTTCGTAAATTTGTATCCCTAAGCCATGGTTGTCATCCAAGAGCTATCTTTGAAATTTGAATTATCAAAGATTATTTCCATATTTCAGCTTTTCATAATAATTTTGTAATTTTCCGTTTAAGATTTGTTCCAACACGTATGAACATGTATATAAACACGTTCGTAATTACCTGATAAGTATTTTCAAGGAAGTTAGTTTTAAAGTGTGACCATCACGATAAGCTCTCTTCCTTAATTTTCTGAGAGTTAAATTTAGGAAATAATCTTGAAAATCTACAAATCAGACTATGATTTTCAAGGGGGACTTCATTTAAATGTTATAAGTGCATTTATTGCATCCTCTTCACAGAATCGAATTTCTTGTAAAACAGATATCTTTGGACAATTTTTTCGACAAATTATTATAAATACAATATGAGAAAAGAGCTTAATTTCCTCATTGAAAGAGAAAGAGAGACACTTGATCTTTTACATGTTAATCGCGAACTCTTAAGATTATATATTCTTAAACAAAAGAATCATCCTCAAGTTATAACATATGACTATTAAGATCCGTTTCTCATTTTAGGTCCTGTTTGTTTCAAATATACTTTATCAGAAAACTTTACACAATTATTGACTTATGAAGAGGTCTACTCGGGACTATACAGACCTGGTCAGGTATTGGTAGACCGAGCGTCAGCGGTCAACTCACTCTGAGGTACACTCTATCAAACTACGTCTCCACCAATCTGAAATAAGCAAAATCGACAATAATTCCTGATCATTTGATAATAAGTATTATATGAGCTAGATTAAGAAAAGATCTCCAACATATCAAGTGATCACAGCGAAACACATACATATGAGACGAAAAAGAGGGATAAAAGAGACGGAGACGACACTAACGCATCTCCTCATTGAATAAGATCCTTTGTAAAACAGACATACATTGTAGGTATGCCACTTAATAGAATAACTATGGCGCTTCACAAATTCAAAATGGTTAAATAAATACAAATATATAAATGATGTCGCACTTTGATAACGGGGATTGGAATTCTGAAAATAGAACTTTCAAAATATATGCTAACAGCATTGAATCAATTTAGAGGTTACAGTTTGTCGATAAGATACATAATAACTTTTTTTCTTTCACATTACGGCTGAAGAAATAGAAATGGAATAAAATGATTCTGACATGAAAGTAATTTGTTTTGTACGGTAGGGTCCATAGCTTAAGGGTGCACTTATTTTCTTTTGCAGTGATAGCAATTCAACTTGTTTGCCGCGATTGAATTTTAAAAGTGTAATGATTACTTCTTTCAAGCTCTGTTGCCCGAGAAAAGCTTTTTTGGCCCTTTTTAAAAATTTGATATCATATATTATTTTGCTATTTCAGAATCATTTCAATTCATCCAAAATATCATCGATATAAAAGAAGGTTAACATCGTGTAGCACCATCCCTTCAAAGCTATTTTGGTCATAAGAATGTAATGATGTGCATTCTTGAATAAATATTGTTTACACCAAGATGTATTTCACAATGCTACTGAATCGACCCTATACAAAATTTTGAGCAGCGAATTACTTACAAAGCGAATGAAAAAAAAAAAAACAAGTAAACGATTATAGTACAGGGTGCGACTAAAATACATTTGTGTCAGAAAATTACTTTCGCTCAAAGTACCACTTATTAGGTTTTACTATCCGAAGCACGTGTCTGGTGCATTAAATTATGTTTGAAATTATGTCATTCAAGAAGGTAAAGACTTGGGACACTTCCATTATGTAATAAATGAAAATACCGTTTCGAGCGAGTTAAAATACTTATTGTTTGAAAAAAGACCAAAATTTGAAAATAAAATAGGACAGTTTAAAAAATACTATTAATGTATCCACTTGACTTTACCTTGGCGACAACAGGATGACGAAGTAACTCGTGTGATTTTGTTTTCGCGAGTACATTATCTGAAGCAATTACTTGGGTTTTTTGTTTTTGTTTATGTTTTTTTTTTCTTTCTTTTTTTCTTGAAATTTTGACTTTTATATACGTATAATTCATTTTTCCTATACACTTCCATTTTCCTCATAACTGTGCATGATTTTGATTGTCATACCACGATATTCTCTCTTGCCTTATCCCACACGGCTGAAATTGAAACCCTCTTCTCACCATTTTGCTTTTTTTTTTCAAAACAATTCTATATCCATACATAAAAGTAGATCTAGACTACAATACATGCACATAAAAACTTACTAAAGCTGCTAATTCCTTAGGATCAAAAATATATAAACATATAAATTCCGAGTTTCTCTCTTACACAAATTCAATGGGAACAATTTTGAAATGCATCGGTTTTGTTATAAAGTCAACCACAATTGATTTCAATTATATTTTGAATTGATATAATCTGGAAAAAATAATTTAAAAGCTTAATGTACAAAAACTCTCAGAAATAGATATCGAATACACTTTATATACAATGAATACATTAGATTTTTGAATTGCCTCGTTAAGGGTCATTTTCTGGTTTTGATTTGAAAAGCTATAATATGCATGTATAATTGTATTTCAATCAGTATGGTGCGAAGTTCATAAATCAATATGACCAATTTCTAAGTTTCCAATTTGAGTAAAGAAAAAAAGCATGGAAGATGTTAATTGTAATAAAGACGTTTAACATTTGAACTACTTGGTGAGTGTCACTGCTGGTGGACCAAGAGTCCCCGAGGGTACATGTAGCCAAGTTCGATCAACTTCGGTTGATCGTCTGTCTCTTAACGCATTTGAAATTTTCTGTTACAAAAATTCTTGAAATTTCTAAAACGTGGGTCATGTAGCATCATATCCCACTCATTCTGCTACGTCTTTTGGTACATTTTTGGAGATAATAATTTTCATACTTTTTGGCCATATTTCATTGTTTAGACTGAGGATCACTGACGAGGGTTTAGTACCCGAAACGTGCATGTCTGGTCTATGCTGTAAATTCATCATGTTTTGAATGATACTATTGAATTTAAAGACGTTTAAAACTTTAAACATATACAGTAACTTTGGGTATTTCACATCCTGCATTTAATGTATAATTAACAAAATTAGAACGATCAAAGGCAGACAACACAACCATCGAAAATGCGTCAGAAACATCAAATTCCTTTTATCCCATGGATATGATCCTAATGTCACCATACGGACACTCGGCATAGTAGAGGAACAATCTACAGTCTTGTACCAGCGCATTCTTTTAAGACTTGCACTCTGACTGACTGTGATGACGGGACTCCATGATGTGCACTGTCCAAACCTCTTTAGAGAAGACAGGACCACGACCACCTTGGGTGATAACACGCATGAGCTCGCTACAGCCGGCAGAGCACGGATTGCACTTGGTACGCCCACCCCCTTTTTATATACATTTGCATATTCATCTGTGTTGCTTGGGACCCAGCGTAGTGTTGTCTTGTTTGTATGGTCATCTTACAGTGAGGAGATTATTTTACACTACAATTGTGCGTTCTTCCAGACCTTTGGGTAACCGAAAAAGTGGGATGGCTGTGCGCACGTAATAAGATGACCGTCCTAAGTCGGCACTGATTACCCATGGATGTTATTGGTTTATGTGTGGTCTTTTGTGTTCGATGTTTCATGTTGTGTTTGATGTTCCTTGTCCCCCTTTAAGTCTCTTGCTGTTTGTGTCTTATCTGTTTTCACTTGGGGTGTTTCGGTGTGTTGCTGTTGGTGCTGCAACCGAGTCTTGTTGGAGGTTGGAGATCCCCTCCCTTCTTACTGAATTCCCAAGATTTATAGAAAATACATTGCTATCTTGAGAGTTGTACTTTAATGCCTACGTTATATAATCTCCTCTCCCAAATACCTCACACTTGAAGACAGACGTAATATTTAGATCATTAACAACACGGGAAGGTTATGGAGTAATTGATTTTCTCAACAAAAACAACCAATACTTACACATGAATATATCCTGGTCTTTACAGTACAACACAATACAAGACACCAAAACATGAAAATATCACTGACTTCTTATACAACACAATATGACCTGTTAGAGGAGACAACACAAAGCACATATCACTAGCACATAAAAATCTGACTGATTTTCCAATGAAGCACAAAATACCCTATTAAAGGAGACAACACTTAGCACACAACACCATCACATGAAAATATCACTGACTTTCCAATACAACACAACATACCTAGAAAGAAAAGATAATGAAAAACACACAACACTATCAGTGTGCAGTGTGAAGCAGTTAAAATCGTTCCCCACGACTTGATGTTTTGAAGTGTATTAATGACTTCTTTCCAGCTCTGCGACTGAAAGAAGCTTTGTTTTGGCCCTTTATCAATTAGACAATATAATTATCTTATTGCTATTTCGGAAACTTGTCATTTCATCTAAAAACATCATCGAAATCAAACGAGGTTTACATCTTGGCACCATCCCTCCAATGCTATTTTGAACATAGATTTTATTTGGATATGCTACTGATATACTACCCTGCAGGAAATTTGCAAAGTCATCTGTTTTGAAATGATGTTAATTCGTTTAACATTCAAAATCCAAAACTTCAATACCAAAATCAATGGGCATAGATAATAAGAAAAATGCACATCAAAACAGTTCATTTAAAATGACGAAAGCTGTTTATGAATTTCAATGCACCAAATGCGCATTTCAACCAGTAATTTTTCATCAGTGATGTTCATAGCCGAAATAGAAAAGAAAGGAGGGGATCTCAACACTCGGTTGCACCCACAGCAAAACTCCAAAACACCCAATGCAAAAACACAGAGCAGACATCAACAGAAAGATATGCAAAAGGGACAAGGAACACCAACTCACACCATAGAAACAAGGAACACAAAAGACCACACACAAACCAACGACACCAATGGGCAGTCGGCGCCGACACAGGGTGGCCATCCGCCTCGCAAGCAGCAGACGGTGTGGAAATCCGGATTACTTGCGCACAACCCTCACACTTTTCTGATTACCCAGAGGTCTCAAAGAACGCACAATTGTATGAAGTTAGAGAACGAAAACACTTCAAACACTGGGTCGCGCGGAGAAGAAATCCAACTATTGCATACATAATGATCGAAATTCTTAACATTAACTAAAATACCAAAGATTCAGCCAAGGACAAAGATAGGTTCCTTTTTTCAAACTTTATCACATTTGATGACTAATGGTTTCCAGATAAATTTCAAGGCTAGTGCTGAAACACTGCGATGCTAGGCAAATGGTATTTTCGGGGAGTAACAGTCCGCCAGAATGTACCAACCTAGTGTTTGAAACATATGTCCTATTGTATTTATGACAAATATTTACAATGACTATATCCCTATATACAGTACAAAATCGATAATTCAGGAAATCGCAACCAAAGACATACGAAATCAGGATAAAACAGGAACCAAAACAAACAAAAACCTCCATCACATGAAAAGAAGCGAACTCCCAATTAGGAGTGAGACCAGGTGCACAGAAAGAGAGTCAGCATCTCCTGCTTGCATGCAACACCCGTCGCTTCAGTTCAGTGCACCATATTCGCATTTCAACAAATAATGTATCATCGGTTATATGCCGAGATAAAGGAAATCCAGATAACGAGTACACGCGGATGATGACCAAGTTTATATGCAAATGAACGAGATTAGGACAGTGTATGTAATATGTATCGAATTTGGAAACAGAAGATTTACATACATTTTTAAAGTCAAATACCGAAAAAACTGTAAAACTTGACAAACGATATTCATGGAAACTATAACTTTCTACCAGCTGGAAGAAAAACCGAGGGGGTGAAATTATCAAACTTAGACTAAATGCTTATTCGACAATTAAAGTCAAATTTAATGGTTTCTCTTGATTTTTTTCCAACATTCATTACTAGAATCATTGAAAAATACAACTTGTACCATTGCATGACAAGAAAATTATTTATTTTTACAAATTTGAGGACAAAGAAATGTATTTCGAGATATGTAGATACATTTTTAGATGAAAACATTGAAAACAATTGAGAGACCAATTTTCCGACTTTTCAGATATCGAATCTTCCACAAAAGATAGGTGTTCACTCGTGGTAGGCAAAACATATATTCTAATATGACTTGATTCTTTTTCCCTATTAAGACAACTGACTCGAGCCGGGCTCTATTCTCCAATATAGGCCCTATAGCGATAAGCCACGCCTACCCATTTTCTGAAAGCAGATAAACCGGCAGGAACTGGTTTTTACCAAGAATCGATTGGTCATTATTAGAATAGAAATAAAGAAAGACATGCCGGGCTCTATTGTCTTATAATGCCCGAGCGTCCTCAGCCAATCACATTTATCACCTCGCCGCTAACGCGGCTCGGTAATAAATGTGATTGGCTGAGGACGCTCGGGCATTATGAGACAATAGAGCCCGGCTTGTCATTTTTTATTTTTTAATATAAAAAAATATAATCTTACACCCATGAGGGAGGGATGGCGATTTCTCAACCCAAGTGCACAAATTTTGCTTGCCAAGTCATGGACAAGCAAACATTTTACAGAAGGGACTATGGTTGTTGTTGTTGTTGATGTTGTTGTTGTTATTGTTGTTGTTGTTGTTGTTGTTGTTGTTGTTGATGTTGATGTTGTTGTTGTTGTTGTTGTTGTTGTTGTTGTTGTTGTTGTTGTTGCTGCTGCTGCTGCTGCTGCTGCTGCTGCTGTTGTTGTTGTTGTTGTGCAAGTAAGATGAGGGAATGAGTGAGTGAAACTGAAACTGAAAAACCAAATGCAAATATTTTAAGAATATGGAGAGTTCAAGGCAAGAGACCCGTAGAACTTCATTTTGTACATGGAGATTTATCAGGTAGAGTTATAATGTGTTCTGTGCTATTCGGTATCGCAGCAATGATGACCTGTTGACATATGAGTGAGTTAAACAAGATATGGCACGATATCAGAAAAAGTACACATTTTGCAAACCATAAATCTGAGAAATTGATTTTCGATATCAATGAATTTTCTTTCTAATATCAATTTCTAAACATCCAAAGGGCCAAATTCTAGAATATGTAACAATACATACATGGCATTGATTTGAAATGTCCATTGTGTTACCAAACAAAAAATTGTCGTAAAAATTACAATATTTCGTTTTTTTTCGAATTTATTACATGTTTGTTTCTCTAAAAATGTATTGATTTTATCATCCTCTTGAAGAAAATTTATGATATGACGCCGTTTTCTCAAGATATATGGTAACATAAAGCATTGTTTGCGAAAAGTTTTTTTTTTTTGGATAATTGGAAATAATCATTTAAGATAATTTGAATATGAAATTCCTTAACTTCTTTCATGTACTTAATTATTTGCGAGAATACAAAATTACTTAAAGGAAATTTAAAAAGGATAAATGCTCTTCTTCATTAATTTTCCCCCAAAATATTGAAGGTCACACAAATGACTAAGCAGTAACATGACGGACAAAATGGTAATACAAATGACAAATACAGAATTATATGGGCAAAATGAAGTTCATTTTAAGATGAAAGGGTAATTGAATGCTAGTTATTTTAATATGACTTAATTCTAAGACGTTTAATCTGTTTGGAAATGTTGATCAGCGATTTATGCGTAGTAGTGATGATTCATGGTAACACAATTGACAGACTGTAACACAAATGACATTTATGATGATATGCATCATAGTGTTCACAACGTCAATTGATTTTCTTTTAGATTTTCGCCATAAAATGATGTTCAGGTCATACAAAACAGAAGTAATTAAGAATACATTTATCATCTTAACAGAACAAAGACATAAGTAATAGGAAAATAATTCAATAAGGCGTTAAGAAGTTGAAGAAATCTTTAGCAATTTTCAACTGAATCAAAGCACAATATAATTATATTTTTATAGTTTAAATATCACTTTAAATATGTAATCAGAATCACATCTATTTTAAGATTTTTTTTTTCAAATCAGATAAGAATATTTTAGAATAATAAGGCAACAAAATTGTTAAACACACTGCTCTAACTTTTGGAAACAGTACCAAACGCCTGTAACACAGGCAATGCAGGCTTGAATTATTTCAAAATAAGCAATCTTATGGATCCATATCAATCATGATCTTGATTTTGTAATTCTAATCAATATTCTGATTTTTTTTTTCGATTTCTTTTGTTGTTTAACCCAGCTTAACAATCATTTTCTGACTTTCTTTCTACTTATAGATGTTTTGAGTAATACATTCATGGAATTAGCATGCCCTGTCATATAGCTTTATGCTTGCTTTGGATATTTCATCATAAAGTGATTGTTTCAAGTGTACTTATGCATGCAAATCAGAAAATAATGAAAAAGAATATTCTGTGATTCCGAAATGTTAGTTTCATAAACTCTATTAGAGTGTAAGCACGATATAGACTCCATTTCACTTTACTGTTCATGATGTGAGCATTTGTCGATATTGGTGCATATGATAGTCAACCGAAATGAATATACTCTAGTATCAATGTAACTGATGTTATCACAAAAACAACGAAAATAGTGTATTTACAAATTTTGGAAGTTAATTTGTCTTCATTTTTTTTCTTATGTTATACCATAAGGCTAACATAGTCTGAATTCAAAATATTACGAATCATCATACCATGTCAAAAATATTGTCAAGTTGATGCACAATCATTTAGTTGAACTTATTTTACCATATAAAACATGAAATGTACATTGTGTTACCATAAGATGTCAGCTGTGTTATCAAGTGAATAAACACTTAATTGAAACTCATTCATTTTCTTCTCACAGAGAAAATTGAAAGATTAATAGATTTGTAAGAAGTAATTTGAGCAAAAGATCAATAAAACTTTGGAATCTTAATATTCCTTTGATGAGGGTTTCAATTTAGATAGTCAAATGTCCATTGTGTTTCCAATTAAGTGTCAGTTATGTTACTAATCATATCAGTTGTGTTACTTTTTAAAAAGTAACACAAATGACGGTAACACAACTGAATTTTTCGTACAAATAGACACATTGTAGAATCTGAGACGCAAAACTGTTCAAAATTCTTGCCTTCGTAAACATGGTTCATTACTTTCATTTCAAAAGCAAAAGGAAAAGACAGAAAATGCCACCATTTATCATACAATAACGGTAACATAATTGACATGTGCAAAAGGTAACCTTACAGTGCTAACCAAAGTCTTTTAAACATCTAAGTTGAAGCTGGCGGAATATTAAAATTTATTTTTTATATAAATTGATAAATCATTATGAAACATTTTAACATGTGAACCTAATTAATATATTTTAATTGATTGTGTGATTTCTTTCCTTTATGTAAAGGTAACACAACTGACAAAATAATCAGTTACAGTGATATAAATCATAAAGAATTGCTCATCCTAAATATACTTAGGGTATATAAGATATTTACAGAATCTCTTTCATATAATAAACAAATCCCATGAAAAAAATCAAGTTTAAATTTCAGTGGAATAAAAGTTATACCAATGTAAAACTAAAGTACCCATAGTTAGAGACATCAGATTTTGGCAGATAATGGGTATATCAACCTCTCATACTTGCATATTTGTGTCGGATTTCATACATTTTCATCATGGATAGGTAAAATAGGATGAGACAAAGCATTACCAGTACTTATTTCTGTATTTTTTCATTTATATATGAAACAGGCTCAAAAGGACAAAAATATGCACTTTTTTATATCGTGCCATATACGAAAGCATTAATCAACCTTGTTTAAAGAAAGATAACTCTTTTACTTTAAGATATATTCTCAAATATATTGTATTTCTGATATTTTACTTTTAACTTTTTTCTTTTGCTTATTTCAAATGTTTTACAATGAAATACACATTTTTAAAATTTACTTTACTCTTATAAGTATCTGTTCTGAAATTATGTTATGAATTTAAAGACCTGTAACATAGGTCAGCATAGAATTTAGGGTAGAATTCAGGACATTCAAAAAAGGAAGTATTCAATTTTCACAACTGGCTGAAGAGAGTGGATGCAGTCCGACATTTATTACATAATCTTATCAGATGTTTGCCATCTTTAATATAAATCGGCATCTGTTCCATTGTTCCATGATAGAAGTCTTCCGGTGAACGTAAATGTTTTGTCACATATTGATTAGATTTCCGTAAAAAAAGACCGAAAGGTGTGTTGTAATTATCAATAATGATCCATAACAATCCGTTAATTGATAAATTAAGCGAATTCCAAGATTTCAAATGACCAATCGCGCCTAGGACGATGAATTAAAACATTTGACATGTTTTACCATAATGTTGAACTTAGCTAATTATCGTATTGTAATATAAAAAACTGCAATACAAAATTGTGATTTTTGTCCGACTGTGGTATTTCATTTTGAATTTCATACATTGAACATTGTCGTCGGTACGTATTTCAAAGGGTCTGTTGATGTCTTCCGGGGTTCATGCCCTCGATATTATTCTCTTGAGAAACATTGGCAACTTATTTCAACTCAGTGAAAAAAATTGCCTTTTCGCTTTCAATTTAACAATTCAATCATTCACAATACTACGTTGAATCAATTTTCATATTGGCAGATTGCCCCTTCACTTAAAAAAAAGACGATTGATTTGAGCATGTTTAAAGAAAGAATCTGGATAATTAGCCCCCTTTACTTCCTCTGATTTCAGGATAGATGAAGGAATATGTAATTATTCCGTCAGATCATTTTATTATATCCTTTCAACGATGGTTTACCAATATCTACAATTATACAGAAGTGTTCATACTATTTACCTTCTTGTAGGAATTTTTTTACCCATTTAATGCGCCATTTAAGACACGTGTTCCGGTAAGCAATTCCTCATCAGTGAAGCTTCCAACCAAAAGATTTTCAGACACAGCCACAATTCATTTTAGTGGCGTCCTCTTGTTTAATTTTTTGAATTTATAGTTGTTCAATTACTTTGCAGAGAGTGCGCGGCTCCAAATTTCCGGTAGGGTGGATTCAGTAGCAGATTCATTATCGCTACCTTTCGATTCATTATCGAATATGTCCTACATGTAGATGATGCTTATTTTCTTATATAAATATCATCTGACCGTAATATTGATGTACTTAGGTAATTTGATGATCCAATGACAAATATGGATAATGACAATATTCCAATACATGGCACAAAATCGATAATTCTGAAAATCATAGACCGAAGGCATACAAAATCAGGATAAAACATGAAGAAAGCAAACAAAGAAAAACCTCCACCTTATGAAAAGAAGTGAACTCCCAATATGGAAATGAGACTATGTCCCAGGAAGAGTCAGTATCTCCTGCTTGCATACTCCATAAAACTGTATTTGATCTTCAGAAATTTCTAAACGTAAATTTGATTATATTACTTACACAGTTATGCATTTGTAATAAAATATTCAATTACATGGATTTATGCAAGATATGATTTCTTATTCTTATAAATATCAGTAATTGAAAGTCAAACACGAGAGCTGAAACCAGATGCCAAAACCACAATTTTTGAAACGACACAAAATAGAATTTTCTCAGCGCGAAAGAAAAATTGGACAAACAGGCGGAGACAATGACACAGCTTCACAGAAACACGAAGGGACAACTTATCTAATGAATTATTTCCAGTGCAATAATACGGAAGTGTTCCAACTCTATACCTTAATGAAGAAAATTCAAAACAAATAATCCCTGCACCAGACACGTGTTTCGAATATCAAATTCTCATCAAGTGCGGAATAGAAGGCATTGTAGAATGTATTGAAACATATAAACATTCTTGGAAGAAAGGAGGGGATCTCCAAAAACACTTGGTTGCAGCACCCACAGCAAAACTCAAAATCACCCAATGCACAACTATGTCATTTACAAAAGTCATTTACATAATAACGTCATTTACAAAATAATGTCATTTACAAAATAACGATGTCATTTACAAAAGTCAGCCATTGATTGATGCCTTTTATTAAGATCTTTGAATTCTGTTTAAGACCATTCAACTGGTAACCGTCCTATAATTGCATATATATGGTGTACCTGTATGAAAATGAATGATTATGTGAATGGATGTGAAAAAAATGAAATCAAGTTAGTTTAATACAAAGGAGGGGATCTCCAACAACACCAGGTTGTAGCGCCCACAGCAAAACCCCAAAACACCCAATGCAAAAACACAAAGCAGACAAGCACGGAAAGAGACGCATAAGGGACAAGGAACGTCAACGCACAACACAGAAACATCAAACACAAAGGACTACACATAAACCAACGAGACCAATGGGCAACCGGTGCCGACTTAGGACGGCCATCTGCCACGGAAATAGCAGAAGGTGTGGTTATCCTGGATTACATGCGCACAACCCTCCCATTTTTCCGATTACCCAGAGGTCTCGAAGAACGTACGATTGTGGTGTAAACCAACCTCCTCACTGTCAGATGACCACACACAAACAAGACCGCAAAACACAGAGGCCCAAGCAACACAGATTAATATGTAAATAGATATAAAAAAAGGGCGTACGTAATACAATCCGTGCTCTGCCGCCGCGAGCTCATGTATGTTATCACCCGAGGAGTCCGACTGACATTCAGAGAGGACAGGTGATCGGGTCCCTGTCTTCTCTAATATATTGATATTGCCGATTAATATTAAGAGATACATTGATTTACATTGTATATTTGTTGGAAAATTAATAACAAAAAACCTGAAACTATTCGATACAACCCTTTGTTTGTTCTGATTCTATGCATGCACGATTTTAACGTATCAATCTCTCTCTCTCTTATTCTATATTCCCTATATCTCGAAATGATAATATCTATCTCTATGTCTCTCTTTTTCGATCTGCCTTTCCCTCAGATTATCATTTCAAATTTCTTAGTTTCAGTTTAATATTTTTCACTGAATTAACACCACGTATTATGTCTGCAGCTTTTTCTCCAATCATGATTGTAGGAGCGTTTGTATTTCCAGAAACAACATTCCTCATCACGGAAGCGTCTGCAACACGTAGATTTGATATTCCATGTACTCTGTAATGAGATAGTTATTATTGATTTCAGCACTAAGTCATAAACGACCAATAATGTTAAATATCTTCAAATTAATAGTATCATGCAAGAACAGATAAATTTGTAGCATGGAACAGACATGCACGTTTCGGATACATAACCATCGTCAGTGATCCTCAATCTAAACAATGTAATTTGCCAAACAGTGAGAAATTTATGATGTCCAAAAGTGTACCGAAAGACTTAGCAGGATGGGTGGGATATGATGCTACAGGATCCACGTTTTAGAAATTGCAAGAATTTTTGATAAGATAAATATTCGAATGCGTTGAAGAAACGATCAATTTATCTTGGCATAATGCATGCAAATAGTTAACCAATTTACATAAAAAGGAACACAATATTGTTATGCTAAGTAAACGTCAAGTATGGCATAACGATAATCGGCAATAAAGCATAATTTTCCCATAGCCTACTATTCTAGGACGTGAAAAGCATGATTTTTTCCCGGGAAAAATTAAGCATTTATGTATGAATACTTAGGATATCGAATAATACTAAACGCACATTTGAATCCTTACATGATAGTCAAACACAGAGACCAAAACAGGAATCCAAAAACAACAACCAATCATCATCATGGTAAACAATGAAAATAAAAAAAGTCAAGTAAAAGTTCTATAAGTCTTTGAAAGATTCATTAGTCAAACCCAATGAAGACAAGATAAAGTGTCTAGTCGATGTAGAAATATCCTGCTTATTACAACGTCCGTCATTTCAGTCTTGCAAAGAAAATCAAACCCATGTATCAACTTCTGTCTTTTGCGTTCGATGTTTGATGTCTTGTTTGGTTGTCCCTTTTGTGACTCTTGCTGTGTGTGTCTTCTCTGTTTTCACTCGGGGTGTTTTGGTGTGTTACTGTTGGTGCTGCAACCGAGTCTTGTTGGAGATCCCCCTCCTTTATCCTACAAGGTTCAAACTCCAGATCAGCTTTCAACATTGTTGACATCGAATTGTCATAGTCTTTACTTTTCATTCTATAGTCAAGATATTACTTAAGAAATCATAATACTTATTATCATTAAGACTCAGGGCATTAGATAATTACCTTAGGTCACTTCCAACAACACTGGTTGGGTCTTCCTTTCTACCCATTCTACACGTCGTAGTAGGATGGTACACTGTTAGTGCATAATGACGTATAGCACATTCAAAATAAGCGTCTGACGACCTATCATGTTCTGTGCACTGTGCGAAGTGACGATATGTGTCTTCAATGTTGATTCCAAGCTCCTTGAAGGATTTGGTGTTTCCAAGCTCGAGTCCTTTCTTCATTCCTGAAGTAAAAACAACAATATTAATACAATTTTTCGTTTCCTTACGTGCTTTTATTTCTCGACTTTGAGACTGAGAAAACTGATGGGCACTTCTTCGATATTTATATTAAAGTTATTGAGATATGCACATATACAGTTTAGCCGAATGTTTCAAGTGTATTTAGTACTTTCTTTCGAGCATTATCGCCTGAAAGAATTTTTGTGTCCTTTACTGAGTTGAGACATTATGAGGAAAGGGCTCATTTGATGCTTTCGAGATTTATTTGTGTGTTTATGTGAGTTTATCTCTTAAAATGCGGGTATATTCAATGAATTCATAAGTTTCAGTATGGAGTTTTCATTCGAAGAGACGAAGTGGAGGGGAAAAGTATAAATTTCATCAAAATAAGATACGATTGCCGATCATTTATTTATATTCTATAAGTATCAGTCATATTGTGTTTATCATCATTATCATTTCAAAATATTGCAATAAATGGAATCTTGATAACTGTTGTCTTTTCTTTTTAAAAGAAGAAAATTCCATTTATCTTACCTTTCAATAGAATGTCGACATCTGCTTTCTCTGTAAGGTACTGTGGGTCTATTATCGGTGGATCAAAGGGATCAGTGCTTTGAAGAGTTATCGTTCCTTGACTTTTCGGATGTAGAAGCGTGGCAGCAACGACAAAGGAATTTCTGTTTTGTTTTGCTAGCTTTAAAACCGTCTCCTCTGTCTGAAGTATGAATAATTTTTTTATCTGAAAATCTTCCTTGTTTCATATCTAACGAACTAAACGCTGATAAAACCATAGTAACCTTAATCCAATGATTGAAGCTGTATTCTATTCTTTTAAAGTCTAAGACAATTTTTAATCAATTTTTCTAGACGATATTGTAGACAAATTGCTTATTTAAAAAAAATCAAAATTTCCAAAGATTAATGCAAAATTTCCAAAGATTGTTTATTTTAGATATTCGGAAAATCACGCTAAATGAAACTCAGAAAATAAAAATAAGTTTATTTCGGATTCAAGCTACAACATTATGGCATAATAGCACACAATCGCAAACATTAACTTATTTTGGGCCCTTCATGAAGATTAGAAATGATTCAATAAAATTTTCTTTGTAAACGTTTTCAACTGGTAAAATCTATGGAGATGAAAAGTTGTGTCTCTGAAAAATAGAATGATCTATTAAGGTACATTTAAGGACTTGCCTTCTTTTTAAAATTCAGCATAGACGTAGCAGTGCCTTCCTCTGTACCAGGGAAATGGGCAGAGAAAAACATAAGTTGCACATCTGCATGGGCGTTTTTGGATCTATCTCTGGTGTTGAAAAATGCATTTCCTTCCAAAGCACTTGTAGAAAAATATCCTAAGGAATCATGATTTTGAAATGTTACATATAAATGAAAATATGAATTAATCATAATCATCAGTGCAATCAATATTCATAACAGGTTTCGCTCTATGATGGCATAGCTCTGACCTTAGATAGGTCTTTGGCATACATTTAAAGTTATGACTGAAATGTCGCTCTTCATTTATTAACTTGAAGGATTTCCTATCTCTCGGTTTCGAGAATCCCCGATGATACATTGTTTGTTTAAATGTGCATACGGTGCATTAAATTACTATGATAAAACATATATTTCAATATGATAATGTACAGTAAATTATTTGTGTTCAGTAGCTTGTGTTTATCTCCCTATTTCTAAATGTTCATGTATCTATGTTAAATGCTTTATTAGAAACAAGACCGGTGGGTTAATAACCTCTTATGATAAGGTTAGTCTTTACTTGAAAAACCTGGCTTCTATGGCCGGGAATAAATTGGGGAATGAGCAACGAAATTGGTTAAAATTCGTGGCGCATTCCCCTCGCGTTCCTTGATTCTTGTCTATTCGTGTCAGGTTCGTGTCACATCTCAGTGCTACGAATGTGACTTAAGAAATGAATATCATATTTTTTCTTTTGATGCAGGTATATATCGCCCGAAAAATTGGACAGAAAACTGCATCAATGCGCGTAGCGCGTTGATGCAAAAGTTTTCTGTCCAATTTTGGGGGTAATACCTGCATCAACAGAAAAAATATAAGATTCATTTCTTATCATTTTATTATCATCTATTTATGACTGTTTACTTGGATATAAAAGCAATCAATCAACGCACTATATTTCGTAAGTCGGAGGGTTTCGCAGTGATACGTCTGCCAAAACAAGTTATGGTAGCCGCCATGATTCAAACAGCGAACGATTGTCTCTCTATATCTTTGGAATAAGGACCAGTTTGAGCAAATTCTACATGCACTGTTAATTTTTGATTAAGTAAAAAGGAAATGGTACCATTGAAATGATAAGCAATAATCAACACATTGTATTTTCAGATACGAGTTCATTCGTGTTTGAGGGAACCCTCGGTTCTAAAAATAGTGCTATAAATAGACTTCCGTGAAAAATTGTGTTGATCGATGTATCAACAAAATTTCTCAGACAATCAGAATCTTCGTTTCTTGAAAATGTCAATGGAAATTAAATGATACGATCATGACACGAGTGCAACGCGAATTCACAAATTATACATAGTTTGTACACCTTAATTATACAGCTTCAGTCCTTAGTGAAATAATATAAGTATAAAACTCGAATACAATTGTTGGAAGCCTGCTTATGCAGAATCAGTGAAGCCTGAATTTGTGCTTCTCAAATTCATTGCATGTTCGTAGCACTGTCGTATCACGTTCTTGTTTCGTCTTACATTTGTGACCGACTAACATCTTCACTGAGGAAGTTTTACGGTCGATATTGGGAACTCGTCATATACTATAATGTCCCACTTTCCAGAATGGTGGATGATATTCTGTCATAGACCATTTGAACCATCCAACCAAAGATTGTACTCTATGTCTTCCGAAATGGAAGTAACCGGATGAGACAGTTCTACCGAATTGAAGCGGCGGTTGTTGCATGCAAGCAGGAGATGCTTACTCTTCCTGGGCACCTGGTCTCACTCCCATATCGGGACTTAGCTTCTTTTCATGTGGTGGAGGTTTTTGTTTGTATGCAAATCAAGGTTGCGCTACTTTAATTTACGCAATAATTAATACGGTGCGTTTTACAACCGACAGCGAGATATTCCATGAATTCTCAATGCCTTCCGCATGTGCACCGGGGATATATCATTAGATTATTTGTCCTTTGTGTTTCTATGGTGATGTGTCATTTTTTTGTTTTGTATTTTTACCAAAATTAGATGAGCTTTTCTTTAGTGGTTTTTTAGCTTTTCAGGTATTGCTCATTTCCATTGGTAAAGACATTTACAGAAAATAGCAATGTTAGAAGATCCGTGCATAAGCATTTAGAGAAAAGCTGTTAATTTAATTTCCATGTAAAGGTTTTCAACCACATTAATTATCATGTAATGGTTTTCAACCACATATTGGAAATTAGTAAAGGACATAATCAAGAAAAAATAGGGAAAATACCCTTTCCTGTTGTTTTGTATAATAAATGGTTCCAAACGGTGTCGACTTTTTCCGGCGTTATAGTCATCGAAACATTTGGATAAAAGTAAAGTAGTATGAAAATATGGTCCTGCAAATTCTGACCTACATGTAAGTCTGCTAAGACTGGAATCTAAAATAGATAAATTCATGATGTCATTTTTATAGTAGTGCGCTTCTAGCATTGATATATAGGATAATTATTCCAAGCAAGCATATACCATATACTTTGATTCATCATTACTTCACCTTCATGTGTAGCAACATTCCGTTTTCTCCTGCTTATGGCGTTTTTGTTTATCAGCTAATTCGTTACAAATGACAAATATGAATAATGACCATATCCCCATACACGGTACAAAATCGATAATTCAGAAAATCATAAACAGAAGGCATACAAAATCAGGACAATATAGGAACCAAAGCAAACAAACAAAACCTTCCATACACTGTACAAAATCGATAATTCAGAAAGTCATAAACCGAATGCATACAAAATCAGGATAAAATAGGAACCAAAGCAAACAAACAAAACCTTCCACCACATAAAAAGAAGCGAACAACCAAAATGTACGCCGGGGCATGTTCCTCATCCTTAGAGCTAGACGGCTTCAAAGTAAGCTACTTGTTTATGGTTATATAGCAAAACGGCTTAACTCGTCATTGAGGAAGTTTTTCAGCCGCTACGGGGATATCATAAAAGCAAAGAAGATCCATCTTTCCAGATTGATCAGTAACATTCTGGATTGCGATTGAATGGCTGTCAACATCACCAAACAGAACATTTTATCCTGATATCTAAATTAATATAAACATCGAGACAATCACCGAATTTGACAATTTTTCATGGAACTGTTGCGACGGGTATTGCATGCAAACGGGCACTTCGCCTAACTTCGGAATATTGCTTATTCCGGGATTCGCAACTATTCCAGTGGGAATTCAAAGTACATTGCCTTACCTTCTTGTCTTTGTGAGTGAATAAGTGATGGATAATTTTTTGATGTTTATTCAAATACATCATGAATGTGTCTTCTCGAAAGATTTGATATACATATGATAAAGCAGAATTTAATCAAAATGATATCAAAATCATTTAATTTCCATTGTTATTATTAAGAAACGACGATTCTGATTGGCCAAGAAATTTTGTTGATACCTGTATCAAAACAAAACGGAAGTACGCGCTGAGCAACGTCATAAGCAACTTCGTTAGCAACACGATTTCAAAGCTGCAAATAAACGTCGAAAAGCGACGAAATGAAATGAAAAGTAATCAATATAATATTTTTTTGGTTGATCGAGGTATCAACACCAAAAATTGAGGGAAAACTTATACATCGTGCGATACGCGCACGATGCAGTTTTCCCTCAATTTTGATGTTGATACCTCGATCAACCAAAAAAATATAACAATTATTCCCAAAATTACGAATATGACTCTTAGATAGCAAAATACCGTCCTTGGTCTTATCCGAAGCAGATAGAGTAAAAAGAAGTTAAATATTACAAATAGCTTTTCTAATTAGTTGAACTTTGGGTATTAAAAGAAAAAAAGTATAATTTTGATTGAGTGCAAAACTCAATATTACAAGAAATGGTGCTAATTAATCAATACCGATATACATATTTCTTTCACTAGATCCAATAAAATTGAGAACATCACATTTTGATCAGTTTGCTTTATACACCCTTCCACACTATCTGCGGTACAGAAATTGAAGCTCAGATCCGGGGGACAAACAATCGATTGCGCAGTCTTCAGTGACGGTATTCGATTGTTCGGTGTCATCCCGATTGTCCCACATTTATATAAAAAAGGTATAAAAGTCATGTGGGACAATCGGGATATGGTGTGCAGGTTCAATTAGGTAATTGCGGCAATTATCTCATTCAGAGATCAAAGGATGGAGGTTAAAGTCTGATTCATGATTTCTTAATTAACGGCATGAATGTTTTGTACTTTCTGGTGTGCTTTTATTTATTTATTTATTTATTTATTTGACTCATTTTTTTCGGACTTTAGGACCATCCCTCTAAAAATCCTGGATCCGCCCATGAAATCTACTAAGAGATGTGGTTTGTAGACCGACTTTTGTGACCCTATATTTTGGCTTTTTCTTTCTTTTTTTTTTCTGCAAATAACTTGACCATTTTCGGGACACCGAATTTTAAAGCTGTCAGTCTATATCAATTACAGGAAAAACTGAAGGATTTTTGGATATTAAAAATCATGTACATAGATTAAAAAAGACGGTTCTCGGCGACTTCCCCCTGTGCGCGACATTGTAGATGGCACCAGGAAAATTCACTCTGGCTTTATTTAAAGTACTACTGACGAGGATTCAATATCCAAAACATGTGTCTAGTACAATAAATTGGTACTATAGAACATATATTTTAATATTGACAAATTCAAAGGGGCGAGAGGGGTCAAAAGACGGTGTGATTAAGCAACTTAGACGCAAGATTTTTTAAAATACTTCAAATTTGTCACAGAATTTTGAAAATAAGTTTCTTCAAATTACTTCAAAAGGACGACGTCTGCCCGGAGTCCGTTCTGACACTTGTATAGCTCTTGACCATACTTCTTTTTGAATCATGACAGTATCACAACGAAGTTTTTGCGTGTGATTGTTAAAAAATGTGAAAGGATGAAGATGCAATCAATGACATTTATGAAATAACATAAAATCGGATATGAAAGTGTCTGACAATTGTCCGAATTGTCACATTCCTATGAAAACTAAGAATTTATGAGGTTTTAGAAATAAATGAAATAATTATCCATATTTATCATACTGATCTATTTGAAAATGAAAATGCCTAAATTGATGCTGGAACGTAAAGTGAAAACTTTTCATTGACATGAAGATCTTTTCATCACTATATTGCATACGTTTCGAAACTAATGTTCTGTACAGATACAATTTTTAAAGTACAAGTATATGCTCTTTCAGTTGAAATGTGCAATTTCTGAACTATAATTATAATAAATCTTGATCACGCGTTAAATCTATGAAATACGGCATACTAAACTAATCCTTTAGAATCCATAAGTCTTAGATTGTATATTCATATTTAATGTTTTCAGTAGTTATCCCATACTCAACAATTAATGAAATTCCTGATGCAAACCCCCCCCCCCCCCTGATTATTATATCCAATAGCTATACATGTAAATTGAATAAATAAAGGTGCCAAAAATGAAGATCGACCATGCCTTTGGAGTGAAATGTTTTTTGCTAAAAACTACTTATTTTGAGAAAATATTAGGCTTATTGATGAAAATATAAAGAGTAAGTGTATGTCCATATAAAAGTGTTCGAGATGGAGAAATACATAAGAACATTTAGCCAGAATAGAAGTTAACAATGGGGGGGGGTTGTCTCTTATGAGTAATAATAAAGAATGTATCGGTATTTAATCGTATTAATATCATTTTATAAAGTGTAACAAAAATACCTACAACAATAAAATAGACTATAACCTGAATGTTTGTATTATCACTATGCATGTATTTGTTTAAAAATGTAGGACAATCGGGATATGATTTTGTCCAAATGTGGGACAATCGGGATTAAACCGATTGTTCCAAGAGACTTTTTCGCGGAACAAACGAAACATGATTCCGCGTTAAACGCCCTTAAACAAACAAATTAAGTCACTGATGCATGTACAATCTATTGCTTGTCCCCTGGAACTAGCCTTCAAATCTAGTGCCGCATCTTCTTTCGCACGACTAAAATTTTCGTCATTGTTTCTCGTATTATTATAAACACTTATTTCATGTTGCAGTGTGGAGAAGTTAAAATCGTTCCCCTTGACCTGACGTTTAGAAGTGTATTTAAAAGTACTTCTTTCCAGCTTTGTCGCCTGAAAGAAGTTTTGACATTATATATATTTATATTACTTTGCTAATTCGAAAACATTTCATTCCATTCAAAACTATCACCGAAATTAAAGGAGATCAGAATCTTAGCACCATCCCTCCTATGCTATTCTAAACATATATTTTATTTGGATATGCTACTGAATCGACCCTACAGGAAATTTGGAGCCGCATACTCTCTGTAAAGTAAAATCTAAATTCAAAACATTAAAGAGGGCGCTACTTAAATGAGTTTTGGTTGCTCCTCTGAAAGCATCACTGATGAGAATTTAAGGAGGTATTGAACACTTTGACGCCAAATTCAATTTTTCTCAAAATTTCTGAAATTATTAATTTCTTGTCTGTCCTTCATCATACAAACTTACATTTGATTCTATCCACAGGAAAAATTTCTATGAGACTTTGAAATGTGCATTTTTCAACGTATCCATGAATTTCTTGATGACGTCATAATATTAAAAGTGTCATTCCGGTTCTCTTAATGCTATTGGTAATTAATTTTGATTTAACTTCTAAAATATTCATAAATGTATTGCTCTCACATAAGGAAAAGATTAAATGAATTGTGTCATAAACAAAGGCAGGATACTAGAATAATAGATGACACAGTCGCTCAAAAAATTGCAATTTCGAGCCAATTGACTTTAGTTGATAGGTGATTATTACGAATCCTGTGGATCAATCCTTGTCAAAAACTAAAAGAATGATCAAAAGTGTACAGAGATGATTTCATGATTAAACGAGAAAAATTAAATTTGGGATAAAAATTTTACGAAGCTTTTTATTTTCCAATTTTTTCTTCCAAATTCGTCCATTTTCAATGAAGTAACATCCGCTTCCTTGTTATGTAAATTGGTCAACGAATACACTAAAATAAGAACTGAATTTTCTATTTTATACATGTAAAGTTTCAATGCAATACGTTTTGTATTAATGTTTTAATGGCATTTTGAATGCGATCGTTTGTGACGCCATTTTCCCCCGATAACGTCGAAATTACGTCGTGGTTGGCTCATGGATAAAACTACCAAAATCCACAATTTTGAAAATCGCTATAATTTCTTCAAATTACGTCGGAAATTATTCAAACTTCATCAGAATACTCAAATATGTATATCAATCAGTGTATCAAATGTTTTAAGGAAGTAAGGACTGTACTTTTCCTAGGAAGTGAGAAAAACAAATAATGCCGCCGCCATCTTGGTGTTGAATCCTTCCTTAATATTCGAAACACGTGTCTGGTGCAAGAAAAAATTGGTTATGAATTTTCTTCATCATGGTAAAGAGTTGGAACACTTCCTTTAATCTAGGGTCCGCTCACCAGTTTCTCTTACCGCGCAGAAATATTGCGCAGTCATACATTATTTGAAGTCATCTTATTATGTTTCTATATATCTCACATTATTATACTATATATATTATTGTGTTTGTTATATCTACAACTTTTATAGGATACTAGTCTCAAGGTTAAAATTACTATACATAATAAATATCGCACACGTTTGCCAAAAAAAGGTGACAAATTTTACCTAAAATTCATGGTTTTGGACATTTGTCTGTGTATTGTATCTGGTCTCCTGGAAATTTTTCGTACATATGCTTATATTTTATATTCTAGCCAAATATTAAAAATTTCCAACACATATAACTCAAATTAGTGTCGCTATGATTCGCAGGTGACAAAAAATGTGTAAGAACCAAAAGACATAATATTTTCCCCTATGAAGTCCTGCCAAACAAGGAAAATCCTGTACGCATTTTAAAATATCTATATTTAGACTAAATAAGTTACGTGACCTAAAAGCTTGAATGTTCTTACACAAGACAGGCATATTCTACAATACTATACTATATCTTTCCATTATAGAATACCTTCATAATTGTCTTATAAACCCACCTTTCAAAACTTCTCAATTTCCCCTATTCAGCTTTCAACCCTGGACATTCGGGGTTCACTCTAAAAACCGTTGAGCGGATCCCTAAAAACCGGTGAGCGGATTGTCCAATGTAAAAGTAATTGCTCGTAGCACATTTTGCACAGATGATTATGTATTCTGATTTGCAGTTTATGCGGTCATTTGGTCGTAGAGTGTGGTCGGATTTCAGCATTTTCGAACTCCCTCCCTCGATAATTTCGCAAGTTCCACATCTTGGATGACCACATTTTTCTGGACGTGTTGAGCTCCATGTTTCGTACTTTGCCCTAGTCAATAAGCGTTTCAGATTTTGTGCTTGGCGGCAACTGTAGAAAATTTCTTATTCTTTTATAAGATTTTTCATATTCTGTTATTGTTTCTTTCACTATATATCCCCATTTATTTTGCATAATCTTATTGAATGTATTACATCCATTGCCTTACATGTACCTTGAAAGAATCCAGATGTTTCTTTGGTCCAATACCAGATAACATCAGTAGCTGCGGTGTATTGATGCTACCACCCGATAGAATTATCTCCCTATCTGCAATGACACGGTGTTTCCTACCGCCACGAATAAGCTCCACACCAAACGCTGATTTGTTCTTAATAAGTACCTAATATAAAAAAGGAAATAAAATCCGTTGCAGGTATAGATCCGAGTTGAGAGTATTTTTGTAACATTTCGAGAACGCATTAACTTGTTTATAAAAACGCAAACATTGGCACAATACTTTCTTGGTAGTTTGTTAATTTTTTCTGTGATGGCGGGTGCGGCTAGCCAACAGGGGATGCTTACTCCTCCCGAGAACCTCTAGCTTGCAAGGAGTCCGTCGATGTTCAATTTGGTGATCTATTGTGAGTGCTGTTGTGATTATCGTCAGGATCTTCTTTAACTCATTCTGTGAAATTCCAAAATTGGACACTTCGTTATTCTCCAAAGTGAGATTTATAAAAGCTGATACTTGTATTACTTACTTTTGTTACAAGGGAATTGACGGATATATGTAAGTTTGGTCTGTCAGAAGCCATTCCCAAGAAACATCTTGCAGTATTGCAACGCAAGCCATCCTTTGTTGTAAGGGTGAGCGGCTCATATCCTGTACCATATACATAGAAACACATTACTCATGTAATTCACATGTTAATTGTATTATATGTATTGAAGTATTGGTAATATTTTTTAATCTTTACTCTTAAGTCTGTTACTTTACATGTTTTTTTCATAAACAGAATTCCAAATTAAAAAAAACAAACTTTCAGATCATTTGTATTCAGTTCTATCATCAAGCGTTTTCAACTATCATAAAACAAATATGTTTTATTTGTTTTAATAAGTAGAGTATATTGGAGGTGACAAAAATAATCTCTCAATCGAACCTATTTGGCTTTCTCCATTACAGTCTACGATGTCAAATCCTAGTTCCTGCATTGCCCTGCTGTAATATGGGTTCAAGTCAGTTACTTGACCCGGGCTCACCTTAAGTGGCCCACCTTTTCCATGATATGCTTTTGATGTGAAAGAGGAAAAAAGTATTTACATATTCAAGTGTTAGTGAAAAAAATCATCAGTAGTGAGGAAATTTAATGGATGCCGTATGACAATAATAAATAATGAGATGATAAATAAAAGACAATCAAAATATTTTCATGAAAATGTTTGTTTGTTTGGACAAAACTATCTTATTTTGTTCTTTGAATTGACTTAACTATTTTTATTTATTTCATTTCCATGCTTGAACCCAAGAAATCTTTTAAAAGAAAAAGGAAAACGAAAACTTTGACTGACGTGAATCCTGAAGCCATGGTACTCTATTGTCTTCTGATTTAATGAAGTAGGGTAGTACGTCTTCATACGCCAACCCTTCGCAACCATCCGCTGCCCATTGGTCGTAGTCATGGCGACTACCACGCACATACGCCAAAGTGTTCAAGCTACTGGATCCTCCCAGAACACGCCCCCTTGGCCAAAAATTTACCTACGTCAAAAGTTATCAACTTTGACCCAAACATGGTTAAACATCACAAGAGAAAGCATACAAACTAAATGCATTTAAAGTATTTTGTTAAATCTTATATAAATGACAAATATGGATAATGACCATATCCCTGTCTACAGTACAAAATCGATAATTCAGAAAATCAGAAACCGAAGGCATACAAAATCAGGATAAAACAGGAACCAAAGCAAACAGAAACAAAAACCTCCACCATATGAAAAGAAGCGAACTCCCGATATGAAAGAAGACCAGGTGCCCAGGAAGAGTAAGCATCTCTTGTATATATATAAATAATATGACAATTAAAGAAATCTAATTGACGCACAAATCAGCGTTAAATGAATATTTTTGGTAAGTGTAATGTTACATAGATGCTGAACTTGTGTTCCGTAGACTCATCATGGTTATCTGGTGTTAGCGACTTACATTGTCCTTAAGAGCTTTCGAAGATGAATTTTGTGGTGTAGTAACATAATTCCAATCTAGTTCAGACCGTTGGAGCGCCAGTGACTTTAAAGGTATATGTATGTCCTCATAATCCTCGTCGGATGGTCCCGCCTCTATAAGCAGCACGGTCACGGATGAATCCTCGGAGAGACGAGAGGCAATCACTGACCCAGCCGAACCGGCCCCAACTAGAATAGATATTCAAGATATTCAAAATAAGAAAAAAGAAAAAAAGATATTCAATATTTTACCAAAGAAGTCACTATTGAAGAAATTTGACAACAGCCATATAGCTTAACATAGATAAATCTTAGGTATTTTCTTTGGCCTCTAATTCATTCTTAATATGATTCAAGGCAGCGCTACGCACAATAATGTTTGGTCATTCCGTGGAAAATCAGCAAAAATGTGGGTGACACTAAGACAGAAATTTGGATGAACTTTGGGCTTCCTTTTGGTCCTACTTACTCGGATACTATACTTGCATTAGATATGTTACATGTTATACGTCTTCAAATTCAATAGCATCATTTAAAACCTGATAAATTTACAGCATGGATCAGACATGCACGTTTCGGGTACTAAACCCTCGTCAGTGATCCTCAGTCTAAACAGTGTAATATGGCCAAAAAGTATGAAAATCATTATGTCCAAAAATTTACCAAAAGACGTAGCAGAATGGGTGGGATGTGATGCTACAGGACCCACGTCTTAGAAATTTCAATAAAATTGTAACAGAAAATTTCAAATGCGTTGAAGAGACAGACGATCAACCAAAGTTGATCGATCTTGGCTACATGTGCCCTCGGGGACTCTTAGTCAACCAGCAGTGACACTCACCAAGTAGTTCAAATGTTATACGTCTTCAAATTCAATAGCATCATTTAAAATCATATAAAATGATTCATGAGTGCTGTTGAGATTATCGTAATGATCTTCTTTAACTCATGATTCATATGATACTGTAAACGTACAATTTTTCGCGCGGGGGTAATTTTCGCGTATGCCACGAATCGAAAGATCGCGAGAATAACCCTGCGGCATGTTTACAAAAACAAGGACATTCATATCGCGATTATTTCCCCCAAGTGTAACGTCTTGATATTATAATCGCGAAATTTTTCCCCAACCAAAATAATCACGTTTACAATGTATGAAAATAATAAGTACAGCGCGTATAAATTGCGTCACCTGCATTGTATTTTACAATGCCTTCCGCATTTGCACTAGAGATGATTCGTTAGATAAGGTGACCTTCATGTTTCTGTGGAGCTTGTGTCATTGTCTCCGTTCTCTTTTCATGAGAAAATTCTGTTCTATATTTCAGCCAAAATAGGTAAGCCTTTCAATTGTGTTTTTTTGAATAAGGTTTCTGCTTTTGTGTTTGAGTTTAACTCGCAGATCTAAAGATCGAAGCTGGAAAATCTGCGATGTCATTCTAAATTATCATTATAATATAGGAAAAGCTACCATTTAATTTTTGTCAAGCTACGCAAATGAAAGGAAAGTTCGAACGTTAAGTCACTTCTTGGAGTTCTCTAGAAAATAAAGATTACAAATCTTTTTCTTTAAAGTAATGAATTTTACCTATTATGTAGTCGTATGTTGAATTGAGAGTAACATTGTCTTGTATTTTCCGGCCTTTTCCTCTAAGATGTAGCCACATAGTAACTCCCAGAAATACAGTTAGTACACTAAGAAAATTAAGCCCACTCATATTTCCTGAAATAAGAAATAATTTCTGATAAAAACTCTGTAGCAGATTTCATTTAATGTTGAAAGGGAATTTAAAACTATGCAATACATTATGTAATACCAATACGAACATACAGTGCAAACTTTCTTCTCCCATTTCTGTGCGTTTAAGATTTGGAGTTTCCAACTTGAGATACCTTCGACGAAAAACACTGTTTATTTGCTGCTGTTTCTTCTTCATGATACGGCAAAACTTCAATACACTGAAGGTAATCTTCAACGGTAAAAGTTTGTGGAAAAGTATTTACAAAGATGTGATTAAAAACTAAAAACTTTAGGAAAAATTGCATAACATAATAGAATGGAGAACAGCAGGTGTGAGCTGTTCTCTGTAGATGTCAACTGATGGTGATTGGATATAACTACTGTTGGAAGTAAGTTCCATGTCAATATCGTTTGGAGTAAGAAGGACCATTTGTAAGTGTTTTTTGCTGTTTGTATGTGCCTGTATGTTTGTGGATGACTACTGTCTGTGTGTATGGGGATGTGACTGGTGTCTATGACAATAAGGTGGTGTACTATTTTATAAAAGATAACAAGTCTAGATTTAAGTCGGCGCTCAGCTAGAGTTGGCCACTGTAGTGTGTTCAACATGTTTGTAACACTACTTGTATTATGGTAATTGTTGTATACATAGCGAGCGGCTCGACGTTGTACAGATTCAAGTTTTTGTTTGTCTTGTGATGTGTGAGGGTCCCATACACTGCAGACACGTGCTTCATATAAGAATGACAAGGAAGTGTTCCAACTCTTTACCTTCTTGAAGAAAATTTCAAACCAATTCTAATGCATCAGACACGTGTTTCGGATGTTACATCTCAGAAATAGCCAAAATTCAGTTCAGAAGCGCCCCGGTGATGATACGTTTACAGTAGATAATTCTATTGTAACGTCATTGTTCCATAAGTCGTCATGAATCAAACAAACTAACATTGACGTGAAGTAAATTAAAGAATATATATATATATATGCATCCTTCTGCAATAGACTGAATTGCATAGCTTAGCAAAAAACCGAAAAAGATGATTGGATATTTTTGTGTATATAGAAAGCCGTATTTCTCAACCCTAGCAGCAGGTAGCAGCTTCCTGCACATAAAATATTTGTAATCAAGGCCGGTCTTCAAATCTGACAAATGTTTTGCACAATATGTCTATAAAGTTTCAAAGCGATGCCACTGTACATTGGATGAATCTACTTTGTTTCAATCTCCTACGCATGCGTCTGATTTCAGTTCCTCTTTTCTTCACTTTGAAATCTACCGTCATCGTCATTGGCTCAATTTTCCATTTTTCAATTTAAAATTTCAATTGAAAAATGAAAACGGAAAATGAACTCATATACGCTGTATTAAACCACAATTCAATTTTCCTTAGCAAAAGTATAAAACGAAAGTGGAAAATTTAAACCATTTTCAATTTTCATGTTGAAAATTAAAATTAATTCAATTTTTCATTTTTCATTTTAGAATAAAAAATTGAAAACGGAAAATGCTTTCAATTTTTAAGTTTCCTCTTTAGAATTTTATTTTCTTAATGGAAAATAAAAAATGGACTGTAATAGGCTGTACTAAACCACAATTCAATTTTCCTTTTCAAAATCCGTGATTGAAAATGAAAACTTGAGTCAATTTTCCATTTTTACACTCTGCGCGCTAATGTAAAAATGGAAAATGAAAAATTGATTCAAATTTCAATTTTTCATTTTCCATTTCTGTTTTAACGACGCACGACCTGCACACCCCTATCTCTATAATCCAGTGGTCCAGCGATTAGCCAATCAGAGCGCTCGTCTCAAACGTTAGTTTCTATCGACAGCTTGTCCTTTCTCTCGCTTCGCACATAAACAGTTGTAATTGTGGAAAGAAATTTTTTTTTTTTTTTTTCTTGAAATAGAAATTATAAAATATGTTACTTAAGACGCATTTTTGCAGCTCATTCGTAATTTTATAACGTGAGAATAACATAAAACTAGCCCATGTGTCAATTGTATCAATATAAAGCGCACATCTTGTACATGAAGTCCAACGGGTCTGTAACGTGAATACTCTTTTAGTAATGGCTTTTTAAAAGACATTCAATATGAATACTTGTTTGTTCTGATAGTTGATAATTGACAAATCAATACACAGAGTAGTCCTGAAAAGTTACCTTTCGATTTCACTGCTAATTAGATAACTGGATAAACGCAGGGGTAGACATTGTTTGTACGGGCAGCGTTACTGTATGTATTAAACCAAATTAAGCGAGCATGATCGATTCTCAAGTAATGGTGCTATGTATGGTCAGAATCAAATTCTGATATGACTTGAAATTGTCTCCCTATATGTACCATAGAACTCGCCTGGTGTAAAATCTCCAACAAACTTCCAGCGCGCTAAGCTCCGCCCATTCACGTGCTATATTAGAATAAAAATAACAACTAGCTAGCCGTGATTCATTGTCCAGTAATTCCACTCGTCACATGAACTTCGCGGCTCGGGGATAATTTGATTGGTTCATGCGACTCGTGGAATTACTGGACAATAAACCACGGCTAGCTAGTCGTTATTTCTTAAATAAATCGATTCAATAATCCTTGTATATCTTGGAAAAAAAATAAACATGACAAATATGGATAATGACCATATCCCTGCATACAGCACAAAATCGATAATTCAGAAAATCAGAAACCGAAGGCATACAAAACCAGGATAAAAGAGGAACCGAAGCAAACAAACAAAAACCTCCACCATATGAAAAGAAGCGAACTCCCGATATGGGAGTGAGACCAAATAGACCCCCAAAAAAATCTAAAATCGTACGCGAAATTTTATGATTTTTATGACAAAATGGTGTAATCCGAGGCATTTATAAAAAAAATTTCATTCCCCATGTTTTGATTTTTAAATTAAATCGGACTTCACAGATTTTCCTCAGGTATAGAAGCGCGAAGGATCTGTGGTTTAATGTTTTCCTTGAAGAATGTTACTTGCAGTTTTTTTTTTGCGCCAAAGTTAACCGTTTGAAGGTTTGCCAAACCATGACACGAAGTGAATCATGGGGCAGAGGGTACAGATTTGCTTGACTTTTTTCATAATCTTTTCGGGAAGACTCTCGAACCCCTTTCCAGTGGGAGGGGAAGTACTGCCATTATACTCTCCCCACATAGACCCTTCAGGCCTTGCGAGTCATTCCGCAAAAGTGTATGATTATGCCACCCCTCTTGAGGTTCTAGACCCGCCGGTCCCTGCTAACCATCCACATCGAAGCACCCTAGCTACGCCCCTCACACTTATCAACAAATATAATAGACGGTAAACTAATATTTTAGTGAAAACCCGGCTAAGTGCTCAACCCCCCCCCCCCTTACAATATATTTTGATATGCATAATGTGCAAGAATATTTGATTATAGATTAAAATACATGTATATATTAGGTAATAAAGAATAAAAAGAAACCAAATGCAATATACATGTAGTTCCAGGCACGTATATATAAACACATCCCTGATACTTAATGTCATTCAAGAAATATACAATTTCACTACTAAAGTAAATCTATCATCATGAAGATCCAGACGATAATCTCAACAGCACTCACAATAGCGCACAAAATGAAGCATCGACGGACCCCTAGCAAGCTAGAGGTGGGACCAGGTGCCCGGGAGGAGTAAGCATCCCTTGTTGGCTAGCTGCACCCGCCGTCGATGTTTAAGCGCGAAAGTGAAAACAATATATAAAATTAATAATTTTTGTACTATGTAAACAATTAATGTTTGAAACACATGTGTCATATGGAGACATGCGCTGTTCATCAGGCGTAAGAAGATAGAGAACTTTATCATTTATTTTCCCATGAAGTAATCAAAATATCGGAATAAGATTTACATATCTACTATCTAGATACTAGAAATCAATATCTATCCAACCATGTAAATTTCAATAGTACAAGGGCGAATTTATGGGGTCGTTGGGGGAGGCTCGGGGAACCCCCACCCCACCCGAACCCCCAGGTTTTCGATTTTTTTTTTTTTTTTTTTTTTTTTTTTTTTTGTAACATCAGCAATAAAAAAAACCTGCAAACGCACCAGTATAAATTGCTAAATTTTCAGCAGAATTCACTATTTAGAAAAAAAAATTTCAAAATTTTCTTCCATATATTAGAGCAAGTGACCATATTTCGCCGCATTTTTCGTATATTTCCAAGAAATTTTCAAAACTTTGAGGCCGATTCAATGATTGGTTTTGCTAAAATTTAATTTAACTCTATTCTCGATCGAAATACTACAAAAATATTATATTTTACTCAATTCACTGTTTCCTCATAAAGCGTCAAAATATTTCGTTTCCATGTTTTCGGGGGTGACCATATTTCGCCGTTTTTGTTGATAAGTATCCAATTTGCACACAAAACGGACAAAATTATGATTTTGTCGTCAGGAAATCTTTTGTCACTAATACGTCTAAGAAATGATGCCATATAAAATGTTTTCTTTGTTTTGTGTTTGTAAAAAAAAAATCGGATGTTTAGTCTTAAATTTGGTGTTTTCGTGAACTTTCTCCTGTTTTGTGTTATTTTTCGTCAGAAATGAGTGCTTGTGCACGTGATGTCACAATATATCAAAATATGACTGCTACGGTCATAATTAATAGTATATAGAAAAATAAATTTGACAAACAATTCTGATAACCAACGAGAAGCAAACAACCATGGAACGGCGAAATATGGTCACCGGCGAAATATGGTTCCTTGCTCTAAATCAAATATCGATACCGTATTAGTTGTACCTTAGTTTAACAATTAGTACAATCAATATTGCGAAGTTTTGTCATGTACATCGCGCAGGGGGGTTTCTGTTCATTTTATGCCCAAAAATTGGTCCATATTCCGAGTAGTTATCATATCTTTAATCTCAATTTCTAAATTTTATCGGAAAATAACAATCATATAAACATGTCAAATGATTTTCAAAACATGTAAATGATACGGGGATAGGAACCTTCAAGCTTTTATGCTTATAAAAGGATATTTTTTAATCTTCAAATTTTGTTTGAAACATATGTATACATGTACATGTATTAAACATTTGACTTGGGAATTATGGCCAATCGGGCGCAACGATGGGGCGCCTAATTTTTTTTTTTTTTTTTTTTTTTTTCATTGCTATTTCATGATTTTTTTTTTACATCATTATAATGTACACTCATATAACTTTAATACATACACATAATAAATATACTTCTCATTGAAAAAAATGATCTTTATGATATCTCTTTACTTATGTGTTGATAGATTCTTCATTTAGGATTGGGCGTCTCATTCTTGTTTTAACCAACAAAAGTACGTGCAAACAAAACGTTTATAGAAACAGCCTTTAACTCCAGTCATTGATATGCTTTTTTTTCAAAAATACTCTCAGGTAAACTCTACCTTGCAGACAGTGCACTTTAAGATGTTATTGCATGCATATGTACAAATGTTAAACGTCTTCAAACTCAATAATCTATTTTCATTGGATTGATCCAACTGCATGTAGATTCAGTTCAAATATACTCCAGGGGGCTTTTAATTAATAAGCATTCAATTCTTCAGAGCTTTTTTAAAAAAATCCTTCTAATATCCCCTTTTTCTTTGGTATTTATGTCGTAGTTCTAGATACACCCTAGAGTAAGACCAAAAATGGGGGGTTCAAGCATAGCACGTGTCTCATCGACATTTTAAAAATCAAAAACATTTTCTAAAGGCGATGGAAAGGGGGGATCACTCACTCACTTCCCCTTTCCATTCCGTCCATCGATTCAGATGGGCCCGGAAAATAATATATATCAATGTCCAAAACAAACAAAAACAACACCAAAAACAACAACAAAAATGAAGAAAACAAAATTTACTCCATATCGTACGAATATTCTAATTCTATATGTACATGTTACTGTGGGGACAAATAAACAATAAGTATACAAACGGTGTTTTAAAAAAGCCAGATCGCAGATAAGCCCAGGACTCTCCCTAATTAATTGGAAATGGTATCCCTAAAGTGGTCCTGATATCGAGAAGATAAGGAGAAAATATGTATCAGATTGCACTTATTTCATTCCATTTTTTTTTTGTCAAAAAATTCCCGACGGAGGCCCCCCGGACATCTACCTCCCGTATGCTCCCCCACTCGGCATTTCGTGCCTCGGATCGACCCTTTGGGACCGATGCAACCCCCCCCCCCTCCCCCGCTTCCCACTCTAGATCCGCCTTTTGAAAAGGATCATGACCCTTTTCTACCCATCTTTTATCTTCCTTATGACAATGCTTATCAAATTGCCTTGTCGTATAGCTAGGTATACAAATACGAGAGAGCTGCAAAAATGTGTCAAAGATAACATATTTTATATTATTATTTAAAAAACAAAACATATAAAATGTTATTTCCACAACAACGATTGTTTATGTGCGAAGCAAGAGAAAGGACAAGCTGTCGAAAGAAACTTTTGTTTACGTTCGAGACGAGCGGTCTGATTAGCTAATCGCTGGACCAATGTATTATAGAGATAGGGATGTGCAGGTTGTGTGTCGTTAAAACAAAAATTAAAAATGAAAAATTGAAAACTGATTCAATTTTTTTATTTTCCACTTTTGCATTAGCGCGCAGAGTATAAAAATGGAAAATTGACTCAACGTTTCATTTTCCATCACGGATTTTGAAAAGGAAAATTGAATTGTGGTTTAGTACAGCCTATTACAGCCCATTTTTCATTTTCCTTTAAGGAAATAGAATTTAGAAAGGAAAATTGAAAATTGAAAGCATTTTCCATTTCCATTTATATTTTAAAATGATAAATTGAATCAATTTTTCATTTTTCATTTTCAAAATGAAAATTGAAAATAATTTCAATTTTCCATTTTCGTATTTTACTTTTGCAAAGGTTCATTTTCCATTTTCATTTTTCAATTTGAAACTTTAAAATGAAAATAGAAAAGTGAACCAATTTTCCATTTTTCATTTACTAAATTGAAAATGAAAAATGAAAAATTGGTTCAATTTTCCATTTTTCATTATCGTTACCGAAATAGAAAACTGAATAGTGGTTAAGTATACGGACCCCTACCGTCTTTATAAGTGTGTCTTGTGAATTTTTCTACATCGAGATAAGAATCCTTTCCTTCATTGTACTCGCCCCTAAACACTCAAAGAAGTAATTTGCGTGCCTCTGCCTTTCACTCTTTTACACTGTTTACGTCAGAAATCCGAATGACGTAACTGTGACGACATGCAGTACTTGCAAGGGCGTTCGGGCTTTATCGTTGCGTGAAATGGCGTAGGAAAGTAGCGATGACGACAAGGACTATGACCTTCTTTGCAAGTTGAGTTTGTTTATCTATCACGTGTGAATGTTGTAGCATGTCTAATTCCCTTAAGAAATAATTATTATTATTGAACATTACGACGTTTGCCTATCGAGGATGTTTGAGGACATTCTTGAGTGCGACTTTTCCGATTGACCGTCTATTACCTTTTTGGATATTACCGGATTTGACACGTTCTTATTTTGCATTCGCGGCGGTTGTTGCATGCAGCCAGAGGACGCTCACTCCTCCCCTGAGCATCTCGTCTTGCATTCGGGGGTTTACGATTGCCTTATTAATGGAAATCTAAACAGTCATGCCATATTTCCCTGGAGTACGGTTGGTACTTCTTCAATGATATATACTTTGAAGATGTTTCGCTGATGTCCGCTTTGTGTGGATGTGTTCTTCAATAGTCTTGTTGGAGTTCCATCATGTTTTATATATTTTATTATCTAAATGGGTAGGTTTGTCTAGTAATAGTGTAATACATACTGCCATTTTGAGGCATTACTACTTTGACGGTAACTCCGGTATCACCGAAAGTTGAATGAAATAGATTCGGTGTTCAAAGAAAGGAGGGGATCTCCAACAACACTCGGTTGCAGCACCCACATCAAAACGCCGAAACACCCAATGAAAAAAGCACAGAACAGACATCCACAAAAAGAAACGCAAAAGGGACAAGGAACACCAACTCACACCATAGAAACATGAAACACAAAAGACCACACATAAACCAACGAGACCAATGGGCAACCGGTGCCGACTTAGGACGGCCATCTGCCACGCAAGAAGTAGAAGGTATGGTTATCCTGGATTACGTGCGCACAACCCTCCCACTGTTCCGATTACCCAGAGGTCTCGAAGAACGTACAACTGTGTTGTAAAACAACCCTCACACTGTTAGATGACCACACAGAAAAAGACCGCAAAACGAAGGTCAAACACAAAACCTGAAATCAGATTCCAAAACTCACCATCAAAAGGCTGATAAATTATTGGAATGATAAACAACAGAACTTTCACACGAGAAAAGAAAGATCGGGCAAACAGAAGAGACAATAACACAGCTTCGATGAAGCGCGAAGGACAACTTTGTCCATTGAACAATCACCAGTCCAGCGCAAGTACAGAATGTAGTTAGAATACAGACCGAAGAGTTGCTCACCTGGTAGAATTTTCCTATTTAGACTAAAACCTGGTAGACTATAGCAATTGTATGTGTTTTGCCTTTGTATGTTTTGTATACAAGCAGAGTGCTGGTATGTTGTCCCGTTGGAGATCCCCTCCTTGTAAACTTGAGATTTTTCTGTTTACAAAATTTTCTCAAATTTCTAAAACCTGGGTCATGTAGCATCATATCCCAGCCATCTTCCTACGTCTTTCGGTAAATTTAGGGCATAATTTTCACAGATTTTGGCTATATTATATTGTTTAGATTGAGGATCATTGACGAGGGTTTAATATCTGAAACGTGCATGTCTGGTCCATGCTGTAAATTCATCTGCTTTAAAATGATGCTAATTAATGTGAAGACGTTAACATTTGGAAGGATATCTGGAGATATTGATACACATTTGTAAATGTTTGACATTAGTGTGATATAAACTTGATTTTCTTCTGACATTTTGTTTAGTAATTTACAGACAAGGCTTGCCTTCAATTGTCAAAGTGAAAAAATTCAGAAAATGCTGTCTTTTCAATCTAATATTAACATTAATAAAAATAAAAAATAACTACACCTTACCTATTCGAATCCTCTTCTACGTCTGGGTTTCAATATTACATAATTTTTCAAACCTGAACGACACAGTATATCATATTTCTGACCTTGAATGTAAACGGACTCATGCATTCATATGTCTATACATAATGTTACTAAATAATGGTTGTGGTACAAAAATCATGATATTTCTGCATGTGGGTACACGTACTACATTTTGAATAACATTCGTTTGTGTATTAAATGGTTTCATTATAAGAGAATGTTGAGACTTCAAGGCATATTGCGGAGTCCCGAGTTGTTTTTCTTTAAGAAGGGAAAATACAATGCATCACCATAATGATAACCATAATACGTCAACACTTCGACAAACACATGAAAAAATGAATACAAAAACAAAATCATGAAACATATAGTATATATCAAAAAGGATTAACAAACATAGCCACGGGAAGAAACATGTCCTCTGATAGAATGGAGGGAGAAAATAAACAGACTATCGTACTGACAACACCAACGTTTGTACCTCCATCCACCGCGAAGTAGATGATATTTTGTTTGTGCATCGGTTCTTCTCTGTACATCGATAGACAGAAAAAATATTACAACTATCTCTTATAATTTAATTAAATTGCTATTCAGTTATATAGTGTATTTTACAATTGACCCTTCCGATTGCGGGGAAAAAATACAAAATTTCATGACGTCACAATGCTTTTACCTCGGACAAACAAGCTTCGAACCTCGGTCAAACATCGAAATTGCATTGTGACGTCATTGAATTTCTAAAATTTTTCCCGCGTTCGGAAGGGTCAATTGACGTCATTTTAGAATTGTTGATTACTGGCGACAGAATATTGTAACAGGCCTAACGTAGCGGCGCTCGACGTTAGTGACGTCATGATAGGCGACATTGTCTATACAGCTATAGATAAAATTTGGTTCCGTACGTTTGGCGTTATACAAACACTACCGAAATAACTGAATTATTACAGGATGTTAAAAAAATCATCTCTACATTGAATATTGAAAATCACCCATGATAAGATTATCCTAAATCAACGTACGTTGCAAGTGAAGAAAAATAAGGGCTGTAAAAACGCGACCTAAAACAAACGAAACAAATCGAAAAAAGATAACGGGAAATAAGTCAAAATGAAGAAATCAAGTGAATGACGAGTAGAATTGTCAAAAAATATTCTATTTAATGTTCCAAAATAAAGTGACGACCTTGCAGTATCACAGCGGAACACACACGCATCCGCGAGGGGTGGAAGTGTGAAAGGGAGGGGTAGAAAGGTGCGGGAAGGTGAGCAAGAGGAGGGAAGGGGAGAAAGGGGAAGGGAGTAGTAATGGGAAGGGAGGGGTAGAAAGGTGCGAGAGGGTGAGCAAGAGGAGGAAGGTTAGAAGAGGGGAAGGAGAATTAGGAAGGGTAGGAGGGAGGGATAGGTGAGACAATGGGGAGGGAGGGTGGAGAGGACTTACCCCTAATAATACGAGAAATGGGGCAAACACGCCAAGCTACGACATGAACAAATAAACGGAGACAACGAGAACAATCACCTAACTGAATATAAAGGAAAAGTTATACATAAAACAATTTCCACAGAGTCCCGTTGAAAAAACGAAAGCTTTTAAGGTGGTGCCGCTGACATTATAACGTAAGGCGTCGCACAAACAAATACATGTAGATTTAACATATACACGCTGTCGGATTATTCTGCCCGTAAATAAAACTTCTTAAAATATTCTATCTGCGTGGAACCAACCTCGAGGATGTACTCTGTTTTTGAGTTACACTCTGAATCTACATATGAAACAAAAATTTGGATTTTCATTCCATGGCTAGCCTAGTCACTATGTGCATTATCTGGTTAGCTTCATAATGCATACAAATCAATTCTTTCGTCTATGAAATTAAAGAGAAATGAAAACAAGGGGATAATGGTTGCGTCATTTACGATTGATTAAAAAAATATATGTGTATTTGTGTAATTAGGCATTTAAACGTAGCTTTCTTTTATTGTGGAAGATGACCAATTAAAAAGGGTCCATACACTTTTTATTTACCAAAACAAATATATCCCATTCTTCTTATGATTGAGAAGTATACCAATAGTTCTGTATATGTCGTTCAGGTCAAGTCCTCAATAATATTGATAAGAACAGACGGTAAGCTAATAAGCTCGGTAAAACAAAAACCTTTGGTCTTTCCGCATTCAATAAAACAATGCGACAAATTCTAAAGTATATCTCTAAATTACTAACGGCGCAGCTCAATTCAGAAATCACTGTGAGCACTTTATATGAATTTATTTTAGGCCTATCATATGGTCATTATAATCAATTATATGATGGTAATTTATTCTGGTCAAGAATAGACGTGTATTCGGAGAACACTTAAACAGAATTTTTTCAATGCTCGCCACATGTTATGAAATGGTGCACGGACAGATACAAAATTTTCTGTTTTAGTGTTCTCCAAATATACCTCTATTCTTGACAAGAATGAAATACCATCATATAATTTATAATAATGACCATATGATAGGCCTAAAATAAATTCATATAAAGTAGATTTAGACAGTATTTACTTGGTTCAATCAAAGGGGATTCCCGTGGAACATATCATTTGTGTATCACGTGATACCCCATGGTGATATTATTGGTCGTACAGACATATATCATGCATTGTGAATTATGAGAGTTTAAGATCTATCCCCCTATATAAATTTTAATCGGAAAAACTTCAATTTGCCGATTTCTGAAGTGAGCTGCACGGACAGTAGGCATTCATATTGGAGGCGTGTCCTTTACGGCACGTTACAGTAAAATATGAATAGGGCGATTTGCCTAAAACTGGGAGTTTGAAAATTTCGAAATCACTTTTTACACTGCCTACGCACGTCTTCATGACGAAGTTTGTTTCAAACAAAACGTCTTTTAAAGATAAGATGAAAAATTACCGTATTCATTTCCTTTAATTATTGCAAAATCGCTTCATATTCAAAACTTTCCAAATGTTGAAAGACATACAGTAAATAGAAATGGTATTTCCTATAGCTGATTATCAGACCATAAATATTGACGTATTCATGTGATTTAATAACCCAATCGTACTTCGTAAAACTCCGTTATCAGGCGATTCGCGAACTTATTTAGAAATATAGGAGGATAAGGATTTTCTTTCATTGATTGTGTATAGGTGCAATAAGATGAAACACACTTACTGTAGAGTATCGGTGTATTTATTTGTCTTTCTTGGCTCAATTATACCTCTGACATTTGGAGCCAGCTACACTGAAGTATCAAATCTTATTACCACACTAATGACAAACTACAATAAAGATGTACGACCAGTTACAGATCAGGATAGTCTTGTGCAAATCGAAAACTACATGTATCTGAAGTCGATAACGTCACTGGATGAGGTTAACGGCATTCTAACGACGGTCGTTTCGCTAACATTTATGTGGGTAGATGAAAACCTGGTTTGGGATCCTGCAACTAATGGATACCAGTACAATGTGAAACTTCCTGTAGATTCAATATGGGTTCCATACATCATAACATCAAATCCGGCAGGAAAAGTCGAAAATTTTGGACATAAAACTCTATTGGCAGATATTCAACATGATGGTAGAGTTCAACTAGAGATAGGTGAGAGACTGCAGACAACTTGTGACGTCGACGTGACGTATTTCCCATTTGATGATCAGTCATGTGCGATAGAGCTAGTTCCTTGGGGATTTGGTAATCAGTTGGTAAATTTAACCGCCTTACCAATACGGATGGATTTCTTTTCGGAAAACAATGTTTGGGTGGTAAAGTCGTCATTAAACGAGATAAAATATTTTTCAACGTCTCCATACTTTAAATATACTTTAAACTTAGAGAGAAGATATTCTTTCTTTATTCTCAACTTGTTTTCACCAGTTTTACTGTTGGCCTTCCTGAACACTATGGTGTTTCTGTTACCTGCAGACAGCGGAGAGCGAGTTGGATATGCAGTGACTTGTCTATTGGCGTTGTCCGTCTACATGACGTTTGCATCCGAGAGCCTTCCAATTTCCTCAAAACCGATTTCCATCATTATCTACATTTTACTGATTTATATGATTATTTCGGCATTTATGTGTGTGGAAACAATTATAGGGCTTCAATTTCATCTTCATGATGATTCAACCCAACCCCCTCAATTCTTTTACAAATTCTACAGCAGACGTTTTGTAAGCTGTACATGTAAGGAAAAAATTTCTGCTCAGGTTGTAGGGGACAACCAAAAGGAATTCCCAGAAAAAGACTTAGTATCTCTTCAGGAGACTGTTTTCACATGGAAAATGTTTGCTCGATTATTTGATAGATTTTTCTTCATTCTAAATGTTTTCTGTATCTTTTACTATCTGTCATTTATCTTGGCATTGTCCGTAACAATTAGTGAAAACAAATTTGATTGATAATATCCAAATGTTGTTTTGCAAATTATGTGGAATATTATTCATGCCTATATTTTTATCAAATGTTATTTTAAAAAAAAAGTATATGCCCTATCAGGTGGTGTTTTATGCTTATGTTCCCTCCTTTCTCTGAAAACCCAACAATGGCGGACAAATATGGACGCAAGCCTTAAACGCAAACTGAAATGGCAATGTTGGTAGGTGAATTGATACTTTTCAATCCAATTTTAAGATATGGAAAATTTTATACAAAACTATGAATAGAAGAATCTTAAATCGATTCACTTACAAAACCAAGGGAAATGTTGTATTTTATGATCATGCTTTTTTATATGTTTTCAAAACATATTGAAAAAAAAAACTTAAAAGAAAAAAGAGATTTCGATGCAGATGAGGTAATAATATCTTTTCATATCAATACCAATAGATATTACTTTAAGACATTCTAAATAGTTTCCATAATCTAAATTTCAAGTAGATCAGTGAATGTTAGCCGCATAAACGGCCGACGATTGTTGGTTTTTTGGTTGGATTGTGGGTTGGGGTGTGTTGCCCGCATATCTTTGAACTTGTCAAAATCGGGATTTAAACTCGGGATATGACCGGCACGAATCGGCAAGTTTTTCGGGGGGGGGGGGGGGGTTCTTTCGTTAAGTTTTGCTTAATTAGAGTCAGGTATAGACAGTAACTTCCAGGAAAAAATGCCGATTCGTGCCGGCCATATCCTGATTTACACTCCCGCTTTTATAAAGTACAAAAATCTGCGGCTAACTCCCCCAACCAATTAAAGGGGTGGTTTTATTAAATCATATTTTATTTGAGAAAATGAAAGAAATGATTCAGCAAGGAATTCACCACATTATGTAATGTCTTTTTCTTTTTGTGTGTATGATGACTTTTCTTCAAAAATTCAATTTTTATTTTCAATCAGAAGACTGAAATATGACATAAATATAATAAAAAGCCAATGTCATACGACAAAATCTTTGATTGGATTTTGATTTTTTAACTTCTAATTTTGTTATCTCATGGGAACACTCTGAGAGGACTTTGTACGGTCAATTCGTGCAGTTAATAAGGTATATTCTTGTTCAACAAAGAAACTTTTCATTGTGCATGAATGCATTTGTCACATTATCCTTTTTATATTTTAAGAATCATATCTTATTTGATGAATTTACGCTTAAGGACATATACTGTTTATTCAGTTTTAGGGCAAATATCCTTAAGATCAGTTTCATCTTTTTGTATGTAAAAGAAAGGAGGGGATCTCCAACAACACTAGGTTGCAGAGCCCACAGCAAAACCCTAAAACACCCAACGCAAAAATCACAGAACAGACACCCACAGAAAAAGACGCAAAAGGGACAAGGAACACCAACTCACACCATAGAAACATTAAATATAAAAGACCACACATAAACCAACGAGACCAATGGACAACCGGTGCCGACTCAGGACGGCCATCTGCCACGTTAATAGCAGACGGTGTGGTTATCCTGGATTACGTGCGCACAACCCTCTCACTATTCCGATTTCCCAGAGGTCTCGAAGAACGCATTGTGATGTGATGTGTAGTGACACTTGATGTGATAACCATAGGAGAAATGAAGTTCTGACTACTTCCCTAACTGACTAATAAAGACATTTTCTATGGCCAACTATGGCAAATTCAAAATATTGCTTAATATCTTTATTATTGATAGATTATTTTCCTTCATATTTGGAACACAATATATTGGATATACTACTGATTGATTGAAGCGAAGAAATTGAAACCTTTCCGTCTTTACTTTGTGTAAAATGACATTAAATATTTTTAAAGTAGTGTATAATGCAAATCGGAGTGTTATCTTTCTTGTAAGTCAGAAATATAGAATACATTGTACTTCCAAATAATTAATGTTTATTAGAATTTTCACCTCAAAAGAAACTCAGTACATGTACTTTTATGTAATATCATTGAAGCATAATTTGACTTTTTCAACATTAGATATAAAAACAAATACTGAAAAAACAATGCACTGTTATCAAGCAGGAATAAATAGGTACATCCTGTCAGTCGGTAATATAATACTAGTATAATTTTTTTTTTCTAAATGGTTTTACAAATGTATATGTTTGAGTTTGGGGGACTCTTAGATGTGAAGACTCACAATTTTGTGTATCAGATATGTCCTTGAATAAAAATAGCAAATAATGATAATACGGAAGTGTTCAAACTCCATACCTTTTTGAAGAAAATTTCAAATTTCAATTTCAATTTTCATGCACAAGACACCTTATTCATATATTAGATCCTCACCAGTGATGCTTCCAGCCAAAGTGATATCTACTACATGTATTTTAATTTAAGGAATCATTGTAATTTTTTTTTTTTTTTTTTTGGTTGATCGAGGTATCAACACCAAAATTGAGGGAAAACGTAGCTCAACATGCATAAGTTTTCCCTCATTTTTTTTGGTGTTGATACCTCGATCAATGAAAAAAATATTACATTGATTACTCATAATTTCATTTCGTCGCTTTTCAACGTTTATTTCAGCTTTGGAGTCGTGTTGCTAACGACGTTGCTTATGACGTTGCTAAGCGCATACTTCCGTTTTGTGTTGATACAGATATTTGCTTTTTCTTGTGCACCCTTTCACTTTCAATGGTGTAATTTTCAGTTTCACCAACTCTTTTCAAGATATTTACATCAGAAAAAAAAACCCACAAGAACACTAAGTCTATTCTCAAAAGTAGACAGATTGCGCAACTTTAATTCTTTTTTAGAGCAGCCATGTTTTGACGTGCACCCGTAGGGAAATCCCCTTTTTGTACAGTACTTTAATACCCCATTTCGTACAGAAAGTCTATTTGCTTTACAGAAAGTCTATTTGGTAAAGCAATCTGCACAGGGTTTGGGATCCCAAACTTGTCTTGTTGATGCATCTCTTTCAACTTACATACGTCACTATACCAGAATTTTACCCATGCTCCACTTCGATACCCAAATCTATATTTGAGGATGGAGAGCCGTACTTGCTAGTATGGTCAACTAACACTGAGGAGGTTATTATACATAATAATTATTGTGCATTCTTCGAGATATCTGTAACCGGAAAAGCTGGAAGGCCGTGCGCACGTAATCGGGATAACATCGCCATTGGCCCTTCTTAATTGGCACCCATTGTCCATTGATCTCATTTGGTTATGAGTAGTCTTTTTTGTGTTTGGTGCGTATGTGGTATTCCTCGTTTTCCTTGGCGTCTCTTACTGTGTATGTCTAGCCTGTGTTTTCGAATTGGGGGGGGGGGGGGGGTATTCGGGGTTTTGCGTTGGGTGCCGCAAACGAGATAGCATATTTGTTGCAAGAGTATATCGATCGTGTCACTTTATAAAATTTATTGCGTTTATACTGATGTATGATTTTATTTGTAATGATGATCATCACGATTTTTCATCTTTCATTTTTCATAGCTTTTTTTTCTCTTTCTATTCTTATTCCCTCCCCCGAGAAGGAGGGGAATGACACAGGCCCCTCCTTGGCGTATCGGGCTCTATGAGGGGTAAGGGCAGAGAATAATACGTAAGGGACGGTCTATGTGGAAAGAAAGTGAGGACATGTGTTAGAATTGCTTTTCCCTCCCTTTCAATACCCGATAGAACCCAAAGGGATCGGTACATTTGTTAAGCAATGCATGGTTCAAGTCCTATTTTTATGCCGAAAATCCTGATGTAAGTTGTGTTGTGTGAGAAGAAGCGATACACAGAAAAGTTCCGAAAATACTCTTGAATTATGTACATAATGAAGTTGCCTCTCTTTATTTGATGAAAACATTTAGAAGAATAAACATACTTCTTTTTAGAAGGCATAAACTGAAGAACAGAATCACTTCTCGATAAAATGTATTCAAACCATATAAATGATAATTGCAACGTTGTCCGTACGTTTACAAGGAATAAAGTGAAAGAATATATATTAAGGTATTAGTTGTGTAATGAAGGATGATTGGTTCACCCATTTTTAGAGTTTGAATTCTAATCTTATGACATAGTTTTTATATCAAAACTTATTGAGAAATTTTCATCAATGCATTTTGAAAAAGGTACTCCCTATGAGAGTTATCGGCCCTCAAAATTTACACTGAGGTCTCTGGCAAAAGTCATATTTCAGCCATATTTTCCAAGGAAATCATGGGGGCTAAAATATTAATGGATGAAAAATTGCAAAAAAATTAATATTTATCAAATTTTATTGAAAAATATCATGTTCACTGTTTAGATCTTTCGCGATTATTTTCAAAAGTATTATCTATCAAAGAATGGAGGGGATCTCCAACAAGACCCTGATGCAACACCAACAGCAAAACACCAAAACACCCGATGCAAAAACACAAAAGACGAGCACAGTATGAGACTAAAAAGAGACGTAAACATCAAACACAAGAGACGAGACCAATAAGCAACCGGTGCCGACTTTGGACGGCCATTTGCCATGCAAGTAGCAAATGGTGGGGTTCTCCTGGATTACGTGCACACAGCCAAGAGGCGATAACTCCTAAAACGACCCGATTAAAAATTCTTTTTCTAAGACTAGTACCTACCATCATGGTACAAAAGTTTATGCAATTTCAGAAGACATAGAAATAATTTATACACATAATTTCAATATTTCGCTTATGTTGGCTGAGTGGTCTAATGCGCTGATACATCAAACAAGGAGTTGAAAGTCTCTACGGTGTGAATCGGTGTTCCTTGTCCGTTTTGTTTTGTGTCTCTTTCTGTGGATGTCTGTCCTGTGTTTTTGCATTGGGTGTTTTTGAGTTTTGCTGAGTAATGTTCGAGATCGCCTCCTTTCTTTTATTTTATTTGATAAATGCTTTGTGTTCATTTGAGCAGGACGAAGGGATCTCCAACAACACCAGGTTATCCCACAGCAAAACCCCAAAACACCCAATGCAAAAACACAAAGCAGACAAGCACAGAAAGAGACGCGTAAGGGACAAGGAACGTCAACGCACAACACAGAAACATCAAACACAAAGGACTACACATAAACCAACGAGACCAATGGGCAATCGGTGCCGACTTAGGACGGCCATCTGCCACGGAAATAGCAGAAGGTATGGTTATCCTGGATTACGTGCGCACAACCCTCCCACTTTTCCGATTACCCAGAGGTCTCGAAGAACGTACAATTGTGGTGTAAAATAACAACCTCCTCACTGTCAGATGACCACACACAAACAAGACCGCAAAGCGCAGGGGCCCAAGCAACACAGATGAATATGTAAATGGATATAAAAGAGGGCGTACGTAATACAATCCGTGCTCTGCCGCCGCGAGCTCATGTATGTTATCACCCGAGGAGTCCGACTGACATTCAGAGAGGACAGGTGGTCGGGGTCCTGTCTTCTCTAAAGAGGTTTGGACAGGGCCCGTCATGGAGTCCCGTCGTCACAGTCAGAGTGCAAGTTTTAAAAATGCGCTTGTACAAGACTGTAGATTGGTCAAGTACCAAGCCTAGTGTCCATCTGGTGACATTAGGATCATATCCACGGTATAAAAGGCGTTTTATGATTCTGACGCATTCTCGATAGTGATGTTGTCAGCAAATACTCAGCAAAACTTCAAAACACCCAATGCAATATTAGTATCTTCGGCACTTCCATTACAGTTTAAATAAATAACGGTATAAACAAAAAGAATCAATTGCAGACTTCATTTATTTCAGGTATTTTGTTATTATTTTGTTTGATATTTAATTGCTTCGAATCATTGGAATTGCATTTTTATAATTTTCTAGGTAAAATGAGACCTAAAAATAAGTCTATTTAACGAAAAAGGTTTGAGTGGAATTCGAATTATCATGAGTGAAAATACATAGAAACCAATGGAAGAGGATAGGGACTTTTAAAAACAGTTAACTGAGTTTGAGTAAACGAGAGTAAACTATGTGTCTTATTTATCTATTAATTCATTTCATTAAGGTGGCATCTGCTACATCGAGTTTGAGATCAATGGAATTTAATAATTGGTATGTTTGGCATTATTAGACATTTTTCATCGTGACGAACTTCACACTTCGAACTTCCTACTTCGCACTTCGAACATTGGAGAATCAGTGGAGTAGCTGCCATTCACGTATAAACTCATAAGCGAATTAATCTACATCTTGATTAGTATACTCAATGGAATTGGTATATTGGACTTCCTGTACTACTGGCGCGTTTTTGGCGACCCACTTATAAAATCAAAGTCCGAAGTTCGAAGTACAAAGTGCGAAGTTCGTCAAGATGAAAAATGTCTAACTATTGAGTGCAAGTAGTGGGAGTATTTTCACTGTTGGGTTTCTTCTCTCTACCTTTATTTTGTTTAATATTTTTCAAGAATTTATAAGCAATTTTGAATGATGTGTTTTGGATTCTGATTTTGGGTTTTGGTATGACTTTCATTCACTGATTGGTATCGATTCACAAGACCTATGAATAAAATTAAAAAGATCAGAACAAAAATTAAAGAAAATATGCCCTCATTTCCCCCTGCCTATCCAATTCTAAAATCATGAATAAATATAAATCTCTTGCATAGGAAATATCTGAATTACTCTTGCACAAAAAAGTTACTCGTTAAAAAAACATATGTAAATTGAATGAAAAGGATCAATGGAAAGGCATGTGTGTAGACCACAGGTTGCAGACACAATCCCTTCCCCCTTCCCCCCTTTTTTTAAAGATTTTTAGGTTTGGAACTTCGACGTTCACAGACCTAGATGTCACAGAAAATTGAATTTTCTCACATAATTCAACTGTTCTTGGTTTAAGACGCATATTCCGTAAAACTGAAATAATTTATCTATGCAAACAACATAGCACGGTCACTATAAAGTGTGTTGGTCGTTCGTGAAAAGCCAATTATTTTATTTTTTTCTAGGTCGACCTTTTACTGGTAACATTCTGATTTGGCATTGTCACAGTCAGCACTGCCTATGTCAGGCCCTCGGTACGCAACCACGATACAGTAGCAAACTCTAAATCACTATTCAATACGATCCACGTACCTGGGTTTTTTTTTTTACAAAACACCGCAAACAAGTCTACTTTTAACTTTTTGGGCTTTCGTCGCTCTTCACTTGTCATTTTGCAGCCATTTTCCCCGCCCAAAACTTCTAATGAAACAAATACTCTGATTGGGTGAAGACTTACCCTCATGTACGCTCAACCTGTAGTGTAGACGGGCTACACCCTTTTACATCAAAATTATACTAATCTTTAAAAAAATAAATATATGCATCCTTACTGTCCTTTCTTACTTCAAAATAGTGTAAATATTTACAACAATACAAATCTTGATGAAGTTTTTACGGAACCCTGATGTGATGGACTAGAAAATGTCTATTGATATATCGTTGCATTGAGATTGTAAATAAAATACAAATGGTATGCAAAAAAGATAAACATAAGGATGGGACATTGAAAACTGAGTGGCGGTACTACTAATCCCTTGATCATGTATGTATTACAGAGTGTAAAAAAATGACTCTATATTGAAAATTAAAAATCACCCATGATAAGATGATCCTGGATCAATGTACTTTGCAAGTGGAGAATAATAGAGGCTGCAAAATGCGAGCGAAAACAAACGAAACGAATTGAAAAAAGAAAGCGAGAAATAAATCAAAATTAATCGATTAAATGACAAATAGAATTGGAAAAAGTAATCCATCTGATTTTCCGAGATGAAGTGACGACGTTGGAGTATCACGGTGGAACATACGCACATAAGAGAGAGGGGCGAAACGTGTGAAAGGGAGGGGTGGAAAGGGGACGGGGGTGAGCAAGAGGAGGAATCGGATAGGTTAGGAGGGGAGTGTAGGCAAGGTGAATGGAGGGTTAAGATGATTCCCCCTGTCCGCACGCAAAGCCACAACATGATCAAACAGACGGAGACAACGAAAACAATCGTAATACTGAACGTAAAGTGAAACTCATACATACAATAATCTCTACAGAGTCCCGTTGTTAAAACGAAATTCTTTTAAGATGGTGCCACTGACACTATTACGTAACGTAACGTCGCACGAAATCAAAATAGATTAAAGAAATACGTGTTGTCTGATTATGCTTCCCGTAAAGTAAATTTCTTCAAATATTCTGCGTGGATCCGATCTAAAGGCTGGACTCTGTTGATGAGATAAATGATTGCATATAGAACAAAGGGGGTCTCCAACAACACTCGGTTGCAGCACCAACAGCAAAGCCCCAAAACATCCACTGATGGCTTTCCTAGTCACTGTGTGCATTAGCGTCATGATGCATATGTCAAAGCAATCCTTTCATCGATAGATTATGAGAGAAATGCAAACTTTCACGGGATAATGCATGCTTCATTAAGATCGATTAAAACAAATTAACAAACTACTCATAGTTATGTTTGTGATTGTTTGATTAGATTAGCCTTAATCAAACCAAAAGGGATTCGAAAATGCCTTTTGGTTTTGTTTATCGCTCTCTTTTATAGTGGAATACAATGCATAGCTATTTTTAAAACGATGATTGAGAAGTATACAAATAGTTCTGTTGGTGTCTTTCAGGTCACTTCCTCAGAGTTTTATTATTTTCAATCTAAATACTAGTAAGCAGTAATCTCTTTAGAACAAAACGCTTTGGTCTTTCAGCTTTCAATATAAAAATGCATCCAGTTCTTTAATTAATCAAGTCGTGTCTTCTCTTCTTACGGTAATTTTACGTACCTGCAATATGACAAATTGGATGACTAAGTATTCTCTACTTTATGTGAGATAGAAAAATTTGAGGAATGAATATTTTCAATAACGTCAGACTATTTAGATAGACTCCAAGTACGATCATAAGTTAATATTATATTGGAATATTTTCCAAATCCTGCTTAAACATGCATGTACGAAATTTTCATCCTGCAAAAGAGAAAAGATTAAGCGCATAATATCGAAGGTAACTTAATTATTTACATAGTGGTTTCCCTTTCTTTCAATTTCCTGTTTAAAAGTGGAAGTTTCGAAAACATTTTTAACACTGCCTACTGACGTCTTCATGACACAGTTCGTGCCCAACGAAACTTGTTTTAGATAAGGTAAAAGAAAGACCATTATCTTTCCTCTTATTATTTCATATTTTCTTGTTTAAAGCCACCTCCTCTTTAAAAACCTTCCAAATGTTGAAAGGAATATACAAATAGAATTAATATCTCCTACAGCTGATTATCAGACCATAAATATTGGTGTATTTAAGGATTTAATAACCCTGTCGTACGTCATAAAAGTCCGTAATGAGGCGATTCGCAAACATATTTGGAAACATAGTAGGATTAGGATGGTGTATAGTGGAATATGAAAAGTGACATAACGGGTGATAGAAGATGAAACACAATAAAGTAGCGATGTTTTTAATTATCTTTTTGGCTCATGTATGTCTCTGACATTTGGAGGCAGCTACACTGAAGTATCAAACCTTCTTACCACACTCATGACGAACTACAATAAAGATGTTCGACCAGTTACAGACCAGAATAGTCTCGTGCAAATCGAAAACTTCTTGTATCTGAAGTCGATAACATCACTGGATGAGGTCAACGGCATTCTATCGACGGTCGTTTCGCTGATCTTTGTATGGGTAGATGAAAACCTGGTTTGGGATCCTGCAACTAATGGATACGAGTACAATGTGAAACTTCCTGTTGATTCAATTGGGTTCCATACATTATAACATCAAATCCGGCAGGAAAAGTAGAAAATTTTGGACATAAAAATCTTATGGCTGATATTCAACATGATGGTAGAGTTCAACTGGACATAGGTGAGAGATTGCAGACAACTTGTGATGTCGATGTGACGTATTTCCCTTTTGATGATCAGTCATGCGTGATAGAGCTAGTTCCATGGGGATTCAGTAATTACGTAGTAAATTTAACCGCCTATCCAATACGGATGGATTTCTTTTCGGAAAACAATGTTTGGATGGTAAAGTCGTCATTATACGAGATACAATCTTTTTCATCGGCTCCATACTTTAAATATACCTTAAACCTAGAGAGAAGATATTCTTTCTTTATTCTCAATTTATTTTCACCAGTTATACTACTGGCCTTTCTGAACACTATGGTGTTTCTGTTACCTGCAGATAGTGGAGAGCGAGTTGGATATGCAGTGACTTGTCTATTGGCTTTGTCCGTATACATGACGTTTGCCTCCGAGAGCCTTCCAATCTCCTCTAAACCGATTTCCATTATTATATACATTTTACTGATTTATATGATTATTTCGGCATTCATGTGCGTGGAAACAATAATCGGACTTCAATTCCATCTTCATGATGATTCAACCCAACCCCCTATTTTCTTTTACAAATTCTACAGCAGATGTTTTGTAAGTTGTAGTTGTAAGAAAAAGGTTGCTGCTCAGACTTTAGAGGACAATCCAAAAGATTTCCCAGAAAAAGACTCAGCATCTCTTCAGGAGACTGTTTTCACATGGAAAATGTTTGCTCGATTATTTGATAGATTTTTCTTCATTCTAAATATTTTCTGTATATTTTTGTTATCGGTGATTTATCTTGTCATTGTCCGCAACCGTAAGTGAAAAAAATAATTTGTTAATAACATTCATATGTTGTTGTGGAAACAGTTATTAATGACTACATGTTTATCAGAATTTTATTAGAAGTAGATATCGTATAAGGTGGTGGTTTTTAAGCTTATGTCAGTATGTACAATACAAAGTATACCAACAATGGCGGACAAATGTGGACGCAACAATACTCTCAAAGACTGAATCGCAAACTAAAATGTCAATGTTGGTAGGTGAATTGATACTTTTCAATACAATTACTAAGGAAAACATCTATACGAATGTTAAACGTCTTCATATTCGATAACATCATTTAAGAGCAGATTTACATTTACAGCATGGACCAGACATGCACGTCTCAGGTACTTAACCCTCGTCATTGATCCTCAATCTAAACAATGTAATATGGCCAAAGACTATAAATTGAAAAATCTTTTAAGTCGAAACACTTACAAGACCACGCGAAACGTTGAATAAATTATCATAATGTTTTTCATGTTGTCAAAAAATACAGAAAAAAATCTATAGAAAAAGAGGTTTTCATGCAGAGGGGATGGTAGCTGTTCATATCTATACCAGTCGATATTAAAGTCATTCACAATAGTATCCTTATTCTTAATTTCAAGTTCAACAGTGAATGTCAGCCGCATAAACGGTCAACGGCGCTTGGTTATTTGGTTGTTTGGGGCGAGTTGACCGCAGATATGTGTACTTGTTGTAAGCGAGACTGAAAGTCAGGATACGGTCGGTACGAATCGGCAAGTTTTTCCGGGGGTTTCTATCGTGTGGCTTTGCTTTATTAGAGTAAGACATAGTCAGTAATTCCCTGGAAAAAATCGCCGATTAGTGCCGGCTATATCCTAAATTTTGTTCCGACTTTTAACAAGTGCAAAAGATCTGAGGCCAACTCACACCAACCAAGCAACCATCTAAATAACTAAGTATCGTAGGCTGTTCTGGGGCTAAGTGATTGTAAGTCCAGCATATTTGAAATCTGAAATAAACATCAAAGTAGTGCCCATCAGTCTCAAAGTCGAGAGGGCAAGGCAAAATATTAGAAATACTCGGCTTAAAATCATTCGAGGAATCATATTTTATTTCAGATAATGAAAAGGATTCAGCAAAGAATTCACCACATAACGTGCTTTATTTCCTTTTTATGTGTGATGATGTAATCAAGTTGGGTTTTTTTAATCAGAAAAGTGAAATATGACATCAATGTGATAAGAAGCCAATTCCATACGAAAAAAATTATTGGATTTTGACATTTTAAGTTCTTTTTTTTTTCTTATCTCATGGGACTTTGTCAATATCATGCAGTTAATAAGGTGTCATTCTGTTAAAGAATGTATTTGTCACATATTCCTCTTAATTTTTAGTATCGTATCTTATTTGATGAACAAGAGCTTGAATAAAGATAACAATGAATGGTATCCACTATTTTCATATGCTATTGCTGACGCATTAGGGTGTACTGCAAACTGAGAGATATTTGAATTCTAAATTGATACGTATAAATTTTGGAAAAGGTTAGCTTTGTTCCAAGTACTTACTAGTATGACAAATATGTATAATAACCATATCCCTGTATACAGCACAAAATCGATAATTAAGAAAATCAGAAACCGAAGGCATACAAAATCAGGATAAAACAGGAACCAAGGCAAGCAAACAAAATCCTCCACCACATGAAAAGAAGCGAACTCCCGATATAGGAGTGAGACCAGGTAAGCATCTCCTGCTTGCATGCAACACCCGCCGCTTCAATTCGGTAGAATTTTCACAATCGGTTACTTCCATTTTGGAAGACATAGAGTTCAATCTTTGGTTGGATGGTTCAAATGGTCTATGACAGAATATCATCCACCATTCTGGAGAGTGGGACATCATTGTGTATGACAAGTTCCCTATATCGACCGTAGAACTTTCTATATACAGAAAATGTCCTAAAAATACAAAGTTCATTTGTTAAATCCCCGAGTAGGGATCCACCTTAAACATTTCTTTCCCTTTCATTTTGGAAAAAAGGTGGAATTATCTGTATTGAATCTTCTTTGTGTATATAGAAATGAAGCTTTTACGGTTCAAAGTGTTATATAGGCCGGGTATACTGTCAGCAGAGGCAAATCTTAAAGAAATGCCTCTTAAGAAAGTTAAAACATGGATAGTTTGAGGATGTGTTTCTCATTCATTACAATGAATACATGAAAATTGAGTTTCGATATTGAATTTATAAGAAGCCAATGTCTGACGACACTATTTCAGGATTTATGAGACTAAAATATTCTCATGAAAACAAAACTCTGAGATGACTTTGAACTTCAAAATAGACATGGTATTTAAGTGTTTGTCTATAAAAGAAAAGGACTTTTAAGTGTATGAATGCATTTGTAACATAATACCTTTTTTATTTTCATTATTTTAAAAATCGCATCTAATACTCTAGAGCTTTTAAAAGTAAAAACAACAAAGAATTGTGTCTAATACATTGTATTTTTATATGTTATTACTGACGCATTAGGGTGACAGTATCCTGGTTTATACGTATTGCAAATTGAGAAGGTTTTGAATTTTTAAAGCCATTTTACATCAAGTTTTTGTTCGCACGATTTATTGTCAATCAAAATACCCTTAGAGAAGGGAATTTATTTCATGCTTTAAGTTATTATCACTGTAACATTAATACCATCTGGTACTCTTTCAAAAAAAAAATCCGAAAATTCACATTTTTATATCATAGAATTATTTTTCAACAAACCATTCTTTCAGTCCCAAAAAGAAAAGAAAGTAATGAGCATCCATTAGAAGTTAAATTTTATAATTTATGATTTCAAACCAGGGGTACAATACACCTTAAGGTTTGATATTCATACAAAGTGTCTATGACTACAATGGTAATGAATAAATGGAATGAAATATTATGATAGACTCGTGTAAGGAAAATCTTATTTGTTTTGTGTAGATATCACTCTTCAGTTGTGTAAATTGATCAGCACAGTGTAATGTCAAAACACGTGAAGAAAATACGCAAAAAAAAAACACTCGTGAAAAACCACGTATCTGTGATCACTAATAATCAAAATAACAACAATGATTTTGCAACCATGAGATAGTTATTATGTTCTTCAAGCGGTTGTTTAAACAAAGTACATGTAATTTCTTCTCCTTTTATCTTAAAATAAATACAACTATCTTAAGGTATTCAATGGGTAATGAGAGGTAATTGGGGCACCCATTTATGGAATCTTGAGACATCTTGAGAAATCCCAGCATAGTCATCATGATGTAAAAGTTAATTGAAAAGTTTCGATCAATTTAGGTATTAAAAAATCTGCTATTTTAAGAGTTATGGGCCCTCTCAGTTTACATTGAATTTTATTGGAAAAATTAATTTTTCCTAAAAATTTCAACACAACAACGGGGTTTCAAATGAGTTAAAGAAGATCCTGACGACAATCTCAACAGCACTCACGATAGAGCACAAAATTAAGCATCGACGGACCCCTAGCAAGCTAGAGTTGGGACCAGGTGCCCGGGAGGAGTAAGCATCTCCTGTTGGCTAGCCGCACCCGCCGTCGATGCCCAAGCACGAAAACGAAAAGAACATACAAAATTCATGCATTGTCTGACGTCATGTCTATGTAGAAAGTGCTATGGCGACAATGTCAGGGAAATATATTCAATACACTTACTGTCAAACCCCTCGCGGGGAACTTTTTTACAAGCTCCACACGGCAAAGGGCATAAGTGTGACACAAATGAGTTAAAGAAGATCCTGATCAAGATCAAATATCGATTGTTCAAAAAAAAATCTAAAAAATGCAATGATCGCTGTGCGATATAAGTCCCCTACCGGCGGCATAAATTTATGACTTGCATCTCTGTTCATCAGTTCATCTTCTGCAACAACAGCCAAGAAAAGTCTGGGAAACTGAATTCACGAAATTTGCTAAGTCCAATGGCCATAACTCTTGTGAAAATTAGTCAGTCTAAATTAAACTCAAATCTGCATCACACTATAATGTATTCAAATACAAAAAATCAGCTCATTATTTGCAATAGAACCAAAGAAAAGTCCGGAAACTGAAATTTTCATAAAATTTGCTAAGTCCAAGGGCCATAACTCTTGTAAAAATAGATGAATCTAAAGCAAACTCAAACTTTACCTGTATCCCATTGAGATATATCCACATACCAATAATGAGTTCAATTTATTCAACAACAGCGGAAAAAAGGCCGGAAAACTGAAATTTTCATAAAATTTGCTAAGTCCAAGGGCCATAACTCTTGTAAAATTAGGTCAATCGAAAGCAAACTCAAACTTGATCTGTATAACATTGAGATATATCCACATACAAAAAATGATTTCAATATATGCAACAACAGCGGAAAAAAGTCCGGAAAACTGAGATTTTCATAAAATTTGCTAAGTCAAAGGGCAATAACTCTTGTAAAATTAGGTCAATCAAAAGCAAACTCAAACTTGATCTGTATCACATTGAGATATATCCACATACCAAAAATGAGTTCAATATATGCAACAACAGCGGAAAAAAGTCTGGAAAACTGAAACTTTCATAAAATTTGCTAAGTCCAAGGGTCATAACTCTTGTAAAATTAGGTCAATCGAAAGCAAACTCAAACTTGATCTGTATCACATTGAGATATATCCACATACCAAAAATGAGTTCAATATATGCAACAACAGCGGAAAAAAGTCCGGAAAACTGAGATTTTCATAAAATTTGCTAAGTCAAAGGGCAATAACTCTTGTAAAATTAGGTCAATCAAAAGCAAACTCAAACTTGATCTGTATCACATTGAGATATATCCACATACCAAAAATGAGTTCAATATATGCAACAACAGCGGAAAAAAGTCCGGAAAACTGAAACTTTCATAAAATTTGCTAAGTCCAAGGGCCATAACTCTTGTAAAATTAGGTCAATCGAAAGCAAACTCAAACTTGATCTGTATCACATTGAGATATATCCACATACCAAAAATGAGTTCAATATATGCAATAACAGCGAAAAAAAGTCCGGAAAACTGAAAATGGGACAGACGGACAGACGGACGGACGGACGGACGGACAGACAGACAGACCGAGAGGAAACTAAGAGTCCCCTTCGGCGTTGCCGGTAGGGGACTAAAAATTCTATTTCATCAAATTTATTTTCTGTAATTTTTTTTCTATATTATTCAACAAGGGGAGACGACTCCTTAAATGACAAATATGGATAATGACCATACCCCTGTATATAGCACAAAATCGACAATTCAGAAAATCAGAAACCGAAGGCATACAAAATCAGGATAAAACAGGAAAAAAAGCAATTAAACAAAAACCTCCACCACATGAAAAGAAGCGAACTCCCGATATGGGAGTGAGACCAGGTGCCCAGGAAGAGTAAGCATCTCCTGCTTGCATGCAACACCCGCCGCTTCAATTCGGTAGAACTGTCACATCCGGTAACTTCCATTTCGGAAGACATAGAGTACAATCTTGGGTTGGATGGTTCAAATGGTCTATGACAGAATATCACCCACCATTCTGGAGAGAGGGACATCATAGTGTATGACGAGTTCTCCGTATCGACCGTAGAACTTCCTCAGTGACGATGTTAGTCGGTCACAAACATATCCCTGAGTGAGAAGCTTATCTGAAAGACGCCTAGCTCTCAGAACAAAATCCGTATATTTCGTACTTGCTCTGGCATAGCGTATCAACTGAGATATGAACATGCCATAAGCAGGCGATGAAGGGATGATGCTACTCAGAAAAGGAAAGTTTGTAATGCTGAAATTGAAGTCGTCACGTTTGTCATAGAGTGAGGTGTTCATGTGACCATCAGTGTCGTAGGACAACATTATGTCCAAATAGGATGCTGAATTATTTGTCTATGTAGTTTCTTTGACTTCAAGATCTGAAGGATAGATACTGCTCAGGTAATCCGCGAATTTTGGATTATTGATGGACAACACATCGTCTATGTATCTGTAAGTGAAGTTGAAGTCAGATCCTAAGTATTTTTTCCCTTCAGAGACCAGAGATTGAATGAATTCAGCTTCGTACGAGTAAAGAAAAATGTCGGCAAGGAGTGGAGCACAATTGGTCCCCATTGGAATTCCGACAATTTGATGGAAGACCTTTCCTCCAAACACCACAAAAATGTTGTCGATCAGAAAGTTTAACATCTGAATAATATCTGTTTCAGTGTATTTATTTTCAGAATCGGACTTTTCTTTTACAAAGTAGGTTTTGTCATAGTTAACAACAATAAATTTGTATTTGCGATTACCGTTCTTACTTGTAAACGCATTACTTATAATTTTTGCGAGTCTTTCTTTCAATTTAGAATGTGGAATTGTAGTGTAAAGTGTCGAAAAATCAAAGGCTTTGATCCACATCTGGTTGATACCACTGCGAGAATATACTATCGAACAATATTTTTGAAGCCCAGATTTGATTTCAGATAAAACTTTGGTGAGTAAGATCGATACAGATTTGGTAGAACATTTTGAGGAACCAGCGATGAAACGTTGTTTGTACGGATTCTTATGCATTTTTGGTATGCAGTATAAGTATGGCAAATCTAAATCTAAATTGTTCATGTCGAAGCCAAATGA